>JAENHJ010000197.1:3600000-4200000 GCA_025330945.1 Mucuna pruriens
TAAACATTTTTCCCAATTTTTCAAATTCTTTTGAATGATTGCACGTAACAAGGTAACAAGAGTTCTATTCACAACTTCAGTTTGCCCATCGGTTTGTGGGTGTGCAACAGTGGAAAACAAGAGCTTAGTTCCTAACTTATTCCATAAAGTCCTCCAAAAATGACCTAGGAACCTAACATCTCTATCACTTACTATTGTTCTTGGTAACCCATGCAAGCGCACAACTTCTTTAAAGAACAAATCAGCAACATGTGTTGCATCATTGATTTTAGAACATGCAATGAAATGTGCCATTTTACTTAATCTGTCCACAACAACAAATATACAATCTTTTCCACTATGAGATCTTGGCAACCCTAATATAAAATCCATTGAAACATCAGTCCAAGGTTGACTAGGCACAGGTAAAGGTGTATAGAAACCATGGGGCATGACTTTAGATTTGGCTTGCTTACATGTAATGCACTGATTACAAATAGATTGCACATCATGTTTCATATTAGGCCAATAAAAATGCTCACTCAGAATTTCTAGAGTCTTCTTTACTCCAAAATGTCCCATTAATCCCCCACCATGAGTTTCTCTAACTAAGTAAGCACACACAATTTATTTTTCTTAAACAAGAACCCATCATGCCTATAATAGTCTCCAAAAGCATGTTTAATACAAGAATTCCAAACCTGATGAAAATCAAAATCATTGACATACAAGTCCTTTATAATCTCAAAACCAAGTAACTTAGTTTGCAAGGAAGTAAGCAACGTATACCTTCTAGACAATGCATCAGCCACAATGTTCTCCTTACCTTTCTTGTACTTGATCACATAGGGAAACATCTCTATGAACTCCAACCACTTGGCATGTCTCTTTTGAAGCTTACCTTGAGATTTTAAAAACTTCAAACTTTGATGGTCGGAGTGGATTATGAACTCCTTTGGCCACAAATAATGCTGCCAACTTTGCAATGTCCTCACCAAAGCATATAACTCTTTATCATAGGTAGAATAATTCAATGCAGCCCCACTTAGCTTCTCACTAAAATATGCAATTGGTTTAGATTCCTGCATCAATACAGCTCCTATTCCAACACCAGAAGCATCACATTCAATTTCAAAAGCATTATTAAAATTAGGCAAACAAAGCACAGGTGCATTGGTCAACTTATCTTTCAACAAATTAAAAGTTTTCTCATGCACATCATCCCACTTGAACACAACATCCTTTTTAACAAGCTCATTTAAAGGTGCAGCAATAGAACTAAAGTTCTTCACAAACCTCCTATAAAAACTTGCTAAACCATGAAAACTTCTTACCTCGTTTGCATTCTTAGGTGTAGGCCATTCTCTAATTGCCTTTACCTTTTCTTCATCCACACTTATCCCCTTTGAGCTTATAACAAAACCCAAGAACACAACAGAGTCAAGGCAAAATGAACATTTTTTGAGATTTCCATATAATTTATTTTCTCTCAAGGTATTAAGAACAGCATGCAAATGTTTAACATGTTCATCTAAAGTCTTGCTATAAATCAAAATATCATCAAAATACACTACTACAAATTTTCCAATGAAAGAACACAAAACATGATTCATTAATCTCATGAAGGTACTGGGGGCGTTAGTTAAGCCAAATGGCATCACTAACCACTCATATAAACCATATTTTGTTTTGAACGCAGTTTTCCATTCATCACCTTCTTTCATACGAATTTGATTGTATCCACTCTTCAAATCAATTTTAGTAAACACACAAGAACCAAACAATTCATCAAGCATATCATCTAACCTAGGAATAGGATATCTATACTTTACAGTGATTTTATTGATGGCCCGACTATCAATGCACATGCGCCATGTTCCATCTTTCTTTGGAACCAGGATAACAGGAACAAAACATGGACTAAGACTTTCCCTTACAAAGCCCTTTTGCAGCAATTCATTCACTTGCTTTTGATTTTCCTTTGTTTCCTCGGGATTTGTTCTATAGGCTGGTCTATTTGGAAGTGGACAACCAGGAATGAGGTCAATTTGATGTTCAATACCTCTTAAAGGAGGTAATCCATGAGGCACTTCATCTGGAAAAACATCAATGAATTCTTGTAACAAAGAATCAACTTCACGAGGAAAAGAAAGATGAAATTCGTTAGTGAAATAAACATCCTTGTACAAGAGTACAAGTATTTTTTTCTTTTGCTAATAACGCACTCTCAACCTCTTTTTTCTTTGCAAATGCACTCATTTTCTTACTCTTCTCTTCACTGCACTCAATTTCATGTTTTTCTCTCTTCTGCTTATTTTTACTCATACTTTCTTTTCTCTCTTTTTCTTGAATGCTAAATTGCTCTTCTTTCAACTTATACTCTCTTGCAATTCTAATTTGATTAGAATATGCTTCGGCCGGTTTAAGAGGTGTTAATACGATGATGCGTTTATTCATGGCAAGGGTATACCTATTTTTGTACCCATCGTGAGTGACTTTTCTATCAAATTGCCAAGGACGCCCAAGAAGCAGATGCCCAACATGCATAGGTGCAACATCACAAAGAACCTCATCTTTGTACTTGCCAATGGAGAATGACACCAACACTTGTTTGGTCACCCTTATATCTCCACAATCATTTAGCCACTGAAGTCTATATGGATTAGGATGTTTTTTTGTTGGTAAGTTCAATTTCTCAACCAATAAAGTGCTAGCAACATTAGTACAACTTCCACTGTCAATAATCATGCTACATACCTTGTCATTTATGTGACACCTAGTATGAAAAATATGTTCACGTTGATCCACGTCACCATCTTCCTTAGGTTGTATGCTAAGAGCACGTCTAGTGACAAGAGCAACTCCATCTACAGGTTCAGCAACCTCTACGTCACTACAATCCTCCAATGGTGGCATTTCATCATCACTTGAGCCCTCACTTTCTATTTCTCCATTATCTAACACAATCATTGCTCTTTTATTTGGACATTGAGAAGCAATATGTCCAATTCCTTGACACTTGAAACACTTGATATCACGTGATCTATAGGATGCATTAGTGTCAATTTTACCTTGAGGAGGAGCATTGGAATATTTGGCCTTCACATCTTGTCTAGGGTTTGTAACAACTTTATTGTTCTTCCAATTGGGTCTCCATGAAGAGCTAGAAGATGAAGCAAATTTGGAGGAGCTTTTAGACTTAAATTGCCTCTCCACTTGAATTGCTTTGTGCAGCAAATCCTCTATCTCCATATAATGTTGCAACTCTACCACATCAGCTATTTCTTTCTTTAAGCCTCCAATGAATCTAGCCATAGTTGCCTCACGGTCTTCCTCCACATTGGCTCTGATCATGGCTATTTCCATCTCCTTATAATAATCCTCCACACTCATAGAACCTTGTGTCAAACTTTGCAATTTTCTATGCAAATCCCTATGGTAATGGCTTGGCACAAATCTCCTTCTCATGATAGACTTATGTCTTCCCACGTATGAATGGGTCTTTCTCCATTTCTACGCCTGTTAATCACAAACTGATCCCACCAAATACTAGCATAGTCAGTAAATTCAACAACTGCTAGTTTTACCTTTTTCTCCTCCGAGTAGTTGTGACAATCAAACACGTGTTCAACTTTTCTCTCCCACTCTAAGTATATTTCAGGATCATTCTTTCCTTGAAATGTAGGGATTGTCATCTTAATGTTACCCAAGTAATTGTCACGTCTTGGTTCACCTCTTCTTCTTTCTTTATTTTTATTATATCTTCCATCTGAATACTCCTCTTCTTCTTCCTCATCACTATGTCGACTTGTAGGACTCTTATACCTGATTATAGATTGTAAATCATCCATCCTTGCATTTAGAGTCTTGAATTGTTCTTGAACAGCCTTGATGAATAATTTGATATCAACATCTCGTTCTCCTTCGCTACTCATGATTAAAATACTGCAAAATCAAGTTAGAAAAAAAAATCCTCCCACAACACTCTCTCACGTGTTTACGCTCGAATTATGTTGTAATCACTCGTGTATCACTCAATTTGGCTTTTTTTTTGTTTCACCACTCTTGCCTTTTACCACTCAACTTTTCCTTATGAGCTCTTAAGTAAGAACCTTTAAGAATGATGGTACGCAGCAAGAAACAATAAGGATTTGGTAATTGATAACTTTAGGGAACAAGAAATAGCAAGAAAACAAGGAATTCTAGATTGTTTGACACGTATAATGAAAGTAGTATAGATGCAATGGGGGAAATATGACAAAATTCAAAATTTTCTGTTTAGTTTTTTTTTTTTTCAATATGCAAGACAAAATAACAAATTGACTACTAGTCCTTCTTGTTTTTGCTCTTTTTTTTTTTCACCTTTCTCTTTCGTTCTTTTTTTTTTTTGTGATTTTTTTTTTTTTTTTAAAAGAGGGAACAAACAAAGGGAGACAAAAGGAAAGATGACAAACTTAATAAGGTAAACAAAGGGATATGAATGGAACCAAATAACTGGAATAAATGAGGATGACAAAATAGGGGGAAATATCAAAAGGACTAACAGATATATATATATATATTTTTAACAAATTGAAAAAGATAAAAGACGCAAAGGATAGAGACACCTGATTTCAAGAGCCAAAGCTCTAATACCAAATGACACGATCTTAAACTTGGACCATCTTGAAATCAAACGAAAAGAGGAACTTGACCCTAACCGCGACCTGCCGGTAGAACCAAAGTTATCAGAAGTGCGACCCTAACCGCGACCTGCCGGCAGAACCAACACTATAAAAGTTCTTTAACCTAAGAACCAAAGGAAAAGTTCTCACAAAGAAACACAAATATTATTCAAAATATGAATTCTGTCTTCTGGATGGTTACAAGAGTTTATTTATAGGCTTAACTAGACAACCCTGAAATCAATGCTATTAATATTTTAATTGGCATAAAATCTCATGGATTTAATGTCCATTAATACCTTAATTGACATAAAATCTCATCCATTAGATCTACCCACTAACCTTTTATTTCCATCATTAATGACCTTCCTATTTTTCACCAACTAGCCAACTTTCCCTTTTTTCTACTAACTATCAAAAGTAATTTATGTGAAAATACATGTAAATAAATCCTAATTAACTACTCAGCCCAAATTACATGACAATGACTTTGGGCTTCATACATGTTCTTCAATATGGGCTCCAATCTTCATCAACTTGTAATAACATGACCCATTTTAGTGCAGCCTCTGATTCACTTTGCTCTAAACTTTTCATAATTCCCAAACTTAGGCCTGGCAATGATTGCTTCATTATTTGGGTTTTGGGCCTAGTCATGGGACCTCCAATGTCATGCAAGTTATCTTTGACTTTGTTGGTTGGGTCTCTATCACTCCTAATATCTGAAATTGATCTAGGTGTTTCCTATTCTACTATAGTTGCTATCTTTGAAGGATCCACAGTGATACCTCCCTAAGATATGACATGACCTAGAAAACTCACATCTTCTAGCCAAAAGTCGCATTTTGACATCTTGGCATACAACTGCTTTTCCTTGAGGACTTGCAATACCACTCTTAAATGCTCAACATGCTCTTCCCTAGTCTTCAAGTACATTAAGATATCGTCTATGAATACAACTACGAAGCTATCCAGGTAGGGATGAAAGATCTGTAGTCCATGAACACACTAGGCAAATCAGTTACACCAAATAGCATAACCATATACTCATAGTGACAATAACAAGTCCTAAAAGCAATCTTTGGAATATCATTAGACTTTATGCAGATCTGATGGTAACCTGACCTCAAGTCTATCTTACAAAACATGCAAGCCCCGAATAATTGGTCCATCAGGTTATTTATCCTAGGCAAGGGATACCTATTCTTGATCACCTTATCAATTAACGATAATCTATGCACAACCTCATACTCTCATCCTTCTTCTTCATGAGCAAGACTAGTGCTCTACATGGAGAAACACTAGGTCTCATAATCTACTTCTCTAAAAGTTCTTCCAAGTTTTTCATAAACTCGACCAACTCTAAGAGTGTCATCTGGTAGCAAACTACTCACGTCTTTAGGGAACACTTCTGGGAAATCCTTCACTATTGGCACATTGCTAGCTATCATGTCCTTCTCAACATTCAAAGAAAACAAACATTAGGTATGCTTAGGCATTCTCTTTCAAAAATGCCATAGCTTGGTTGGCAGTTATGAATCTCTTATCTTTACCCACCAACAGGTTTTCCAAAGACAATGGATTTGTCATAATAGTTTATTAGGACATGATTGGTTGAAATCAGTCCATACCAAGAATAACATCTAATTGACTAAGAGGAAAACATATTAAATCGACTAGAAAGTTCATATTATGCATAGTTAAGGGACATTGCAAACAAGTACTAAAAAAGTAGTGACCGAACTATTTATAGGAGTATTAATAATAAGATCATATTTCAAAGAAGACACAAGTAACTTAAAGACATGCAATAATGTGATATGAACAAATAAGTTGCTCCGGAATCGAAGAGTACAATGAGGGGATAAGAGCTTATAAAACATGTTCCTTGTATTAGATTCTCATACTTGAAAGCCTCAACACCACTAAAGGCAAAGACTCTTCTAGTGGTCTTCGGTCAAGTGCTTTAAGAGCTCCCTCCAACACCCCACACTTGAAGCATGTGACCTCCTAATACAAACATTGGTCATAGTGCCTTACCTTGCCATACTTGATACACTTATGAGGAGTAGATGAAACACCTCTGTTGCTACCCCTAATTGATTGGGTAGGCATGGACCTTTAGTTCCATTGACGACTTCAACCCTACCCAAACGGTGGAGCAGAATAAGGCTTTAAGCGACTTTGACCCTTGATTCTCTTATCCCTTGCAAAATCTACATTCTTGTAGTATGCAACCCTTGCCTTGTTATCTTCGTCATATATCCTGCACCTATTCACTAGCATTGGAAATTGCCTGATCTCTTGGTAGTTAACAACTTGCTTGATCTCTATGTGCAAGTTATTAATAAACTTTGCACACTTTGAATGCTCATTGTCTTATTCTAGTAACATGGGAAGTACCTCAACAACTCCTCAAACATGGCTGAATAGTTAACCACAAACATATTTCCTTGCTTCAGCTCAAGGAATTCCATTTCTTTCATTTTTTATGTCTTATGGAAAATACTTCTAGAAAATCTTTTTGAAAGTTTTCCTAGGTGATAGCCCATTCTTTAGCCTCCATATGAGCGTTAGTGTTCTCCTACTAGTGCTTGGCTTCTTGAACCAAGACATAGGTACCGAAGGTCACCTTCTATGCATCAGTACACTTCATAGCACATAATATCTTCTCGATCTCCTCGATATAATTTTGAATATTGTCTAGATCATAACCACCATTAAATAGGGGTGGGTTGCTTCTTTGGAAGCACTCCAACCCTTGGAACGTTGTTGGTCCCTGCTGATTCTAGTTTTGGTTTTAGTTATTCTAGATAACTCCAGCCAGATCCATCAGAGCGTCAACTATAGCACGATCATCTCTTTCTACCATTACTTCTTATGCATAAGCAAAACAAGCAAAGAAAGATTAACACAACATATACTTCTCTGACTACGCACAGCTACATAACAAGCACATAACTCATAGGACTAAATGAATCGATATACTCTGATACCACTAAATGTGGCACCTTCCCCCCAATATTAAACAATAGTAATTAAATAAACTTAGAATAAATTTAAACTTGAAAACCTACTTTGGTTGACAAAGGATTCACATAACCTGGTTATATAGTGTAATTTAAGACATACATATATCTATCGGCACTCAAAAGGTCAATTTCTAATGTCATAAAATATAAACCAAAAACAAATAATCATAAAGTCATTACAACTGTCCTCATGTCACATGTCTTATGAAAGCATAAAATTTAAAAGTAAAAATAATTAAAATAAAAATAGTAAATGAGGAGCTCAGCTCAATCCTCATGCTTCTGCTCATCATCACCTACAAAATGACATTTAGTTCAAACACAAACAGTACAACATAAGAGAATGAGAAATATATCTCACTCAAACACATGATATGAGCACAACGTAAACAAAACACAAACACAATTAATTATAAGATAGAAAATAAACAATCTACATATGCACATGAATGATAATAATGTAGTCCTAGTACTACTCCATATGTCATGTGGTTCCAATTATAATCTAGGAAAGTACGATAGGGGCATGCAACTCAATCTCTCTATTGGTTGTCCATACTAGTATGATGCCCTTTGATAGCACGTCAAATACTACTTGGCTTGCACCACTTGTCTCGACCAGTGGCATCAATCACGATCATTAGGATTTTCTCACCAAGTAGCCTTAGGAGGTCTAGTGACCTTACCAATCAGGTTTGTGTCTACTTCCTTACACATCCATTTCATTAAATGATGCATGAATGCAATTCAATTTAATCATTATTTTGCTTCAACATTGGGCTAATGAGGACCATTTTTGCCTCTCACAAGTTAGGTACCTTACAACCCATTACAAATATGTGAACTTCATTTTTGCCTCTCACAAGCTAGGTTACTCACTAGACAAATGTTCCTCGGGCCCATCCATGTCTCTCATAGACTAAGTCACCCTTCGGAAGACATTTATCGTTATTACTCGTTATTACTCGTCTTCATATCGTATACCATCGTTCTAATTATGTAATTCAACAATAACCTTTTAATAGAAATACATGCATATAGTTTAACAAATAAGCATAAAATTTCAATTACAATACAAAATTCATACAGGCACGAATAGGACAGTACGAGCATGTTAGCATAGGTGTGCATAGTCGACGTGACTTTGCACAGTCTTGCACAATTTGCACAGGTTATTTTTCATGAGCACGATCATGCTTAAGGGAATCTATGATTTTCTATGTTTTGCATATGTACAAACAATTTCATAACCAATTTAACAAAATATAATTTATAAATAAATAACCTAATCCAAGGAGCTCAATTCCCCTTTAGAGAACACCAAGAATAAACAATTTATAATTATATAATTAATAACTAATTAAAAAGGAAACATCTTATTCTAGGAAGTTCAAACTCCCCTTCAAATAACCCAAAACATATAAGTTTAAGGATCCTAAGAACGACCCCCTCTACCCACAATTATACTCATATCCCTGAGTGAGATTTCTTACTCCCCTTTACTTGGAATGTTGACTCCCAAGTAGGACTCTCACTCCTCAAGGTTGTTCCTCCTAATCCTCATACGTCCTCTCTAGGGGTTCTCCTTTTTTATTCTCTACAGGAGAAACCACCAACTTGTAAGCAAATGATTTTTGACAGAAAAGGTTCAACAAGTTGTTCCTTTATAAAGTGGCAAAATAGGCTTCATTGTTCTCTTTTTGGCCCGCGAGTCTGCATGGGGTGCTCATACGAGCATGAACATGTTCACTTTGCCAAATCTACATAAGTACATAAGCGTGCTCACTATTATGCACAATTGTGCTTAACTATTGAGCATGGTCCGCTCGCAACTTGAGTTTTAAAGACTTTTTTTGTTATTTTTATACTTACCAAAAACCTTATTTTTATCTCAATACTTATTTTTTCCAATATATCTTGTTAATAAGTGAGAAAACAACATTTTTAAACAGGCACATATTTAAATAAATAATCAAAATACTATATAATCCATGCAATGAAAAATCGGGGTGTTACATTCCTTACTTTACCTTCATCGACATCTTTCCTTCTAACTTTTTTTTTTATCTTCTTGGTCTTCTCTTCATTGGTGATGGAATAGGCTTGTCATATTGGTAGTCTCCCAATATTGATGTCCTTGTGTAGGCTATATGAAGTATTCATATGTTACAATGTAAGATCTAAGTGTAAGTAAACCATGACAATAATCTTCTAGTTTTTTTTTTTTAAGAAATTGTAGCAATTTCATGCTTACATGACATATCTTCACACATTGAAATATGGAAATTACACATATACAAAAGTCGTAAAATGGAAACCATAACAAATTTTAAAAGTACCTATCAACCACCATATCTTATAGTACATGTTTGTGTAGTCAAATTAACATCTACCTTTGTCTGCCAAATTTAAACTTCAATCATATTATCATACTCATCACCACACCAAAGTGATGTCCACTTATTACTTTCATTTTTTTTTCCTTTTCCGACCTTGGTTGTTGCATGAAAGTCAATGATATTATGTAGCCAACCAATTTTAGCTTGATGCACTCATTTTACGCATTATATAACATCTGATATCCTAAGCAAAGGGTAAAATTGGGTTTCTCTTATAATTGAGCATTTTTGTAGTAAATGTTTCACAAGTGTTGTTGTAGATGTTGTCCAGCTTGGGATGCTCACTAAAATATGCCTTGGACTATACTTGAATAGGTCACTTTGCCAAATAAGTCCATGCCTTTTCATTCTTCCTATTTAATGCTTCCATATGTAGCTTAAATTCAACATCAATTGTTTAGCACATTGCTAAACTTATCCTTCAACTCTTTATCTTTCCATAGCTTTGTAGAGTTTCTCCAAATGCACTACATTGTACCCATGTTCAACTTCAGGCATAACTTCTTGCATGGAAAGAATAAGACACTATAAAGAAGAGAAAACAAATCATCAATTTTGTTCTTGAAGTTCACTACTTACTATCATATTCCTTCTTGAATAGAACAACTTATTGTCAAATAACTCAGACTCCTTGGATGAGATAGGTGGTCTGTCAGGATAGGTATACATTACCATAACAAAAGGTTTGCAATGACCTTGGACCCTTGTTGAATCGCCCATATCCATATCTCCAAAACTTGATTGTCGCACACCTCTTATCTAAAACTAGGTCGAAGGACCTTGTTTGTCTAGTCCAACCTTCCAACTTACATGCCTTCTCGTAAATACAGTATCAAACTACAAACCTGAATACTCAGTATGCCTTAACATTGTATAAAAAAACATATATAATTGTCATTCTCAAATTGGCACCATTTACAACAATCATCATATGAATGAATAGAAAATTTTTTTAAGTCTTATGAGTTGTCAATCTTTAAAGTTCCACTTGCAAATCTTGAAGTTATTCACTTTCATTCTTATTAGGATAGATTTCTAGAAGAGGCTACTATGATTTTAAGAATAAAAGGGTATTCATCTACATGTCTTAAACTCTATTAATTTCGCTTAACGAGCCTGTGGGTTCACTCGGCAAATTTTTTCATTGACTTTCCTAGGTTGACTCTCTCACTTGACGAGTTCCTTTCTCACTTAGTGCATTCCTTAGTTCATTCGCTTAGTGAAGCATTTTGTTCACTCAGCGAGATGGACCTTTGAGGTCCTACTCTTTTATTCCCTTAACGATTTATAAATTTTTTGGGTATCTAAGATCCTAATGCAATGAGAGTATAAATCTCTAGGTTTATTAGGAGTCTACATTCATAGTATTCATCAGTTCATGAATATTCGCTCGGCGAGATTAGGGCTCGCTCAACAAAATGAGGAAATTTTCTAGGTTTTACGTGTTATTTTTGAGGCATTGAGGGAACCAGGAACCAGATCTCACTCAACAAGCACTCATATAATTTTTTTCCAAAAAACAAGCCTCGTTGGACGAGTAGAGGTACTCACTTAATGATTTCACCATAAAATACTCAAAATGATATGAAATTTCATAAACACCATCCAAAACTTCATTATATAGCATAATAAACTCATTCCATTCGGCCAAAACACCAATGACACTATATCTCAAATTCACACATTTTCCTACATACATCCATATATTTAAGAAAATTTCTATAAACTCTTAACCCATATTAGTATAGCATATTCTGGTTTATCTAAACATGTTCTAATGTAACATATTACACATAACAATCATGAAATCACAAAGTGGCAAACTTCCCTTATCTTGAGTGGAAATTGGAAGGGAAGTCTTTAATGAATGAGTTTTCTTCAAGCTTCAACGATGGTGGTTGGGTTAAGGACGAAAATCAAAAGCTTGTAAAGAGGGTTTTTGCTTTTGATTTCTCAGCTAGGAGGAGGTAATTATAGATGAAGTTCATAAATCCTTTGGTGCAAGGGTTAAGGAAGTTACAACATCCAATGGTCAAAGGTAAGTATGGAAAAGTGCATTTTGCTTATTAAGGCAAGGAAATGGGTTGAGCACATTTTACCTCAAATGGTAAGTTTAACTTTTGAATTTTATACCAAAAGTGGTAAGGTAATTAACTATAGATGGTATAATCACATTTTGCCAAAAAAGGAAGGTTAGCTAGTGATTTACCTCGAAGTACATGCTAATTGTCTCAAAAAAATTGTGTAGATGACATTATGTTACTAAATCTTGATATCTCTGGGCTTGGAAGATTCATTCCATCAGGGAAGTCACTACCTCAACAAATGTGCATCAGATTACTCTAGTCTTATTTGAGACTTTTCTTTAAAAATGTGCAAACTCAAGTTTTCATCAGAAGTTTATATAGAAATTAAATTTAATTCTATCTTGTAATTATTTTTCTACCACTTAATTAATCACACAAGAATCACAGTGTTATATAGTCAATCTCCCAAATCTCTTTAACAATTCCAAAATAAAAAGATTGATGCTAACATTATATTTTTATCTTATACACTAGAAAAAGGCATGGATATAACTACTATCATAAAACCTCATTGTTTCGATAGTACTATTGTAATCCTAAGACTTTGTATAGAAAGAATATTCATTAATATCATTTTCAATCCAACAAATGACCTCAATTTTACCTACTCTCTTAGAGTATACTTGATCTTTATAGGCCGAGCTATTTTGCCTAGGATTATCTCGGGAATGACCTATATTTAAACTCGACCAGTACACAAGCCCTAAACTCTATGTTCACTTGAGCAAGGGAGCCTCATAATATTCAGAAGATCGAGCTTGGGTCCTTGTTGTGCTAAGTAACAGAATGCTTCCATGAGTATCACATATTTCAAAAAGTATAATTAGGGCTTATGCCTTTATTATGCCTAGGAAATGTGTAATGCTTTATATGTCATTTCAGTTCAGTTACTCGATCCCCTCGATGTTCATGACTTATCACGTGCCTTTAACACGAGTGGTATTTCTTAAAATAAAAGAAATATACACAAAATGGGGTTGAATTATATGTATGCGTATTTTGTAAACTTTTTTGCAAATAAGATTTTTGTTGAACCAAAGATGTGAAAGCTTTCATCCTTTTTTAAATATTTTGATGATAACAAAAGTTATTGTTAAGTTTGATAACTAATCATGTCTTATAAACACAAATTGATAAAGCATGTATATATCTAAATATTTATGTAAGTAGTGCTTATGTTTGGAAAAAACATCCTAAGATATCTTTTAACTTATCTTTTTTTCACATTGATACTCACACTTATATATGCATACTCGTTCGTGCTTATCTCTTGCAAGAAAACACATATATAATGTTCTCTAATACACTAACGTTCTTTTCTATCTTTGTGTATTTTCTTTTATCTTGTTTAAGGAATAGAGACATTTGTTCTCTTTAGTATCAAAACAAAGTCAATATATCATTTTATTTGTGCCTTCCAAAGTTATGAATAAAGGGTAAATAAGCAAGAACTTTCCTCTAAAGAAAGCTTCTTTAATCACGTTTAAGGAAAGACATTAAAATAACTTTGCTACATTTTCTCTCTTAAACAGAAAAATACAAAAAATGATAGAAAACACATGAAGAAGGTATCTTAAGAATTTATTGCTACGATAATCTCCAAATATATATCATCAATGGCTAGGGATTGAACGTAGCTCTAAGTTGAAGAGTGGATAGGGATAAATACCTTGTGTGATTCTCTCTTTCCTTCTTTGTTATCTTGTTCATCACATTTTTTAGACACTTAGCACTTTGTGTTTTTTGTGAACTTATATATCCTTATGTAAAAATTTTTAAGTGATAAGAAATCACTCATACAATTCAATCTCCCTTCTTGTGTTTTGTTTATTTTAGTTTTAAGCAAGATAAGTCATTGAGTGCAAAGCGCCAACATTGTAAATATGATAAACGAACAGGGAAGCTCAAAAGTAATTTTATATTGGTTCACTCTATAACATAGAGTTATGTCTAGTCCCTTCTCTTGAAGGATTTCCACTAAGTAAAATATGACTTACACCAAGTATTTTTCACAACCTCTTCAAACCTTACAACCACATAATTTTCACACAAGATTACTTAACAAATATTCTTTAAAACTAAGCCCTAGGCTTTTACATAACATAAGATAAGTTTTATAAAAGATATCTCACATAAGTGAGGATTTGAAACTAAGTTTAGAGGCATAACTTTGTAAACTCAAACAAATTTGAAACTTTAAGATCGTTCAGGATAGCTTAATTGTATGCAATATATGTAGTGTTCTCTTTCTCTTTGTGTTTCTTTATACATGTCTTGTGTACTTTCTAAAGGAGAGAAAAATTGGTGGTAGAAAAAGGTATGTGCAGTATACTTAAAATGAGTGCTTTACTTTTCTGAGAAGTGAAAGTCTTATTATGCTTTTCCTTCTTTCTCATAATACATAAGGATTTTCATTGATATGTTGACCTTCATTGCTCGAGGTACTAAGAACATAATTATATTTCTTTACCATTAATGAAAGCATCATCATGAAAAACGACTAAGCATAAATGAACATTTAAAAATATTTAGACTCTTTTTTTTGCTTTTCAAACAGGACATATATATATATATTATGTATATAATAAAGCAAAGAAATTTTTGCACAAATTTTTCCTCCAAAATAAAGATATTTTAGTCAATTCATTCGTATCTATTCTATTTATTTATTTATTTAGACATTTAATGCATAGTAGGTTTTAAATGCATCATTTATACATTTTTTATTTTATATATTGGGAGAAGTGCATTTAATATGATAATATTTTAATTATGAATTAGTTCTAAGCTTCAACCACTACTTATATCTTATGCAATTAATAAATAAAAGAAATAGCATAGTATTTATAAATACAGATTATTAACATAACTGTCAAAACAAATTAATTGAATAAAAATATCATAATTGCATGAAGTACGTACTTTGCAATAATATAAGAAATAAAATAGTAATCTTTAGAATATCAAGTAATTGTATTTAAGTATCTCGATTTGTAAGTTATCTTTATTTTGATTTAATTATTTAATTAAAAATAAAAAAGATCAAATAAAAATTAACTATGAAATTAAATTTGAGAAGTAGAATATTTATAAATATAAATTATTAGCATAATGATTAGGGAAATTAATTGAATAAAATAAAAGGAAGTATAATGATCGCTACCTATATCTTATTAAGTTAATAAATCATAAAAATATGATAGTATTTATAAACACATATTATTAACATAACTAACTACTAAAGCAAATTAATTGAATAAAAAGTGTAATTGCATGAAGTATGTAATTTGCAAAAATAGAAGAAATAAAAATAACATTTAGAATATCAAGTAATTACATTTGAGTCTCTTGATTTGCGGGTTATTTTTATCTTAATTTAATTTTTTAATTAAAAATGAAATAAACTTATCAAATAAAAATTAAGTATGGAATTAAATTTGAGAAGGAAAGTATTTATAAATATAAATTATTAACATAAAAATTAGAAAAAATTAATTAAATAAAATAAAAGAAATATAAGAAATAAATTAGTAACTTTTTTAATATCAAGTAATTGATTTATGTCTCTTTTGTATCTAACTTTTTATTTATTTTCATAATGAGAAACCCAAAAATACATATGCATATTTCACGAAAATTTTCAGCTACCAATATATGAGTCAATAATACATAATGGGTTTTAAATGTACCATTTATATAATTTTTTTATTTTTATTAGATATTTTGGGAGAATTACATTTGATATGATAATATTTTAACTATGAATTAGTTCAAAGTTTCAATCAATACTTATATCTTATGAAATTAATAAATAAAAGAAATAATATTTATAAGTATAAATTATTAGCATAACAATCAGATGAAGTTAATTGATAAAATAAAAGAAATAGAAGAAATAAAATAATAAACTTTAGAATACCAAGTAATTACATTTAAGTTTCTTATGTACCTAACTTTGCATTTATTCTCATAATGGGAAACGTATAAATACCATATGCATAATTTGTACTTCATGAAACTTTTTTATTACAAGAATAGAAAAAATAAAATAGTAATATTTAGAATATCAAGTAATTGCATTTAAATATCTTGATTTTAAACATTAACTCTTCAATTTGAAGGGTATTTGAATGTTCATGTACTATCTATAGAAATACTGAGTTTTAAAGCTATATACTATTCAAAATTACTTTAATAAGATTCAAAACCAATACATAGGGGATATGTTGAGTAACATCATTTTAATCTTTTCATGTCCTAAAGTTATCAGGCATCAATGTTGTTCATGAAATGCTTATTTCTCCCTCCCACAAATTTATTAATGACGCATATTATTTTCATGATTGTTTGCTTTTTGAAGATTATCCAAATTGTTAATGTTAACCATATGTAATGTTGCATAATTTTAGTGGAAAAAATTATAATGATTGGTAGAATTAGTTTTTTCAAATTAAATAAATTTTTAATTATTTCAATAATATCTAAAACAAGTACTTAAAATTTATATTTTTAATTTTGTTAAATAACAACTTTTTTATCTAATAAAATACTAAAAATAATATTCATTAGGTATAAAATGTTTGTGTATTGGATAAGTCCACCTACTTGTATAAAGTAGTTAGTAAGGAAAACATTAGTTAAAACTTATTGTTTATAAAGCACCTTGAATGTTTTTTCATAAAGCAAACTTTGGCACTTTTAAGATAGAATGTTTAAAATCCTTTCAAGGATCTTTTATATAAGAACTTGTTGTATTTAAGATGCATACTAAAGTAGACACTACACATATAATGCATTGTTAGTGAACAAAATTTTCAATAGCATTTGTTTTCATAAAAACATTTTTAAGGATTAGATGGTTCATATGTCTCTAATTCTAACATTTCTTTTGAAGCAATTATGAATCTTGGTACCCAAAACATCATGTGATCCTAACCCATTAGAGTTGGTGGGAGATATCAATTCAATGATATGCATGTATACATCCTTTCAATAACCTAAACCTTTAGTTTTTAAATAGGGTTTTCCCATTCTCTTATGTCATCTTTTATATCCAGTCAAGTTTTCATTTCTTTCTTCTCCTTTGCACCTAGTCCACCATTGTTGCCTAGTTTCCCTTCTATTCCTCCTAGTTTCCTTTTCATTCTTCTGTCATTTTCTTTATGTTTTCGCTTTTCTTTACGGGTTCTTTTGAGGGTATGACTGAGTTTAATGGGTCTGCCCTCACAAGAATGATGAAATTGAAGGAGTATCTCATCAAAAAATCATCGACCTCAAGCTCTTCAATGCATCTTTTTAATAATTTAATCTTTAATTTCTTTTAATAGTTATAAAGGGAAATTATACGTATTTCTCGAGTTTTTCACAAATGACACTCACATTCTCTTTAGTTTTTAAATAGATACTTACCTTCTTTATGTTTTTAATAAATAGACACTTATACTCTTAATTTATTTAATAAAATCACATATACATTCATTTTTTATACTATCTATGGGAGGTGAGTATTTTTTAAAAACTAAAAGAGATGTGAGTGTCATTTAAGAAGACTTCAAAAAAGTAAATGTAATTTTCCTAGTTATAATTAAGTGGACACTTTAATTTGAAAATTAATTATTTATTTTTATCAACTTTTCGAGAAAGATTTTGAATAATGAGTCATGTTTTTTCAATTTTAAGTTGTACCAAACGTGTTATAACTCTATAAATTAATTTCTTTTTTTAGTACACAAAAATATTACTTTCTTTTTATTAAAAATTCTTATGTTGTGTTTGATTGTATTTTTAAAATTTTTGAAAATTAATTTTCAGAGAAAAATTGAAAGAAAAAAAATGAGAAAGTATAAGGAAAATCATATATGACAAAAAAACTAAAAAGTAGAAAACCAAATAACTTATAGCTGTTACGGTTTTTTATTTTAAAAACTAAAAGAAACATTAGTTTTGAAAATAATTTTCAAAAACAATATTTTATATTCTTAAAATAGAAACAAAATTAAGAAACTAAAAATACACATAACTAGTATTTTAGCATCTCCAATGCATATGATAAATGTTTGTTTTTATATAATTAAAAATTATAAAAATCAATTTAAAATATATAAAGTATATTATAATTAAAATTTATAATAAATTAATATATTTGAATTTATAATAAATAATTTAAATTGTTATATGAGGTTATTTTTATTTATTGATAATTAAATAATAAAATTAAATTAGAGATATAGATAAAAAAGGACAGATTAAAAATGTAGTATGTAATGCTCTAATTAGTTACGAGAATAATGTGCGGAATTCGCCTTCAAACGAGCAAAGATACAAGATATTAGCTATTAAAAATCTCTAACTGATAGAATGTGAAAAATAAAAATTTTATTCTTCAAGTGCATTTTGATTTTTAATATAAGAACTATAGTTATATGATAAATTTATCATATACTTTTATTTTAAAAAATTCTTAACAATAATATTTAAAAAAATTCTTAACAATAATATTTTACAAGGTTAAATGTTTTTATTCGATGTAAATATACACAAATTCTCTTTTTACCCCCAAAAATATCCATAAATTTGTTTTTTTTCCTCAACTGATCTTCCGTATACATAACTTAAAAGAAGATATTTATTTTATAAATGAAAAAGATGAGACATGATATATTTTTAAAGTGGTGAAATTATAATTAGACAATTTTTTATTAAGACTGAAAATGAACTGATATACATTTTTAAATTTAATTTAAAATAGAATAAAACCATCAATAAATAAAATCATATCATTAAACATGCAGAATAATTAAGAGTAAGTATGACCTAATCTCATTAGTTAACCTAATCTCACTAGTTAACTCAATCTATCCTGAAGTTTATTTTGGTCAGTTTAAACTCTAAATTTATATTGGTATATTACGAGGAAAGGTTGGAGTTATGCTTTTGATTGACCCAACTTGATTTGGTGTTTTATATTTTCTTAAAAAATATAGTTTTTTCAACAATTATGTATTAATAATAATAAAAATTTATTTAATAAATATTATTTTGTATAACATGCTATTATATTTATAATAATATTATTTATTTTAAAATATATATTATAAAATATACTTGATTTAAGTTATATATTTTTTAATTTGATTTTATTCCGTATTTTTTTTTAGTCTTAATCAAGTTGATATCTGAAATTATTCTCCAAATTAATATCTCTTCCACCTGTTGGTCGTTTGAAGATATTCACACAACTCTCTCCAAATAATAAATTGAACTCAAATCTTAATTACTATCCAAATAATAAATTAAACTTAAACTTTAGTTAAAGAATATAAGTATCAAATAATTAATTTAGAATTTTTAAACTTTAATCAATAAAACTTGAATAGTAATTATACCACTTAATTAAATTTTTAAAAATTATAATTCATAATCACTTCTAATTCGTACAAGATTGTATTATAATAAAGAATATATGTGATTCATTAAAAAAAACAAATAAAATCATTAATGAATAATATATCAGTTTGCGAACCAATTTCTGTACCTGACGCGTGAATTTATCAATAGATGCAGTTGTGCATAAATGCACCGCGGAATATGTAAGGTGATTTATTGGTTTAGTGTGTTTGAAATTCCATCACACGTTCGCAATCAAATCCAAGTCAAAATTTAGAAAAAGACGAAGAAGCAACACCAAGTAGTTTCGGAGCAAATTGCATCAACTGTTCAAACATGACAAACGAGATATTATCAAATTTTGTACTTATTACCCTTTTAATAATAACATTTTTTATTTAAATAATATTTATTTTAATATTTTAATCATACTAATAAATTAACTTTTTTATATATAAATATATATAATGATAATAAAATAAACTTTTATTAACTTATATAATATTTTAAGACATCATTATGTTGACATCATAATTAGGAACAATCTATTTGACGACAATGTTTTCTACTCTTAAAATGTATAAAAATTTCTTTGAATTAGCAACAATCATACTACAAAATGTATAATTTTTTTTTCTGATACTTATTCGTATTAATTAGACCAGGTTAATATGTGATATTTATAAAAAATTAATAAATATTATTTATTTATCTTAAAATAAATTTTAGAAATAAAAATAATAATTTTAAATTTTGAAAAGATAAAAAAAATAGTTTACACAATTAAAATTAAAATTATATATTTATACCAATAATAAAATATTAATTTTAAATTAAAAAAATAAAAAATAATTTTTTTATATTATATGAATCAAAATCAAAACTTATTCATTTTATATAAAAAAAATATATATTTAAAGTTAATATATTTTTATATATAATACTCTTTAAGAATTTATTAATCTTTATTATAAGATTTTCTTCAAATTTGTTATGATCTCAATTATTTTTTAATCAAAATATATTTAATTATTTTATATTTTGTAATAAATATTATAAATTAATATAAACTCATTATTTGTCTTGAGAGGATGTACGCAGAGATAATAATTAATACGTAAAAATTAATTAGATAAAAATAATAAAAAATAAATCTCAATTTAAAAGATAAATTTGAATAATAATATAAAATTATTACTAAAAATTTAATGTTACTCGGGACTAACTACATAGACTAGTAATTTTTATTTTGTTTTTAGGAATTAGTAGGTTGCAATTTAATATGAAGGATTTTCACGTAGAACATGAGCATAATACAGCGACGTACAAATCACACGGTGCCACGCCATCCAAAACCACATGACCATATACGTCACCGAACACCAACACATTCGCGTAATATAAATCACCGAACGAGGGCAATCTCGGGAAAACCCTAAATTCCCACGGCAAAATCTCTGATTACTCCAATTTCTCTCATCTCTTCTCTCTTTTTTTTCTCTCCCTTCCTTCTCCGCCCTCACCGACTCGCTCCCTGACCCGCTCCGACTCGCCACCGACTCGGTCCCCGGCCGGTTCGGTCCAAACCGTCATGGAGATCGCTCACGAGCCACCGCCTTCCCTCGATGGAAGCCCCATCGTCGCCGAGGCCCTCGCGAATTCTCCGTCGTCGTCTTCCCCTTCCTCCTCTTCTTCCTCCTCCTCCGCTTCGTCGCCGCGCGGTGTGAAGGGAAAGGAGATCGAATCGACTGCGTCCGCGACGGCGGCGGCGACGGCCAAGTACGACGATGAGGAGGAGGAGGAAGAGGATGTGTGCCGAATTTGCCGGAACCCTGGCGACGCCGAGAATCCCCTCCGATATCCCTGCGCGTGCAGCGGGAGCATCAAGTTTGTGCATCAGGATTGTCTCCTTCAGTGGCTCAATCACAGCAACGCGCGCCAATGCGAGGTTATGCTCTCTCTTTTTCGCCCTATCTTTTCCACGATGTTCTTGCGAAACGTTCTCGTAGTCCGTTGTTTGGGGATCATTTGGAATATTCAACGTAAATTAGCATTTTTTTTTGTCGAATTTATTATCTAAAAAATCTTTTATGTTTGGGGACTTATTCTTGTGTAAATGGAGGTGGCATGTATCTTGTACTGCTTCTGTTTGATGAATGAAGCCAGGCCTTACCGGAACTTGTGCTAGGATAAGTTGTCTAGTGATGAAGATAAAGATTCAGATATTTCCTAGTTTGTCGTTTTGTTGCTAAGAATGACGAAAAGTTGAAACAATAGCAGGCGCTATCAAATGGTTGCCTTCCTCTTCATGTTAAAATATTAACGCTAAGGATGGAAATGTGTTATACCCATATATGCTGAGAATTGCTCAGGAATTTTCTGAAGCAGCTCAATATTGTCGGGAAGACTAGTAATTTTGCACTTGACAGCATAAACAAAAAGAGAAGAAAAAGAATTACTCTTGGTCTTACAAGAGATAATTGAAAACGTTTGTATTAGACTTCTAAGCATATAGTGGGTTTGTTTTAAAAGTTATGATATGCTATGTTCAATGGTAGCTTTTGCTTTGCACCCACGCCAAATATCTCAAAAGTCAAATAACCCCTCCCCAATGTACTGCCGCCCATTTTTTTCATGTCTTCCTTTTTTTGTTTGGGGTCTTTTTCCTAAATGTGCTTCATATGTGCTGCAGGTCTGCAAGCATGCATTCTCTTTCTCTCCAGTTTATGCTGAGAATGCCCCAGCTAGGTTACCTTTTCAAGAGTTTGTGGTTGGAATGGCAATGAAAGCTTGTCATGTTCTTCAATTCTTTTTGCGCCTGAGTTTTGTGCTATCTGTGTGGCTCTTAATTATACCTTTCATAACATTCTGGATATGGCGATTAGCTTTTGTGAGGAGTTTAGGTGAAGCCCAGAGGTTATTCTTAAGCCATTTATCAACAGCAGTTATTCTGACTGATTGCCTCCATGGTTTCCTACTTTCTGCAAGCATTGTCTTCATTTTTCTTGGGGCCACTTCTTTGAGAGATTACTTCAGGCATTTGCGAGAAATTGGGGGACAGGATGCTGATAGAGAAGATGAAGTGGACAGAAATGGTGCTCGAATTGCTAGAAGACCTCCTGGACAGGCTAATCGAAACATCAATGGTGATGGGAATGGTGAAGATGCTGGTGGAGCGCAAGGAATTGCAGGGGCAGGTCAAGTTATTAGAAGAAATGCTGAAAATGTTGCTGCACGGTGGGAGATGCAAGCAGCACGTCTTGAGGCACATGTTGAGCAGATGTTTGATGGTCTGGATGATGCTGATGGAGCAGAAGATGTTCCCTTTGATGAACTTGTTGGCATGCAGGGTCCAGTTTTTCATTTGGTTGAAAATGCATTTACTGTAAGTCTATCCACTTGATTTTTATTGATTTATTTATTTAACTTTGATGTTTGTTATTCAGTTATTATTATTTTACTGTTTTTGTCACTGATTCTATATTAAAATGGGCAATCTGGCCTAGATAAAACTAAGCTCATACAGGTACACTACTTCCTTGCTATGCTCAGTTATATTTCATTCACCATTTAATCCTGGTTTTGACTTGCTGCTAGTTTTTGTAATTTATTCTTTAAAACTTATAATTGACTTTGTTGTTGTTTATGCCCGTTTGGATGAGTTTACTTTTGCAATAAGAAATTTTGAAACACTTTGGTCCTGTTTGGATGGGCTTATTTATTGAAAGAGCTTTTGATATCCATATAAGCTGTTTTGAGCTTATTTCTGTCAGCTAGAAATTGAACTTCATGGGGAAGCCTTTTCGAAAAGCTAAAACAGCTTAGGCATAGCTTATTTTTAAAAAACTTCTTATTTAATTCATCTTTAATAAATTACCAAATTCTATTATTTGATAAGTGCTTGCCAAAAGTGTCTATCCAAACACTGTTAAGCTTCTTTTAATCACTTTATGACTGTCTACTAAGTATTATCTATGTTGTGTATTCAGACTTGATCTTCTTAGCATGCCTATTGGGGGTAATGGATGAGAAGTACTCTTGATAGTTAACTTCTGTCATTCCAAGTGGAATGTGGATGGAAAGATTTCATACAATATAATCTGATGAAAATTATTGTCTTTTTAGATAAATTATAAATATTAAATACTTGTGCTTATAAAACTTCAATTTGGAACTTGTAATTGCATGAACCTCAATGGTTTGTTTGCTCAAAATAGATTGTGGGATGAGTTTTCATCATTAACCAAAGTATGAATAGTTCACTTATTATGATTATTTTTCCTATGTTAATTGGTCATTCTATTGATGCTACTGTTTCTTTTCTAGTATAAATGTTATTATCTTTAACTGAAACATGAGTATTTCTGTGATGATTTTCCCATGTTTAGGGGTCACACTATTGACACAACAAATTCTTATGTTATGTAAATTGTGAGCTTTTTTGATTAATGTTTTTACAAAAAATCTATGTTTTATTCTTTAGAGAAATGAATTTGTTGTTTATCATATTTCTTATTTAAATACTGATTACTGAGTGCTTTGTTCTCCATGTAGGTGCTGGCAAGCAATATGATTTTCCTTGGTGTTGTAATCTTTGTGCCCTTCTCATTGGGCCGCATCATACTCCATTATCTATCCTGGTTCTTCTCAAATGCTAGTGGTCCTGTTTTGTCAGTTGTGGCCCCACTTGCAGACACATCTCTTTCTCTGGCAAATATTACTTTAAAGAATGCATTAACAGCTGTTAAAAACTTGTCATCTGAAACTCAAGAAAGTGGATCAATTGGTCAGGTTGCAGAAATGCTGAAAGTGAATGCTAGTGGATTGAGTGAAATGTCAAACAACATAAGTGCATCTGTTTCAGCTGATCTCTTGAAAGGAGGGTCAATTGGAACTTCAAGGCTTTCTGATGTTACAACTCTTGCTATTGGATATATTTTTATACTGACTCTAATTTTCTTCTACTTTGGAATTGTTGCTTTAATTCGTTACACAAAGGGTGAGCCTTTGACCATCGGAAGGTTTTATGGCATTGCTTCTATAGCAGAGACAATTCCATCTCTCTTCAGGCAGTTTTTAGCAGCAATAAGGCATTTGATGACCATGGTGAAGGTTGCTTTCCTTTTAGTCATTGAACTTGGGGTATTTCCTTTGATGTGTGGGTGGTGGCTCGATGTTTGTACCATTCAGATGTTTGGGAAGACAATGGTTCACAGAGTTCAGTTCTTCTCTGCATCCCCTTTAGCAAGCTCATTGGTTCATTGGGTTGTTGGGATTGTGTACATGCTACAAATCAGCATATTTGTCAGCCTTCTTAGAGGGGTAACTTCTTGTCACGAGATATGATTATTAAAGCTCTGGTTATAGTTATCTGCTGTTTCACGAGGTTCATTTGTTTCCAATGGCAGGTTTTACGTAATGGAGTTTTATACTTCCTTCGGGACCCTGCTGATCCAAACTACAATCCATTCCGTGATCTGATAGATGATCCTGTGCACAAACATGCTCGCAGGGTCCTGTTATCTGTTGCAGTATATGGGAGTCTGATTGTGATGCTGGTATTTTTGCCTGTCAAACTTGCCATGCGGATGGCACCTTCCATTTTCCCACTTGACATATCGTAAGCTGGACCCTTAATCAATTTTAGTAGTTGGCATGGACTATGTGTCATGTCTGTTAATTGTGAATATGCATGTTTTTGCAGGGTATCTGATCCATTCACCGAAATTCCAGCTGACATGCTTCTCTTTCAGATTTGTATCCCGTTTGCTATTGAGCATTTTAAACTGAGGACAACTATTAAATCCCTACTTCGCTATTGGTTTACTGCTGTTGGTTGGGCACTTGGTTTGACTGATTTCTTACTGCCTAGACCTGATGACAGTGGTAATCAAGAAAACGGAAACGGGGAGCCAGCTAGGCAGGAAAGGCTACAAGTAGTACAAGCTGGGGGGCATGATCAGGGTATGGTGCCATTTGCAGGCGATGATTTGAACAGGGTCATTAACACAGTGGGAGAACTGAATGCTGGAGAGGATTATGATAATGATGAGCAATCTGACTCTGAGTGAGTACCCTACAAATTGAAATCCTACAACTATGATTTATGAATTATCTTATATTGCACTCTACCTATTTATCTAGTTATATTACACTTGGGTGTGTTTTTTGGGTAGGGGAGGGGGTGGGGGTGGGTGGGTAGAGGGCATGACCAAGTCTTTCAATTCATGCTTTCTGGGTTAATGCAGTGCATGAAAAGTCTGCTGGAGTCATCAGTTTCTTTGCAGATGCATGTTTTAGCTATTGTTATTTATCCTGTCACCACCTAATTAAATATTTTGCTGACTATAGCAGTTATGCCTTCGTGCTTCGCATTGTTCTATTACTGGTGATTGCTTGGATGACTCTCCTTGTCTTCAACTCTGCTCTGATAGTTGTACCAATTTCACTTGGACGGGCACTTTTCAATTCTATTCCTCGCCTTCCCATAACTCATGGCATTAAATGCAATGGTATGTAATTGATTGAATTAATTTTCAAGTCACTGGGCTGGGCTTTATTTGCAACTTTGAATGTGTTTATAACCTTATTTATTTTCTTAGATCTGTATGCATTTATCATTGGAAGCTATGTGATCTGGACTGCTGTTGCTGGAGTTAGATACTCAATTGAGCAAGTTAGGAAAAGGAGGGCTTCAGTTTTGTTGAACCAAATATGGAAGTGGTGCGTCATTCTTGTGAAGAGTTCTGCACTTTTGTCTATATGGGTAAGGATGATTCCTGTTACTCATCATGTTACTGAAGCTGACCCTTTGATTTTGTATAGATGTGTATTTTCTTTTAAGTGATCAACCCATCCTTTTTTTGTCACAGATATTTGTCATCCCAGTGCTAATTGGGCTTCTCTTTGAGCTTTTGGTTATTGTGCCAATGAGAGTTCCGGTGGATGAAAGTCCAGTATTCCTCCTTTATCAAGACTGGGCATTGGGCCTTATATTTCTCAAGATATGGACTAGACTGGTGAGTTTGTTTCCTTTGTTAATTGGCTTTAATTTTTTGTGCAAAACTTTTAGAAGCTTGTTTAAATGCTCAGATATATAAATAAATGAGTGATGTGATGTGGCTAACCTCCTTTTTGCTTTAGAAAAGATTTGGTCTTCTGCTGTACTCGTGTACTGGTAAACGCATCCTGCTCCATTGGTATCAATAAAACAAATTCCTTGATAGTATCAAATTTCAAGAATGTTTAATTTTTTATTCATCAATCAATATCATATTTCATGTTAGTTGCTGACTACCTAACACAATCCTCCTTTGTAATCTGGTCTTGAGAATGGTTATATAAATGTTGGCATCAACCATGAAATGGGCAGTATATAATCTCAATGACATGTTTTATCTATGTAGCTAGCCTCATTTGTGGGGTAAAAAGCTTGGTTGTTGAATCTACAATTTTTTTTTGCCATATATGGTATGTTTCTTCATTTTTCTAGTAGGATATTTTTAAACATCAAAGGGTATTGTGAACTTGTTGGGGGTTCAAATTGGCAAGGGTTGATGAATATTGAATTATGACATCTGGTAGATTGGTAAGAATGAATATAATTGGATATGAATGAGTTTTATTATAGGGCAAATGATTCTTGGAATTTTAATCAGAGAAAAGTGTTTTACATGCGGATATAGTTGTTGGAACTATAACTTAGTTTATTTACCATCTACAAGTTTCTGATGATCAATTTTCATTCAGCTGACTAAGAATTATCTAGCTTAAAAAAATGTTGAAATCTTTTCATACCCAGCTAATAATTGATTTGTTTCTTTTTGGTCTCCCCCTCCCATATCTGTCAAATTTCATGGGCACGTCCCATTTGTAAATGGTTACCTGTCTCCCCAAGGTTTGTTATATAATTAAGTTGAATGGTAGTTGGTTCTTTGTTGACTTGGCTCTTTGATTAGGTTATGTTGGACCACATGATGCCTCTGGTGGATGAAAGTTGGCGAGTAAAATTTGAGAGAGTGAGAGAGGATGGTTTCTCCAGGCTGCAAGGTCTGTGGGTCCTTCGGGAGATTGTACTTCCAATCATAATGAAGCTGTTGACAGCGTTATGTGTACCTTACGTTTTAGCCAAAGGTGTGTTTCCAGTGCTTGGGTATCCCTTGGTGATCAATTCTGCCGTCTACCGGTTTGCATGGTTGGGATGCCTCTGTTTTAGTTTCTTGTGCTTCTGTGCCAAGAGATTTCATGTCTGGTTCACAAATCTCCATAATTCAATACGCGATGACCGATATCTGATTGGCCGGAGGTTGCATAACTTTGGAGAACACGTTGAGAAAGCAACTGAAGCAGGAACTTCTACAGGGATGCCGGATACTATTTTACTAGGTACAGGTTTAAACCAACAAGATCGTGAAGCAGATGTTGGACTACGGTTGAGGCGCGTAAATCAACAAGTGGTCTGAATCATGTTTCAGGTAAGGAAGGGCATGAATTTCTTATGTATACTCTACACTGTTGGATAGTTATAACACCTCATGACACCTGTACTGTAGTTAACATTAACACTTTGCGCCTGTTACTTGTTTTTTTAGCTAATAGGAGGAAAATAAAATTGTTGATAGAGCGATTTTTTTCAAGAAATTCTGTGAAATAGGGAAGCGGAAAGCATGCTATGGTCTGGTTCATCTGTCTGAGATATATATACTTAATCAAATAGTTATATTAGTTAATGCTTATGGTAATAATTATTTATTAATTAGTGATGTGATTGATTCAAATGCATCAAGTGCATACGGTTTAGTAGTCTTTGGAATGTAGTATGTAGATGTGTTGGCCGAGCCAGTACAATCTATTGTTATTGAGTTCCCCCGTGAACTCTTGAATGCAATATTTAAAAAATAAAAAATAAAAACTGCACTGGAAATTAAACCAATGAGACTCGGGTTATAGTTTGATTAGTTTAATTGGGTAAATTTATCCTTTGATAATTTTAACTGGTTAAATATGTGATTGAATTGTTTGTTGAATGTTTGAATCCGGATAATTTTTAAACTCTTCGAATTGTGTGAACGGCTATAACATCCCCGCTGGAGTAATGCTGCAATTTCATTCATTCGTTATTTTAATTATTATAACCATGGTTAAAATCTTATGCGCCGTAACACAACCTAATATATCCTTCCAAAATATCAAAATCACAATATCAATATTAAGAAAATCCTAATAAGCATTTCAAAGCTTAAATAAAACTCAAATTTTAAATTTATAAAATGAAACTCGATTTATGTTGCGGATGATTTAAAAGAAAAAAAATAACGGGCCAGTTTCCAATCGAGAAGGGTTTGGTTCATCCTGTTTGTTTAAAAAGTTAGATTCATAATAACTTTATTTAAACAAACAAATAATTTTAAAATTTAATTACCTTACCTGATGTAAATTTGAGAAGTTAGGATGAGCAGGAAAAAGACACCTCAAAGACCTCTAATAAGAGGAAGAATGAAGAGGCTTGTTTGAGATCTCTAATCAGAGGAAGAATGAAGAGGTTTGAGGAAGAAATTTAAAAGAATATAAATATCTTTATTGGGTAAGGAGTGTCCAAAGAAAGCTTATCAATGTCACGCATTGAGAATGTGTACTCAAGTAGTATAGAATTTTATGTGCAATTTTTGTGGTTTACTTTCGTTGTAAAGATATCAAGAGTTTTGGACGCATATGACTTTTCGGTCCTTTGAATAGTTCTTTAAATGCATCAAATTAGGGCGATGTTTGAGTCCTTTGGATGGCACCTGCCTATGAATGACCTCTTTAGACACACTCCTATTCAACATGCTTAAAGCCTTGTTTCGTAGGCTTGGAATAAATATAGTGATAATTGGATTCTTCGTCGTTGTAGTAAATAGTAGAAAAAATAGAAATTGTTTCTATCGGAATTATTTGTAATAAGGTATTGACGGCAATTGAAAAGGTCTTATCAATAAAATTTTCATTTATCCGAGATCTAGGCATAGATAAAAATCCATTCTATAATTCAATTATTTATCGTGTGAGAAATAAGGCTTCATTATGATAAGGGCTTTTGCTCATAGAGCTATATTTTTTATTAGAGATTATAATCCAGAACAGAATGAAAACAATGTAATATTCAAAGTATAAAGATTTAGAATAATTAATAATAGATCATTCTATTTAAATTCTATGTTTATTTTTTATTAACTCAAGACTTTTTCATTTAGTTTGTTTCGCGTCTAATTTCGTAAGCAGGATCAATATATAAACTCAATCCTAACTAAATTGTAACAACTTTGAGTTTATCTGTGAAATCTTTCATAATAAACAATAGAGAGAGTTCTCACAACTTGTTCTTGGATTAGAGCACTTAATTCTTATCAAGTTCTCTATGAAATTTGTGGCAAATCTCGTTTTCTTTATCTTACTTGCACAAAATCAATAGCGAGTCATTTCTAAATCTTATTCATTTTCTTCTTTTCAATTTTTTTTCTATCTTGAGTTTTCCATAAATATACTTTGTTTTCTAATGATAATTTTGCTTGTAATTTCGTAACATTAACAATTGTGTTAAGTGTGAGATGTAGGCTTAACCAAAATTTATCAAGTGATATTTAGAGTATTATACTTCATAAGGTACTACAATTGAAGCTTAACATTCTCAATTTTACATCTATCATAATTGCATCAAGAGCTAAATTCTTGGATGCATAATCTTGCTTCAATTACCAGTTTGTTTTAAAATTTTCAGCTAAAGTTTTGTTCGCTTAGATATTGTTAGCCAATTCATCGGTGTAATTATCATTTTCTATGGTTCGTTTTTGAGAAAATTTGAAAACATCTAGTGCAATTTGATTTTCGTTTGGATTGATGAATTCTATTATTACAAAACTGATAAAGTTTGTGAAAAAATTACAATGATTGTCTTGAAAAATAGTTGTGGATCAAAGTATGGTAAATATATATATCAAAGTATTGTGAATAATATATATATATATATATATATATATATATATATATATATATATATATATATATTAAGTGAAGTTGGTGCAATTATCTGTGACCTAAAACCAATGCAACAAAAGAAAAGAGAAATATAAAAAAAAAGCATCAAAAAGTTGAAAGTCAAAGAACAATTTACACATCATGTTTTCTATTAATTTTTGTTAGTTCACTGACATGCAAAATTTTATCATTCGTCGGAGATGAAGATACAGAGTCATATTTGGAATGGGAAATAAAGATAGATCAAGTACTAAAGTGTTTTAAATATAATGATTATGTAAAGGTAATGATGGTCACCTACGAATTTAGCAAATATGCTCTAGTGTAGTAGAACCAATACATTAGAGAAGTTAGAGAAGGTAAGAGGAGGAATATAGATACATGGTTGGATCTTAGGAAGGAGATGAGAACAAGGTTTGTGTCTGCTTCTTATGCTTGGGACCTATACAATAAGTTACAGAGAATGTACCAAGGGTTCAAAAGCGTAATACTATAAAGACATGAAAGTTGCTTTGATGAGAGCAAATGTGCTAGAGTCCAATGAAGTCACTATGACTTGACTTTTACATGGTTTGAACATAGAGATACAGGAAGTTGTTGAATTGTATCATTACACTTCTTTGGATGGCCTAGTGCGCCAAGCAACTTGAGTTGAATCTCAACAGAAGAGGTGTTTGGCCTCAAAAAAGACCTACCCCAGCGATTTAGGCAACTGGAGAGGGAAGAAAAGAGGGAAAGAACAACCTAGAAAGGACAAGAGTCCAAAGAAAGGAAGTTTCCCTTCATGAGGCCAAAAGGTAGAACATCACCACCTAGCCTTTGTTCTTTGTCCAAAAACAGTAACATCAAATGTTTTAAATGCTTAGGGAAAAGGCACATGGTTATGAGGAAAGATGGAAGTTTGGAGGGTGAGAATCGTTGTCCAATAGTAAGATTAAATCTTCAAGTGATTACTCTCATGATGAGGGTAATCTCCTCATGGTGAGAAGGCTGATGAACGCCCAGGTGAATGATGATAGTGATTCTTAAAAGAAAAACATTTTTCACTCTAGGTGTCATGTCAAGGGGAAACTTTGTTGCATAATCATTGATGGTGGTAGTTTGGTTAACATGGCTAGCTTGAGGCTAGTAGAGAAGTTAAACCTCCCTACCATAGTGCACCCGAGACCTTACAAGTTGTGGTGGTTAAGTAACAAGGGTGAAATAGTAGTGGATAAACAAGTATCCTTGGCTTTTACCTTTGAGAAGTATAGTGATGAGATCTTGTGTGATGTGTCACCCATAGAAGCTATTCACATCCTCCTAGGTAGGCCTTGGCAATTTGATTGAAAGGTGACCTATAATGGGATTACCAACAGATTTTTATCTGTACATATGGGACAAAACGTGACTCTAAAACCTTTGTCTCCCAAAGAGGTGAGTGAAGATTAGTTGAAAATGAAATAAAGAAGGAAAAAGAACAAAAAGAATAGAGGGAAAAAAAGAAGATCGAGAGAGTCCAAAGAAAAGAAATAGAGAAAAACAGAGAGAAGAGTAAGATGCAGAGTAGCACGATTGAGCGTCCAAAAGAAAACATGCAAAAAAAAGCGGGTAACATGACTAAGCATCCAAAAGAAGAAAGTATGAAAAATAAATGAGAAGACAAAAAGCATTGATAGTAAGTAGAAAAGAGGTCAAGAGAGTACTCTTAGCAAGAAGAGAACTTTTATACCTTTTGCCTATTAACATGTGTTTCTATGTATCCTCTTCATTATCTATTTTTCCTATAGGGTTGAGAGAAATGTTGGAGAACTTCAAAGATTTGTTCCCTAAAGATATACCAAGAGACTTGCCTCTCATCAAGGGGATTGAGCACCACATTGACTTCACATTGGGACAACTTTGCCTAATAGTGTACCTACAAGACTAATCTTGAAGAAAGTAAAGAAATTCAACAACAAGTTGGTAAGCTTTTTGAGAAAGGGTGTGTTTGAGAAAGCAAAAGCCATGTGTTGTACTCGTGATCTTAATGCTAAAGAAAGATGGGTCATGGCACATGTGTATGAACTGTTGACCTATAAACACAATCACAATTAGATATAGACACCCCATTCCCTATTTGGACAACTTGAGTGTATTCTCTAAGATTCACTTTGGAAGCAGATATCACCAAATTCGCATGAGAGAAGGGAACAAGTGGAAAACGACCTTCAAGACCAAGTTTGGTCTGTATAAGTGGTTAGTCATTCCTTTCAGCTTGACCAACACCCCTAGTATGTTCATGAGACTCATGAACCACGTGCTCAGGAGTCTCATTGGACACTATGTGCTCATTTACTTTGATGGCATTCTTGTATATTTTACATACGCATATGATCATGTTGTGAATGTTAGGGATGTGTTACAGCTTCTAAAAGATGAATCTTTGTATGTAAACCTAGAGAATTGCATATTTGGCACTAACGAGGTGATCTTTTTAAGGTATGTGTTAGGCTCACAGGAAGTAAGAGTGGACAAAGATAAGGTGAAAGTCATCCAAAGTTGGCTAACACGCACAAACATAAGCGATGTGAAAAGTTTCCACGAACTAGCAAGCTTCTATAGACGCTTTGTCAAAGACTTTAGCACCATTGATGTCCTCCTAAATTAGATAATTAAAAAGGATGTTGGGTTCAAATGGGAAGAACCCTAAGAAAGAGTCTTCCAAACACTAAAGGATAGGTTGTCCAATGCCTCCATTATGGCACTTCCGAATTTTCACATCCTTTGAACTAGAATATGATGCATCCAATGCGGGTGTAGAGGTAGTGCTTTTACAAGAACGCACCCCATAACCTTTTTTTAGTAAAAAACTAAAAGGTGTCTAACTTAATTATTACATATGAAAAGGAGCTCTACACTCTAGATAGGGCCTTACAAGTATGGCAATATTGCTTGTTGCCTAATGAGTTCGTCGTCCATAGCGACCACGAGTCACTCAAACACATGAGGGGCCATCATAAGTTAAACAAAAGGCATGCCGAATGGGTTTTGTTCTTGGAAAAATTCCCATATGTCATTTAGCACAAGCAAGGAAAGACAAATGTTGTAGCCAACACCCTTTCTAGAAGGCATGCATTTCTTGCCATGTTAGAAACCAAACTATTGGGTTTTGAAAGCCTTAAGGACTTGTATGTGGATGATGATAACTTTTAAGAGGCCTATAAAAGTTGTGTCAACTCGGCCAATGGAAGCTTCTTCGGGCATGAATAATTCCTATTAAAGGAAAAATGCTGGTGTATGCCTATGAGTTCAATAAGAGAATTGCTAGTCAGAGAGACACATGAAGGTGGCCTAATGGGTCACTTTGGAGAACCAATGACATATGAGACCTTGCATTATCAATTTTACTGGCCACACATGTGAAGAGATGTACATCACATATGTGAAATTTGCAAGATGGTCAAACCCAAGGTCTCATCCAAAGGTTTGTATATCTCACTTCCTATTCCTACTTCACCATGGGTGAATATCTTTATGGACTTTGTGTTGGGATTACCAAGATTTAGAGGTGGTAAAGATCTCATATTCATGGTAGTAGATAAATTTTCTAAGATGACCTACTTTATACCTTGTCATAAAGGTGATGATGCATGTCACATGACCAACTGTTTTTTAAGGAAGTGATGAGGTTGCATGGTCTTCCTAAGACCGTAATCTCAGATAGGGACTCCAAATTCCTTAGTCATTTTTGGAGAACCCTTTGGAGTAAGCTTGGCACCAAGCTACTCTTCTCCACCATTTGCCACCCCCCAAAATGGATGACCAAACTGAAGTGGTGAACAAAACTTTACCCCAACTCTTGAGTTTTATGAGAAAGAGTCTGAAATATTAGGAAGAATGATCCCTCACATTGAATTTTTATACAACAAGGTAGTCCATAAGACCACATCCCACACTCCTTTTGAGCTCGTGTATGGCTTCAACCCCTTGTCTCCTTTAGATTTGTTACCCTTGCCTGGTATGGCATTTATAGTCCATTAGGATGGCCTTTCCAAGGCTCAATTTGTAACTAAGTTGCATGAAAAAACTTGTTTATATGGAAAAGGAGGGTGAACAATATACTAAGATTGCTAACAAAGGCAAGAATGGAAAAGTTTTCGAAAAATGTGACTTAATTTGAATTCACTTAAGGAATGAGAAATTTCTTATCTTAAGGAAGTCTTAGCTTCTCCCTCGAGGGGATGGACCCTTCATAGTGTTACATAGAGTCAATGATAATGCTTATATCTTGGACAAGCCCCAAGGGGGTAGCACTATTTTCAATATTGCTTACTTGTCTTCTTTTATTTCAAGTATGGATAACCCGAATTTAAGGGCAAATTTTTTTCAAGACGGGAAGCCTAATGTAAATCTTGAAAGGCAAGGTAAGCAGGAAAAGGGCATCAAGCATAAAGAGGCATAAGCCCTTCAAAGATCCCTAACAAGAGGAAGGATGAAGAGGCTTGAGAAAGAAGTCCAAAAGAATATGAATTTCCTTAAAGGGTAAAAAGTGTCCAAAAAACTTAATGATTTTCACACTTTGGGAATGTGTCTTTGAGTAGTGTATGATCTTGTGTGTAGTTTTTGTAGTTTACTTTTGCTGTAAAGACATTAAGAGCTTTGGATGCATCTGACTTTTTGGATGCACATGGTTTGGATGTCGTCTAGGTCTTTTGGATGACACCCGCTTATGGACATACCCTTTGGATGTACTCCTACTCAACGTGCTTAAGTCTTGTTTTCTAGGTTGTATTTGTTTTATGGCTTAAGGCCTTTATCATTTAGTTTGTTTCGTGTCTAATTTTGTAAGAAGAATTAGTATATAAACTTGATCCTAACTTATTTGTAACAATTTTGAGTTCATTTGTGAAATCTTGCATAGCAAGTAATTGAGAAAGTTCTCTCAACTTGTTATTGGATTAGAATACTTAATTTTCATCAAGTTCTTGATGAGGCTTATAGCGAATCTCGTTTTCTCTTATCTGATTTTCATGAAATCAGTGGCAAGCCACTTCTAATCTTATCCATTTCCTTCTTTTCAATTCTTTTTTTATCTTAAGTTTTTTGTGAATATATTTTATTTTAACGATAATCTTGCTCGTATCTTCGTAACATTGACAATTGTGTTAAGTGTGAGATCTAAGCTTAGCCAAAACCTACTGTTACCTAATTTTGAAAATTATACAAAATTGCCAAAGACATTATAAATTTATTGTTAAATTATATTGTTTATCTGTTCTACTTGTCATCCCGCTAATGAGCTTGTTCAAAGAATAAAGAAATTATCAGCTACAACCATTTTTAGAGAGAATTTTTTAACTTATAGTTTTGCCAAGTTTGGCATAAGGATGCAAACGTCATATACGAGTCCAATGTGGTAATTGCTTTTGCAATTTAGGAGTTACTATTTACACTCTTTTTTACTCTTTACAACCCTAATTTGTTTTAAGTTTTATAAAATATCCCAACCTAACTACCCTCACTTTCATCCTTACCCTCTCCTCCCTTCCTTGGCTTTGAAAATTGCATTTTGCTCTCCTATTTTTACTCTTCATATCCCAAAAAAAAATTAAAATTTTTAAAATATCTAAATTACACCCACTTTCACCCTTACCCTCCTCTTCTTTCTCTCACTTTCACCTATTTCCCTCACCCTCCTACCATCACACTACCTTCTCATTTTTTTTTTCTCTTCAAAACCATCTTAGACCATCTCATTCTTTCATTTTAGTTCACACCTCCTTTGTTTTTAAATTATATAAAAAACAATTTCATATCTTGTCAATTTGATAAAAATTATTTTTTGTTATATCAACGTGCATAAAAAAAAGTTTTAGTAATTTACCTTGACAACAAAAATTAGTTTTTGCAAAAGATAATTTTGTAAAAATAAAATAAAATTAGATGAACGATTCGAAGAGTAGAAGAGCAAAACAAAAAAAAAGAAGACGATGGGAATAGCACCCCTTACGATGGGCCTCTTCTCCCTTATAATCACTTTTAAAAAAAAATCAATTACCTAATAAACATGATAGCCAATTTAAATGAATCCAGAAGTTTAGCCTATTTTGATGATATCACTAAAAATGCTAAAAGTAAGAAATAAAGAAGCGATATTTATAATTTTTGGAATTTTTTATTTTAAAACGTGTGCTAATTGATTGTTAATATTTGTATATCCCACTTAATATATATATATATATAAATTGATATATACATATAATTTATCTTATAGTTTTTATTAAATTAAAAATATTTTAATATATTTAAGCTAAAAATGTATTTTTAATTTTATAATAAATATTTCTCTAATAATGTTAAGTAATATAGGTTAAATTATAAGAGAAGATTAATAATATAATACATATATCGCTTAAAATAAACTTATAATATATTCAATATTTTAATATAAGAAAGAAGTATAATACTCGCATTCAAAAGAAATTTTAATTTATTTTAATATTATTAAATTAAATTATATATTTTAAAAAGAAATGATATTATAACACATCAAGTGAGTATAATATACTCTAATAATAAAACATATGATGAGACTTTCCATCATACTACAATTTTATTTGCTTTTACAGTGGCAAATAGAAAAGAAAAGACCTATTCAACCGCACAAACTACCTTACCGAAATTTTGCTTGAATTATTTTCTAATCGAACTGCTTTCACGTATAGTTTGAAGAAAACATTTTACCAAGCTACATTATAGAGAAAACATTTTTCCTTCCATATTTTAAATAGGATCCTGTCATGAAATGTAATAACTCCACAGCATTTTACTATAATATGGGATTAGAGAAACATGCACCTGTTTGCCAGCCACGTACATTCTAGACAAGGATGCCGTCTCCCATCAAAACATTGCATGTAATCATGTTTCTTAATTACGAGGTAGAAAAACAAAGTACTTGTCCCCGGCCTACACACCTATCATGAGTCAGGCGGGGACTGTTACATGAGAGAAGGATTCACGTACTCGCAAAACATTGGATCACAAACACTGATCACAGGTAACGCATTATTTTTGCAAATCCAAACTCATGTAATCAAATATAAACCAACCAATGACATCTAATCAAATAAAAACCAACCAATAATTTCATGTATCAAATGCAAGGCATAATTAAAATCAGCGTTGGAAATGTCCTTCAACCGAAGGAAGGTGGCGGCCATAACAAACCAAAAGGTATCTAATCTAACGAAACAAACTCAACCTGAAAGTAAAAACTGGATCAAAGCCAGTGCCGAAAATAACAATCCATCATTCACCAAGTAAATCCCGAAATGAAAATCTTAGGAAACAAGGTTGTCATTAAGTGATAATGAAGCCAGCTGATCAGCAGCACCGCCAGCCTGCTGCTGCTGAGCAACATTCCTTAAGACGTCCATTGCCTCAGCCACCTTAGCTTTCAGGGCTTCTGGTGACTCAAGCAAATGCAGAACTTCAGTCTGGTCCATCTCAAGAAGCATGCCTGTCACTTTGGCAGCATTCTCAGGCTCTAACTGTTCCACAAGGGGATAAAGATTCTCACCCAACATCTACAAATATACAACCAACAAAGAACAGTTAGTTACAAATACTACAAGCAGTAAGTGATGCTAGGGCTCATCCAAACTTTGTAACAATGATTTTAACATAGTAAACATAGGAAGAAGTGAAAAGCCTACCGTCCTCTGCTGCTCTGGAGAAGCATTAGCCAAAGCAGATGCCAAAGCCCCAATAGGAATTTGCTGGGAGAGTGATGCATCACGCAGGGGCATCCCACCGACATCATATGGAACAGAAAACATACCTCCAGCAACACCAGGCATAGGAACATCAGGAATACCCCTACCAGGAGGGTAACGATAAACACGCCCCCTAGGAAGCATCTGTCAATCCCAAAATTATCAGGTCAATGTTCTAAACAGGATAGGTTATTCAAAAAAATATGAACAAAGAATTGCACACACCTGCTGTGGCATAATTGGAACTGGCTGCTGGGACTGCTGGACTGAACCTGCACGCCTTCCACCAGGATGCTGTCCCTGTTGTCCCTGCTGAACCATTGGAACAAAGAAATTTGGCACAGGAGCCGCACCTGGCCTCATACCGGGCACAAGTTGCTGTTGATACCCAAATCCAGGCTGAGAAAAATTTTCAAGGTCCGATAGGAAATGAATATGAAATTACTTCATGGAGCAAAATATAACATCATCAAACACCATTAAAATATAGAGTAGAAGAGATTACCTGGGAAGGAATGATAGCAGGAGGGCCTTGGCCATAAAATATTTGTTGACCAATACCTGGACCGCCTGGAGGATACAATGGCACACGAGGACCAACAGATGGTGGCATTCCAACCGGCCGCATTTGAGCAAACTGAGCCTGCATAAACAAATTAGTCCAACATATAAATATCTTTAGTCACCAATATTCAATAACCAGATACAATGCAGAACTAATCTTAATTGCATTTGCGATGATTTGGAGAGCACAGCCACAACATAGCCCAAGTTATTGATCTCATATAACCAGAATTTACCAAAGGAAATATAATTGACCCAGAAAAACATGTAAGCAATTATTCAAACAACCCATATTCAGCTCCAATTACAATCGTCACATTTTAACATAATTGACAAAAAAAGGGCAGAAAATTGCTCATGCATGCATGAGCTTGGGAAGGCAGAAAGACTGCAAAGATTTAATCCTGCATTGGTTAATTCCACAAACAGATATAAGTTAAAAAGAGCTCAGCATTTAAAACCAGACATACCTGCAGTCTAGCTCTTCTATCTTCTTTCCGTTGGGCTAGAGTCACATACAGAGGTTTGCTTACCACCATTTTTCCATTCATCTCCAAGAGCTACCAAAAAATATTCAAAATAATAATTTTCAAACTAAAAAAGATAAATGTTACTTTCACAAAGAAAATACCCTACGACTTACAGCTCTAGATGCCTCCTCAGGAGTTGAGAATGCAACAAATCCCGATCCACGACTTATGCCATTTGGGTCTCTCATAACCTTTCAAGTGAAAAGCAAACAATATATATATATATAGACTATATAGCAAACAAACATTTAGTAAGCCAATTATACTACATACCTTGCAAGAGGTAATGGTACCAAAAGGGGAGAACAGCTCCTTAAGTTTATCATCACTGAGGCTATCATCTAAATTTTTGACATACAAGTTTGCCCCTTGATATTTATCAGCAGCTTCTTTCATGCTCTGCTCAAATCGTTGTTTCAATTCATGCTCCCTTTCAGATTTCTTTTGAGCTTTTCCAACATACCATTCCTTGTCATCAAATTTTTTGCCATTGAGAGCCTCAACAGCCCTAGCAGCATCATCAGCATTCTCAAAATTCACAAACCCAAAACACTTTGATTTCCCATCTCCATCCCTCATCACTACAGCACTAGTAATAGTTCCAAATTCACCAAAAGTATTCTTCAATTCATCATCAGTGGTTGATTCTGATAGATTCTTTACAAAAACATTGTTGAATTTTGCCTTGTCAATAGCACTTTCTCTCTCTTGTTTGCGAAGGAAGGGTCCCACATACACTTGTTTATCATTCAACAGCATGCCATTCAGCTTCTCTATGGCTTTTTGGGCAGCTTCCTCATTATCAAATTGAACAAAGCCATAGCCTTTTGATTGTCCAGATGAATCCGTAGCTACCTTGCACGAAAGGATATTCCCAAATGTAGAAAAGGTTTCATGCAATGCCTTGTGGTCAATTGCCCTATCCAAATTCTGTAATAATCCACAAATTCAAAAGAAAACAAATGGAAAAGTCAGAACCAACTAGGACATGCAATATGGAAGCTTGGCAGAAATCCATCCATTACCAGATGATCGGGAAGAATCAAAAACAATTTATACCTTAATAAATATATTTCCTGCCCCACTTTTACGGATACTGGGATCACGATGTGAATACATAATACGGATGGGCTTGTTATTCAGAGGAGTGAAATTCAGAACATCCAATGCTCTGGCAGCTGTAAACAGGCAGCAAATTTGTTAGAAACAGTAAGAAAATAATCTTATAATAAACATGGGGGAAAATGTATGGTTATCAAAACATCATAGCATAATAGAAAGTATTACTCAAGCATGGAAAACTATTAGGACCTGTAAAAGAAGATCAAGTCTATGGGAAATTGGGTACAAATGCTAATAAGATAATTGGGTATGAAATCAAGAATTTTCATATACATTGATAAATTGTGAAAACATACCCACTGATGTAGAATGGTCCTGGCCATTCAACAATAACACAATGGAGTATAATAAGAATACAAACCACATTTCAAAATATTCTAATCATTCATCTGGTGTATTAAAATGATGATAAAGCCATCTTATTTTTAATGAACAGAGTCATAAAGAAAGACCAATTTCTAATGACATTGTATGATAAGATGTGACTATATTACCCAATCAACAGAATACCTAATTATTATACAGTTTTGTGCTCTACCATACACCAGAGATAGACTACAAATCCCAGAAGACATGAATCAAAAGGCAGAGCTCAACTACAAGAGAGAGAAAAAAATAATAAATTTCAATATCAAAAGCTAAATAAAAGAGAAATTAAAAAATCCTTCTCTTCAATTTACAATAACTAGAAACTATTATAGTTCTCAAAAATATCCTATCAATATGAATTAGGTTGCAAGAAAGCAAGTATGATCTCTGTAGGTCAGATACACTAACAAATCCAGGCCCTCTCCAGGGAAATACAATTTGCAAGACTAGATTTCAAGTAATACTATGACCCTAACTTCAGATTCCTGATATTTGCTAAACAGTAGCCAACTGAAGAACTTGGTGATCTCAAAAGCACTCTAGATAATTCATATAGATTTGTAGCTACCACAGGATTTATACTGAAATTATTACATTAGTCAATGCTTTCCAATAAGTACTACATTAGCTAATACTTTTCAATGAGTATTACATTAGCTAATGCATTCCAACAAGTATCCATTCATCCAGTAGTGCAAATATCGTTTTTTTTTTGGCTGATCTTTTAGATTATAGAAAAAGTTTCTCAATGGTCAAAAGTCAAAACAAGAAGCTACCTAAAGATTAGCTCTGTGACATAGCATGCAAAGTTTCTTTTCCACAAAGAAATAACATGCAAAGAAATTTGTAATTTGTGTTCTACTTCATAAATAAAATTCCATTAGCATTGCACCTTTCAGAGCGCATACCAAACCTGTTTACAACAGACATCATCAACATTTAAGGAGCAACAAATCTTACCACAAAAAATTACTAACAATATCAAAATAACAGACTTACTTCACGAGCAGCTCTTGCAATAAAAGAAAATAAGGCATAACACATTAATAAATTCCCCAGTGCTTTCATGGTTTTCAGTTTCAACTCTATTCATTAGGTTTCACCAGAACAAAGCAGCACACAAAAAACTAATAGCTAGAATGAATCTTTCCCCAGAAAATCAACACTGACACACAGTTCGGAGTCAAACCACAATTTAAATACAAAATTAGTGTCCAAAACAAGGTTTTAAATTGGTCACAGTTTCGTTGTGTTCCTTGATAGTGCGGGGAAATTGTGGACAAATGCGGTAACAATTGCAGTGGCGTTGTGTTTGCAGACACCTAAAAAACTTGATGTTTAGGCCAAAATCATGGTCACAGATAGTTTTTTAAAACCTTGGTCCAAAATGCACACATGAGTGAATTACTAAAACCAACCCATTCATTCAGAAATGAGATTAGGCAAACCAATTCATTATCAAATAAGATATAGCAGAAAGAAAAAAATCTAAATTCCAATGCACACACTGGAAAAAATAAAAGGAACAAACATAAAAACAAAAGTGAAAGAAAAAACTAACCATCTTGTGGGTTGCTATAGTTGACGTAACCGTAACCGAGCGATCTCCGGGTGGTCAAGTCCCTGCAAACCCTAACGGACACGACTTGGCCCAATTGGTTGAACAGGTCATAGAGCTGTGAGTCAGTGACGTTCGGGTCGAGATCTCCAACGTAAAGCGACGTCGTCACGAACTGGTTTCCACCAGCGGCAGCACCAGCACCAGCTCCGTTGGGACCCGGCATCGCATTCTGAGGCACCTGAACCTGAGCCATCTCAACCAACAACAACTACACACACAACAACTTACTTTTATTTTTCCGAAAAATAATTTCTCCTTTTTTTGCTTTTTTTGCTTTTTTTCTTTCTCTTCCCCCTCCTCTTGTTATTGGGAACAATAAAACCCTAGGAAGAATAGAAAACCTAGCTAGACTCAGGTAGACGCAGGAACGATAACACAGCCTTCAGAGAAATTATCAATTTTTTTTGGTTTTTGAGTGCGAGAAAAGCGAGGAGAGGGAAGGGAAGGAGGAAGCGGGGTGGATGCGCGGCGGATAAAGGTGGCCGCCGGCGGTAATCACGGCGGCGCGTGAGAGAAAAGGGAAGATTGAAATCGGTAAGGAAAAGAGAGAGAGGGAGGGAGGGAGCAGCAGATACTGCGCTGGGAAAAGGAGTGAGAAAGGAAGAGTGAGAGAGGTTATAGGTGAGAGAGATGGTGGCGGGTTTGGGTAAACCCTAGCACAATCCAGCGAGGAGATCTGAACCGTTAGATGGGAGAGGAGGTGGGGCCCGATGAAGGGATGCGAAGGTAGATAAGGATTGAGAAAGCAGAAAGGAGAGATGAAAGATGAAGATTCTAACGAGTGAGGCAAAGGTAACCGGTAGAAAGAAGGAAATAAAGAAAGAGAGAAAGGTAGTGATTTTACCGCACACAACTCCAAAACAGTTACATATAGTGACAGGCAACCTCAAGCTGTAACTTGTCTCTGTCTTCCTGTATTTTCTTTTTTTTATTCTGTTCAAATAATGCACCCATATATTATTTTTTATTTCAAAGATTTTATTTTATTTTATTTAAATGTATTTATAGTATAAATTTAACATAATTATATATTATGATTTGTAAAAACTTTTATAATATAATTTAAGAAAATTAAGCTATTAGCTTAATTCGTTAATGGACTAAGATATTTTTAGTAATTTGTTTTAATGAAAAAATAATAATTGTAGATAGTTAGATATATATCTCATGAGGACAACTTTATGCGAGTTAAAAAATAATTATTATATGTGTATAATTTTTATTTGAATATTTAATACAGTTATATATTTAGATGTTATTTAATTAAGTTAAATTAATCTTATATATTAGAATATAATTAAAAAATATTGACAATATATTTACTAAAAATTTTCTTTGAATTAGTACTTTAAAATTACTTTTGAAATGATATTTAATATAATATATTTTATTAGTTTAAACTTTAAAATATTAAATAATGTTTGATATAATAAATGCTTAAAACATTTATTATTTTTCTTCCTTTTTAATTAATTTACTGAGAAGACTCTTAACAATTTTTTTATTAGAGATCTTAACTATTTAAAAAACACTAATTAATTTTTTATTTTAATATAATAATTTTTTATTAAATATGTTCTATGTTTTTTACTAAATGTTTCTTTGTAGAGACTTAATAATAAATTCCATTAAAGAACATTCAATGTAATTAATTAAATGTTATAATATAAAATAAAAACTATTAAATAGTTTTTTTAATATAATAAATATTTTTAATAAATACCTTTGACTTTACTTTTAATTCATAATTGTGTAATTTAAGTATCAAAGTTCAATTGTATGAATTGATTAAAACAATTGTGCAATTATTTTTGGGCTAACGTGATGATGTGGCATGTAAAAATAGAATAAGTAATTATCAAAATGCTGGAGTCCAACCACCTAGCCATGTGGGTAAGGCTAGCCTAAGAGAAAAATGGCTAAAGCTCAATTTAAAATATATATATATATATTTGTTAATAACTTTTATAAAACAAAAAAGGTTAGATATTTGATAAAAAAAAATCTTAACATATAACTTTCTTATTTAAAATAAAAAAAAATTCTCAAAAATTATAAAGTTTCACCCACTATTATGATATCTCTTATGGTGGACAAGTAACTTCTCATCAATAGATTTATTAATAAAAAATTAAATAATATAAAGTATTATTTGTAACCTTTTATGTTATTTTTTACAATTAAATTTATTTTGTACATGTCCAATTTATCCATTTACACATTACTCTCCATCAATATCTTGCCATTACAACTATCTTTTCTCTACAACACCTTACCATTCCAACCACCCCGTTACCAAAACTAACCAAAACTACATATAAACCTATTAAAGTAAAAGCTTAACAAGGTTTGTCTTGTTTGTCTTTGTACTAAACATGAAACTATGGGACAACTTAAAAGGACAAGAACAACCATATAAGATCTAAACAAGAAAAGAAAAAAAAAACAAAAACAAATCCAAACAATCATAATCAAAGAACACCTAAGCATGTAGAAAGAAAATCAATCGAAAAAAGAAAGGAGAAAATAGAAACAAAGATTAAAAGTAAAAAAGAAGAGAGGAGAAAATGATAAATTCTCTCATCAACACCATTCTTTCACTTTTTTTTTCTTCTTCTTCTCTCCCTCACCTAGTATCTTTGTCTTTTTCTTTTCCCTCAGCAATACTCTTTGATATGTGTCGCAGACAAAGGCGATTTTTGGTAGTAATGTTATGAAGTAATTATAAACACTTTAAAGACTAATAAGAAGGATTAATGCTTATAGAAGGATTGTATCAACGTAAGTGTAGATTGCAAAGGCTTGTGAAAAAAAATTTGGTTGTTAGAAAACTCATATAGGTTTTAAGACAAAAATACCCTTTGTAATCTTTAAGTGATTACATTGATAAAATCATATTATGGTAGAGATTGGATGTAGTCAAAGTGATTTGTAAGTGAACTCATATAAAAGCTTTCTGTGCAATATCTTTTTTCCTTCACTATATTATTTTTTTTCCACTTGTTTCAATGCTTTTATCTTTTGAACTATTTTGTTTGGATTACTTCTAACCAAAATTGAGTTTTTATCTTTGAAACAATCTTTATTTGGGTCATTTATTCATACTTGAAAGTGTCAATCAAAATTAAATTGGTTTGATCATTTAAAAGTAGCTTCATAACTTGTACGTGACAATCAAATTTCGATAGTTTTTAGAGGAACCTTTGAACAAACAGTTTTGAAAACTAGCTTTTGACCACTTTAACATTATTTATTTAAGTTTTTTATAATTATTCAAGTATGAGAAAATTATTTCCTTACTTTTAATAAACTATTGATAGTTAAAAATTATCTTAAGCAAATAATATCAAAAAAATTTACCCAAATCAATTAAAGATAACACTTCAACCTTCCTCTTCCTCTTAGTCTCTTATCTACTTCATTTCATTCCTAATTTCATAACCTCCCTTACTAAACAATTTCTTTTTAGTTCTAATTTCAGCACTATCTGAATTTAAAATATGCAACAAACATGTATACATCTGTAATATATAAAACGAAAAAGTGTATGCTAAAGTTCTTGCATAAATAAAAAAAAATTGAATCATTTGGAAAAAAAAAAAAAAAAACTCCACAATCCACATATACCTCTAAGTTTCCCTTTATTTTCTCTCCATTTGCAATCTGTATATACACTTAACGATTTTGTTTTACTTCACAACATTGAAAGCTGTAATGTGAAGTCCTACTCTTTGAAGAACATTTATGTATCTCCCATTTACCCTTTTAATGAAGGTAAATTCTTTTTTCATTGTGAACTTGAGGATACGAAGTATATTAAAACTTGAGAATATGAAATATAGACACGTGAGGACAAATATGAAGCATATTCACTAAAAAAAGGCATTTTTTGTATGTGCAGTAAGACGAAAATCAAAACTAAACAATAAAAAATTAAAAACAAAGATTAAGAACATTAAGATTGATGGACATACGAGCAATTTGAATTATGTTAGCCATAATTTATAATAAAAAAATCTACGTTATTTTTCTGAAAATATCCTATTAATTATGTCATAATAATCTACGAAATCAAGATAAATTATGATACTCACCAATTATTTTTTATGGCAATAATAGCAAAAGAATAATTTATTTTCAATTTGTGTTTTCAAAATTTACATACTGATATGTTTGGAGCATGCATTTAAGGTCAAAAGCACATTGAAACCTCACAAGCAATGCTAATAGACAAAGACAAAAAGAAAAACAAACATAACATAAGGAGAACTATGATAAAAAAAAAAAGAATATTTTTTGGTGTCTCCTAAAACTCAAATTATCAATATCTTATATTAGTGTTGATAATAAGCTTGCACCGTCAACAGAGGTTAATAACTAACTTTTAATTCTCAGATCATTTATAATCAAATTGATATAATTAGAAGACTAATAAAATTATTTGAAATACAATCATTTATAGTTGTTGAAATAATAATATAATAAAATATAAAAGAAAAATATTGTTAAAAAAAATAAAAAGAGATACTGGAATATTTTACCTAAAAAGAAAGAAAAATGTATCTACATTAAAATAAAATATTTATCTAAAAAAAAGGTATGTTAAAAAAATAACACTTAAATACTATATTATCTTTAAATAAAAATACTTATATGAATATTATAATATATCATCTATATCGAAATTTTAATTATAAAATGTTAGGGGAGGGACAAAGGTATTACTTCTTTTGTCCATGCCTCGATGCCTATTAGAATCATGGGACAAATCCTTTGTAAAAGCATCTGTAGTTAATAAATGTAAAAATTTACAAGTAAAAGATAAGTTAATAAAATAGTTGAAGAGTCGGTAAAAAGCTACCAACTAGACCTGCCTTGATCTGTTATATATTTTATTTGGGTTACTATTTTTAGGTGTAGTTTGACTTTACATATTGAATAAAATTAGTCTCGATTAAAATTAAATAATTTTTAAAAAAAAATTTAGATAAAAAAATAGTATTTAAAAAAATTAAATCATATAAATAAAATTAAAATATTTAATTATTTTTTGAATAATGTTATTTTTATAAAAATTGATTAAATTTTATAATTTTATCATTTTAAGTTTGACTCATTCATAGGAATAACATACTATAAATATTATCGGATTACTTAATATTTATTGATCTGCTTACTTATTGAGTTACTTATTTATTAGGTTATTGACATATTACTTGTTACTTCTTGCTAGAAATTATTATTTTAAATTTTTTTTTATCAGATCAATCTAACAACCTTCAGATTAACTTAATCTTGATCTAATAAATCACTTAAATTAATTTTATTTAAGTTACTCATTTAAAAGTTCAACCTAATTTAATTAACAGTCAATCTATCCAGACACGCCTATTTTATTAGTTTTAAATAGATGTAAGTATCATTAAATTAAATCATTACACTTTAATATTACATTTCAGAAAAGTTGATAAAACATGGTTGCATAAACACACTCCATACAAAATAAGACTAAAAGTAGGACCACACTCAACATTATACAAAGTAGGAAAATCATATCCTCCAGCAAATAACATAAAAAAGTTTCATAATATTCATTAAGAAAAAAAATACTGTTTAATTTTGTGATGCCATTGGGGGCAAAAGAGGAGTTAGTCAAACAATACAGGCAAAAAAATTCAACAACTTGTATTATTAGTTCAAAATTTAGAGAACATCTAACATACATATTTTCCGTCGCTTACACTTATATTAGTTTAGACGCCAGACTCACCAAGATAGCAACAAAAAGACGTCTTAAAATTTGAGCTAGATAGTTGTCATTGTGATTTGTGAGATAAAAGGTAACCTTGTACGACCGTTATTTTATTTTTGCTTATACCGGTAGTTGTGAACCAAACCATTCTAAGATGCTACCTCAAAAGAATTATCAAAGAGTCAAATAAGACATATTATATGACTAAACCAAAGAAAAGAACCTAAAGACAAATTATTGAAATCATCGTCACCACCTATAAATCATACATATACTTAAGTTGTAATCAATTACCCTTTTCTTATATTTTGAAATCAAAATAAGAACTATGTAATGTATTATATCAGTCTCTATAAACTCACTCCTTTAAAAAACTTGCAATTTCAATTATCAATCAAAACTCTATTAATCAACGAAAACTGCGTTAACATATTATTTCATGCTTGTTTCATTTTAAATGCGAAAAACATTTCATATGATTATTAGCTAATTTGTTTTTCAAGGCCCATTGCGAGATTAGCCTAAGAAAACTAAAAACTTCAATACACACTCTATCTATCTAATATATATATATAAACAAAAGATTACAATAAGGGATTTGAAAAGAAAATATGTTAATTAAGATTTGATTGAATAATATCTTATTATATAAGAAAATATGTTATAAATGTTTAAAGTTGAATAAATTTTTGTGTTTTGATATACCTGTTGATAAGTACTTGTATATTTTTAAAGTGTTTGAATGTATTATTATATAAGTAATTATAAAATATTATTTTATTTTAAAAAAATAAAAAAAATCAAATCATGATAAAAAATAAAGTAAAAATTTAAAAACTAACAAATTATTATTATAGTAATATTATATATCACAAAAATATTAAAAATAAAAATTATTACTCACCATTTATCCATTTTTAGTTTTAAATAACAAAAATTTTAGTATCATAATTTTTTTTAAAAATCGTGACACACAAAAAATTTACCATACATCTATCAATAATTTTAAAAGTTAAAAATAAGGTATTAAAATTAAAGTCACATATATCTTAAAATTATGATATAAGCTTAAAAAATTCACCATTCACATGTATAAATAAATATAAGTATGTAAAAATAGTAAAGTATTATCAAAATTCAACCTTTACACACTATTGTAGAAGGAAACATATAAAAAATTATTAGTAATGTATAAAAGAAATTACTAATAACATATAAAAATATTAATTTATTTAATTAAATTATATTTTATTAAAAAAGAAAATATATAAAAATAATTTTTTACTAGTAACAGATAATTATAATTTATTTTTTTGTAGAAATTAATATTAATATTAATTTGTATGAATAAACAGAAAAAAAATACACGCACTCAGTATATTTTGCCATTTTAGGTTTTGAAGGTAAGTTTTTTTTATAAGTTTTGCATAAACTATCTTAAAAAACTTATAAAAATAAACTAAAAATATTTCATGGATTCGTCATAATATATTTTCATAAGTTGTTTCATACATCCTCACAAATACTTATAACATAAGATAAGTTTAAATAAACTATGGACAAGTTCTTCAAAACAAACTTAAATCCTTGCATCAAGTATAAGGTAATCATTAAAAATTATAAAATCTATAAACCCTTCGTCATGCTTTAAGCATTATTCAGAATAATTACAAATTAATATTCCTTCGTATATAGTGTAGCTGCCTATTCTCATTTGAGAGTACTGATAGTATGTGTATCGCAGTAACTAGGATCCAACCCTCATACGTTGGTATTATTGGATACTTATACAGGGTAAGGGTAAGTTCATGGGTGGCTTGCTAGACAAGTAACCTCCTAATTATTTTGTAACTAACTTGTAACTACTTTAGGGTGTCCCTTCCACATGGAAGGCCTTTAGAAGTGGGTCAACATTCTTAGGCCTCTCTTTCTCTTGGATTGGGCCTTGTTGGATCAAGGGGCTTGCTTAGTGGATTTAGGCCAGGATGGTCAACTGGTACACAACCCCCAAGCTTTCGGTCGTAAGCCGAGAGCTTGTTCTGCCATTGGAGTCGGTCGTCTGTGTGATCCGGTTTGGCCGGCCAACGGTGTCGCGGTTCCTTCGCTCCTCATAAATGTGCTACCTAGGTTACTGTAACTGTCGTAACTGCTCCTCATTAACTACTAATCATTGTGTCGTGGGGCACGTTTTTTCTCATTAATTGCCTTTTATGGGGCGTGCTGCCTCTTTGTTAACTTCCTTTGTGATATTTTCTAGAGACTTAGTTTCAAAAATCCTTAGTTCTTTTCAGAAATCCTTTTCTTCTCGCAAACCCTCACCCTTGCTTTTGCGAAAAACCTTTCGCCTTCCTTTGCTTGCTTCTGAGTTATATTTCCTTCTGCCTCCTTACGCATGTCTATGTTCACTCGGTGCTTCTCTTCCTTCAATGTTCCTTCGTATCTTCCATGGCAAGACGAGGAGGTAACTCCTTATCCTCCTTTTACCGGGTCATTTTTATTTCTTGTCTACGTATTGCTTGTTTTTTGTTGCCTCTTTTCTCCCCGCTCCCCCTCTTTTTTGCTTTGGCTTGGGTCTCTTGTTTGACCCTTGCGCTTTTGTTCGCAGGGAGCCATTACAGCGGGTCATCGAATTCCTCCAGCCCCGGCGGCTCCGCTGTGCAAGGGAATGATGAAACTCAGTGATCTGCTTCTTCGGCAGCAAAAGTAGAGTTCGCCTTCACCATTTTGTTTCGAGAGGCCCCAGAGAGCAATTTGGAGGATGGGAGACCACCTTCGTGGATAGACCCTGGGTGATGGAGGTCCACTCTGTCTACACACGGTCAGATTCCCTAGTAGGGATGGCCGATGCCATTTGGTCGCGGGGTCCATGGGAGGTGCGAGTGCTTCCTTGTCGGTCAAATGAGGTCGTATGCTAGTGGGCTGGCGAAAAAGGGGAGCCTTATCTTTTACTTCTATGAGACTATGTTCTCAAAGTTGGGAATTAGGCTCCCGTTCTCTAACTTCGAACGGGCGGTCTTGTGGGTTTTGAATGTGGCCCTGACCTAGTTGCACCCAAACAGCTGAGCTTTTGTACGGGCCTTTAAACTCCTGTGTGAGGACATAGGGAGGGAGCCCTCTCTTAGTGTCTTCTTCTGGTACTTCTCCCTGCGCCAAGCAAATAAGGTTGAGTGGACCTCTTTGAGCAACCGACCTCGTCAGAAGTTGATGAAGTTATTCTGTGAAAGCTACAAGCAGTTCAAAGATCACCTCTTTCGAGTGGCGGTCGGCCAGACAGGACCGAGTATACTCTTAGGCGAATATGGGGAACCTTTTTTCCCCTTGTACTAGAGTGATAAGCCGGTCGTTTCCGTCACGGTCGCTCAAAACCAGTTAGAGGATTGGGAACAAGAGTTCATTGACGAGCTCAAGCAGCTTCCTACCCTCTCTTGCTCCCAGCTTATTTTTGATAAAATTGATTCTCTTCTTCTTCCTTGCTTCTCTTTTTTTTTAACTGTCTCTGTTTTGCTACACATACAAAACAAACACAAGGGAAAGTTTCTACTAGATTATAATTATATCTCAACATTAAAGCATAAAAAAAACATTTACATGTACGACATAACATTAATCATTACAAGCATCACACTCCTAATCAATGAGCCTCTGCTCTCAACAAATATAGTCAACATCACAACACATATTCATCCAATTCAACAATTCATACACATGCATACATACATACACACACACACACACACACATATATATATATATATAACTACTCCATGGAGATTTATAAGTCGAACAATCACTCATATCACTTTCATAACATACACTCAACTTTGTATTAGAGAAAGATGACATGATCTTATGGATTGGAAAGCATTTGAGTCAAGCTAGAGTATATATGGGTAACGACTTTCCACAATTAGAAATTCTTGTAAAATCTTCACCCTTTTGTGGGGGTTTTCTCATCCACCTATCTTCAAGGCTACACAACTCTGCCTCCCCCAATTTAGGACTAATTGTGAACCTTGCAAAGTCAAGGTGGTTCAACAACTTACGTGCCTACTCATTAATAGCGTCCATAAATGGACTCAACAATAACAATAACTATAATTCTCATATCACTTCCAATTTCCTTGAACTCGGATACCAACAACTTGTATCCATAATCTCAACATGGTTAAGTTCGAGTCAAGCCCAAATTATCACAATAAGGAATGGTCCACGAACTAGTTCTATAATAGTAAGGCCACAACCTACCTTACAACATCAACAATATAGGTTATATCCCTCATGGATATAATTGGAAATAAAAGAAATTGTGTATTGATTGAATTAAATTATACAATTTCTAATCTCCCTTTTTATAGGGTAAATGTCAACTACCTAAAGATATTATAACTAATAACAAATTAAAAGATAACTAGATAGTTTGCGATATTTGATGAGTCATATTTTATACACCTCACAGGGACTTAAGATGGATACTTTTGAGATTATTTGGTACTTAAGAATCACATCTTAGCTAAGATTCGGATTATAGACCTAGAATTAGGGAAAATATAAACCTGTGTTAATTTGGGAATTTTAGCTAATAAAATAGTGGATTCATTTTGCAGGCCAAGCAAAGGACATCTTGACCCATCAAAGTAGAGTCTCGGCCCAGGAGAAGCTGTCTCAATCAAACCGACTTCCTCCCAGACCGGTCGACTCTACAGCCCAACAGCCTAAAGGAGCAAAGCGGCCTAAGTGTGGTGGCCCAATCAGGGCGACCCAGCCTAGGCGCGCTCAGTTCAGTCAAATCCTGCTCAACTACCATATCACTCTTGGAAGAAGCTTGCGGCGCAAGGAAGATCATTGGAAGGATAGAATAGACAATTCAAAATCTGTAATTCTGTTAGGAAAGTTAATTAGGGTTAGTGTGCATCACAAGGAATCCACTATTGTATATATAGGATCCTTGTGCACGTCTTAGGGCACTAGAATTCAAACCTAATTCCATATTCATTACACTCCATTCTCTTGCTCTTATGCCCAACACACATGATGGTGCATGGTACTCAACAACATCTCTCTCGATCGAGGAGGTGCAAGTCAAGAATTGGGAAGTCGAAGGTTGTCATAGGGGACCGATTGGTTAGCCAACGCACTCTAATGAACTCGATCCTCAGCGTCTTGACTATTGGCGGTGAACCATCACTGTTCTTCTATGACGATCATCGTGGAAAACGGAACCATTGAATTCACGCCCTATAATTGCACTCTATTTCTGATAATACAAGTAGTTTCTATTGCTTATCTCTTGATTATGAATCCTGCATTTTAATTTGCTTTGCAGTGTTGTGATTGCACATTGTAGACCAACGTTAGACTAGGCCAATCAGAATCAGTTTAACAACTTGAGTAGGTAATCGAGTAGAGAACCTAAAATCAACTCTGAGCTTAATCCCTGCAACTGATGAGGTAGTGATTATGTAAATCCTCAGTATGACAATGAATGAATATTTGACGATCGTCATATGAATCTCAGGTTGATTTGGAGACGTAATCTCGAGTAAAGAGGTGGAACGGACTTGGTTATTGGGACTCGGTATGAATACAGTAGAAGCCATAGCAGTAGTCTAGTTTAGATTGCATTTACTTTCGTACTTAGTTTAATTCCTACCCTTGCTCCCTCTGCAACCAAACCCCCCTATTTTCCTGCATTTCAGTTCGAAATTGAGTTTAATCCGACTCTGTTGTGTCTGAGTCTGCGCTTAGCCAAGACCATGTCAAATCCATCTCTGCCAAGATTGGATCAGATCAGTCTTTGCCGAGAGCAAGTCGATATTCTACACTTGGTATTTTCTGCATTACTTTGTTTTCCACACTGAGCCATAATTGAACACACTGTGTCCTTGAGAAGAATGACCTAGGGTTGACTATACTATAGTTAGCTTTAGTTTTATTTGATAAAAGCCACTATGACAAAAAGCGAATTATCAAATTGGTGTTGTTGCTGAGGACACAAGTTCTTTTGTGTCTTTGTGTGCCAAAACGGAGTTAAGCAGAATCCCAAGTCTGTGGAATGTCGTGTTTGTCGGTTGAAATAGAAATAGAAATAACTTTACGTAGGTTAAGAAAAGTTAGGAATATAGTAGTAAGTAATAGTAATACTAATAGTTCTAATACAATTTTTAATTCTTATAATAGTAGCCCTATTACTAACAATTTTGATTCTTTTGAGTATAGTAGTACTAACAATTTTGATTCTTTTGAGTATAGTAGTACTAACAATTTTGCAGAGCCAGAACAGATGGAGAACAATGATCAAACTCTGAAGGAGTTGGCCACGCCAGATGTGGTGTACCAACCTTGGTGTATCCAGTATCCACAACTAGAACTAGCTCAAACATATGAATTGAAATCCGGTCTTATAAATTTGTTGCCTAAATTTCATGGTCTTGCAGGAGAAGATCCCCACAAGCACTTGAAGGAATTTCATGTGGTTTGTTCCACAATGAGGCCGCAAGGGGTATTAGAGGACTACATTAAAATGAAGGCATTCCTATTCTCCTTGGATGGAGCTGCAAAGGATTGACTGTATCTGCAGCCGATCCTCTTCAATACCTGGGGGACATGAAGCACATGTTTTTGGAGAAGTTCTTTCTGGCATCACAAACTATGACCATCAGGAAAGAAATCTGTGGGACAAGGCAACATTCTGGAAAGACTCTGCATGAATACTAGGAAAGATTCAACAAGTTATGTGCCACATGTATGCATCATTAGATCAGTGAACAATTGCTGATTCAGTATTTCTACGAAGGTCTAACAATGATGGACTGAAGTATGATTGACGTTGCTAGTGGAGGAGCATTAATGGACAAGACGCCAGCAACAGCAAGACACCTGATCTCCAATATGGCAAGTAATATACAACAGTTTGGGATTAGAGGAGTCGGCCAACCCTGGATGGTGAATAAAGTTGGTGTAGTTGACAACCTGAGACTAGAGAATCAACTGACCGAGTTGACATCACTGATAAGGCAGCTTGCTATTAGACAACATCAACCGAGCATAGTAGCTAGAGTATGTGGTATTTGTACTTCTATGGAGTACCCCACTGATATGTGCCCCATATTATAAGAGTCTGAGTCGAACCATCCAAAGAGTGTTGGAGCAATAGGTGGTTATCAATACGAAAAGCAGTTGTATTAGACTCGGCAGTTTGATAATCAATATGGAAAGTAGCCATTTCGACTAGGGCCGAGTCAAGGGCCTTATGAGACTCAACGATTCGGATCTGCCCCGAATGCACCTCGAGGTCAAAATGGTTACCGACCGTCAAATCCGCAATACCAAGCACACCATTCCAACAACAACAACAATCGAGAATGTCATCTCAAGGCAGCTCACCATCTCTAGAAGACCTGATGAAGCAATTAGCAACAAGCAATCTGGAGTTCCAACAAAACATGAACTTTAGCAATATGCAGTTCCAACAAAACATGATCGCCACCATCCAAGACCTCAAGATGCAAATGGAACAGCTAGCAAACACTATGAGCCATTTACAGTCGACCGAGTCCGACAACTTACCCTCACAAACAATACCAAATTCGAGGGGAAATGTGAGCGTAGTAACCCTGAGAAATGGTAGAGAATTACAACAAGTAACACCGCAACAAGAGCCGAGACCGACTAATACCGACTCTAAGCCGAATGCCGACTCACAAGCATCTCAACAAGAGAAATCTGTCCCATTGCCATTTCCAACCCGGACTTTGTGAGCAAGGAAGCTTGAGACTAATGAGGAACTACTGAAGAAGTTCCGGAAGATGGAAATAACATCCCACTCCTAAATGTTATAAAGTAGATTCCTAAGTACACAAAGTTCCTCAAGGAGTTATATGTGCACAAGAGGAAGAAGATGAAAGGAGGAGTTGAATTGGGAGTTATAATGTCGGCGTTGACCAAAATGAAGAATTCACCTACTGTAGCACAACAAGCACTACCGAAGAAGTGCCAAGACCCCATAATTTTCTCTATCCCGTGTACCATTGATGATTGTACTTTTGTCGATGCCATGATGGACCCAGGAGCCTCAATCAATGTCATGCCAACATCAATCTACAAATCCTTGAATTTTGGTGATCTGGAACCCACTAGGATGACAATATAGTTGGCAAATAGAAGTGTTGTTCAACCCCCGGGACGTTCTCGAAGATGTACTAGTCCAAGTTAATGAGCTGATATTCCCAGCCGACTTTTATGTGCTGGATATGGAGAACGAGACATCAAGGAAGAGATCCCCCTTAATCTTGGGGTGACCGTTCCTAATGACTGCTAGAACAAAGATTGATGTGCATGTCAGGATGCTCTCAATGGAATTTGGTGATACCTTAGTGCAGTTCAATATTTTCGAAGCTATGAAGCACCCTACTGAGGACCATTCACACTTTGGCATAGATTTAATTGACGAATTAGTTGAGGAGCACTTTCAACTAGACACCAACAGTGATGATATCTCAAATTTTGCTGGAAATACTGATATATTTGACTACTTAGGGTTTATAACAGATGAGGCTGATTGTGATGAAGTATGGGAAGTACACAATTTTTTTGACTCTGAGGATGACATCACTAACCTTGCCGACTTGAGTCATGAGGACGAACTGCTTAAGTTATTGAACCAAGTATGCAAGTATGAAGACCTATAGTGTTCACATAATGCAGATCCAAGTTGCTGAGACCAAAAAGCAATTATCAGCGCAAGTGGCAATGATGTTCACTATCGAATATGAGTCGGTCAAAAGAGGCCGAGATCGAAAGAAGGTCGAAGTCGACTCGGATAGAAAGACAAATGCCAAGTCCAGCCTAATTGTACATGTAAGAGTTGAAAGCAACTTGGGTAGTGAAGATCGGAAGCAGGTAGAAGACGAGTCTGTTTTGGACAGTCAAGTCTGAAACCTTGTTCCATCTGGATCCAACTCCAATACAAAGAAGAACACCAAGTCTTACTCCAATCAGACAAGAGCTGGATCTAACCCGGCCAAAATGAGTCAGTCACAACAATAGAAGGCCGAGATCATGTCAGCACAACTGGTGTTGAATTTAAATCAAGTCGGCCAGTCAGATCCATACCAATCTAAACATATCTCTATATCTCCGCCACCACCACCCATAAAGTTGAAGCCATTTTCGAGTCATTTGAAATACGCCTACCTGGACGTTGAGCAGCAACTCCCAGTCATCATTGCTAACAATCTCCATTGGGAGTAGGAGGAGAAATTGCTGTAGGTCCTGAGGCAACATAAGAAGGCAATTGGGTGGAAATTATCTAACCTTCCAAGCATAAACCGCTCCATCTGCATGCATAGAATTTTAATGGAGGAGGAAGCCCGACCTATATGGCAACAACAAAGAAGGCTGAATCTGACCATCCTAGATGTGGTCAAGAAGAAAGTGACAAAACTGTCTGCCGTAAGGATCATCTACCCCATCTCGGACAGCCAGTGGGTTAGTCCAATACAAGTAGTACCTAAGAAGTCTGGGATGACCGTCACTCAAGGGTCCCATCAGATTTACACTTCATAGTGTATATCCATCTACAGCCTACAGCTCTTTTGCCTTTGGGTTTATCAACAATCTCCCAAGTTGAGTTTTGCTCTAATGCCTTCATCTCTTCTTGCATTGCTTGAACCCAATTCTCATCTTTAAAAGCTTCCTGTACTGATGTAGGTGTTTTGATTGCACCAATGACTAAAATAAAACTTTGATGTTGTACAGAGAGATGGTCAGTACACACGAATTGAGAAATAGAATACTTGACACATGATCGTTTCCCTTTCCTCAAAGCAATATGCATGTCATCAGTAACATCCTCAATAAAGTTATCAGGAATACTTACCTTCGGCTCAGACAATTGGACTTGATCCTCAATGGAGTTATCAAGAATACTTACCCAAAGACACGACTTGGTAAGCTTAACATTAGAGGAGAAGAAGGAAAGAAGGACAACATATGTTTAATTGGACTAATATTGTTTATGACTCGAGTAGGTAACCTATTGATGAGATAGGTCGCAGTTAGGATAGCTTCTCCCCAATATACATTAGGGACAGACATTTGGAAGAGGAGGGCTCTAGCAACCTCAAGGAGGTGACGATTTTTCCTTTCTACAACCCCATTTTGTTGGGGAGTATTCACACAGGTTAGTTCATGAACCACACTATTATCTTTAAGAAACTTGGAGAACTTAAGATTTACAAATTTGGTACCATTGTTTGACCGTAGTCTTTTAATGGATTTATTAAATTGATTTTTAACAATACAGGAAAAATCAACAAATATTTGACAAACCTTATATTTATGTTTCATAAGAAATATCCATGTCACACGGGTGCAATCATCAATAAACGATACAAACCGCTTAACCCTCGATATAGAGTTACTTGCTGGCCCCCATACATTAGAATGAATGAGGTCAAAAGGTTCAAGACTTTTATTATTACTAGTAGAAAATGTTGCACGATGGTGCTTTGAAAATTGGCAAATATCACACTTAAAAGACTCGACAGACTCTTTTGTAAATAAATGTGGAAACATTGCCTTAAGTAACCCAAACAATGGATGTCCAAGACGTTTATGGTAAAGCCAAATTTGAGAAGCTGCCCAAGTTTTTGAGGTTTCTTGTTGACTAGAAGGCAATTCTTCCTTATTGGTGTTGTTACCTATCTTTGTATGTTGTAAGTAGTATAACCCACCCTGCTCTTTAGCAACTCCAATCTTCCTCCTTGTTGTAAGTTCCTAATGAGAATGAAAAAATGTCACTATACAGTTCCAATCTTGTATAATTCTATGAATGGAGATAAGGTTGTTAGCTAGTTTTGGAACATGAAGAACATTGTGTAGAGATAAAGAGGAGTGGAGTTGGACATTGCCAAATCCAACAATAGGAACATGATCTCCATTAGCAACAGTAATGAGTTGCCTTTTGGATACTTTAAGGTATGATGTGAAATGCGAAGGAAACGGGGTCATGTGATTTGTTGCCCTAGAATCAAGGATCCAGATGCTTTGTGGAATTGAACCAGAAATATTGAAGGAACTCTTACCATTCATGGTCAAACCACATGAGCCAAGAGGCTTACTTCATGAGTTTAGGAGGGCTCGAAGGCGGTCCATCTCCTCCTCACTAAAGGCTTGAATATCTTGGTCAAGTTGCGAGGTAGAAGGATGTTCAACTTCATTCTCCTTATCGAAGGTTGTTTGATTCACCCACATTTGAGTTGAGCCTTTATTTCCACCCATTTGTTCAAAAACTTTCTCCTTTCTATAACGCTTGTAGCAAGTATCCTTGGTATGTCCTGATCGTTTGGAATACGTATAGTATTCTCCACGACTACTCTTTGTGAATGGTTTTTCTTTGGAGGTTGATACTTTTGTGGGACCTTTTCCTATCACCAATGCAGATCCTGTATTGGAGTTTTCTTTATCAAACATGAGTGATCGTTGGGTTTCTTCACTCCGCACAATAAAAAATACCTCAGACAAAGGGGAAGCTTCTCCTTACCTAGAATTTAAACCCGAATAGGATCATATTCAGAATTCAAGCCATGAAGGAACTTAAATATTCTCCCCCTTTCAACAAGCCCAGTGTATTACACATCTTCAATCCTTGGTACTGGTCCAACTCGATTCATAACCCATTCAGAGTCTCATAGTACTCTGTTATAGAGAGGGTTCCTTGTCTAGAGTTGAAGATTTTGCTTTCAATATCATAGCAAGCAATAGAGTCCTTTTTCATTGAATATGTCTCAATGAGATTCTCCTATATCTCACGTACGGAGGAATAGAACATATAATTTCAGCTTATTTATGGAGTCATAGAGTTCCATAGCCATGTCATAATGAGAGAATCTTCATCATCCCATGCTTAGGTCATCTCTAGGTGGGTCGTTTCCTTCAATATGACTCAACTTCTTGCGCCCTTTAAGAGTAGTACGAATATACTATGCCCATTGTAGATAATTGCGGTCGTCACGGCGATAAGAACTCACCAAATTTGGAAGTTCATTAGGTCCCAAGGTAACGACTTTGTCTTTTGCCATTATCACCAATAGTTGGGAACCTCGTCAGAGGGTAACAATTTACTAAAGTGAGGCAGCAAAAATAGAGCTCCCAAGATCTGGAGCTCTAATACCAAATTGGAAGTAAAAGAAATAGTGTATTAATTGAATTAAATTATACAATTTCTAATCTCCCCTTTTATAGGGTAAATGTCAACTACATAAAGATATTATAACTAATAACAAATTAAAAGATAACTAGATAATCTATGATATTCATGATCTCCTAATAAGATATTTAAATATTTGTAACCACTTAATCTAATAAGATATTTAGATGTTGGTAACCTTTTAATAAGTTACCTACTATATCTTATTAGATATTTACAATATCTCCAACAAATAGCAACATTACAATTATTATGAATTTCAACTTATTTATCATTCCACTTTAAGCTTTTTTACCATCATACTCAATTCTAATCTTTTACAACAATTAAACAAGTCTTTTTAAAAGGTATAGTTACTCAAAGGATTTAGTTTTCAAGTACAACAAGTTTTCTCACTGCCATTTGATTTGCCTAGTGAGTGCTTAGTCTCACCTAACGAGTGGAACCACTAAGAGCTTCTATTGTGTTTAGTCATCAAATACATGTTTCATTTGCCTAATGAACCAAAGCATGGTGGCTTAACTCCTAAGACCTTAAACACTCTTGTCTAACGAGAGGTCATCCTAACTATAGGAGCCATAAAAAACCTTCTCTAAAACTTTCCTCTAATATGCTCAATGAGTGAGATGTCTCGCCTAGTAAATGAAGGCATAAAGATTTCATTCTCTCAACCTCACTCAACTCACTCAACGAGGGGTCATCCTTATTGAGCTAGAGGAGCCATAGAGAGCCTCTCAAACTCTCGCTCAATGAAATGCAAGACTCGCCAAACGAATCTGTGTTTCTAGGTTCTCAAGATCCTTGCCTAGAAAGTGAAGCACTTACTCGATAAACACCCAACAAACCTAGGTTTTCTCACTAAGTTGTCATAGCTTTGCTTGGTAACTAAAGGTACTTGCTCAGCAAGCCTTCATCCAATTCATGTATTCTTGAGCTCTTGCCTAGCAAGTAAGGTACTTATCTAATGAAAACTCATGATTTTCCAAATACCCAAAAAGCAAGGTCATTAGATGAGAGTCTTCCCTTGTTCAACAAACCTTCAACAAAAATCCAAAAAATAGAGATTCTCCTAGCAAGCCAAGGGCACCAGCAAATGCTTTAAACAACAATGTGCAAATCATTAAAAAAAATCAAATTAGCATAAAATCATACCAACAACTCTAGAACAATATAACAGCATCATCCCAACATGGAAACAACTACAAGTTTGACATGCATTCATAGAATCATCATCATTTCAAATTTTCATATAAAACTTCAAAACTCATAAAAATGACCATACATTCCAACAAATATCTACTCATATAATTTTAAGCATACTCCAACAGACATAACAACATATTAAATATATGAAAAATGAAAACCCACCAAAGTAAGCTTCCTTTACTTGGTTGAAGACAAAGAGAATTGAAATGTTTAATGAATACTTGAAACTTGGTCAACAATTTGGTAATATTCGTTAGCTTGAAATGGTGACAAAAATCAAGGGTAGAGGTGACTTTGCTTTGGTTTTACTAACTTGAGCTTAATCATAGAATGACCTTCATATAGGGCTTACGGTGTGGTTTATTACCCAAAAGGTTTTAAGGTTTCTAAGGACCAAAGGTTTATGAGATTTCTTTGATCATTATGTTATTAGGGTTTCATTACCTAGTGGACAATGGGGTTTAGTTTCCCATTAGTCCAAAAGGGTTTGTCAAATGATGATTGAGATTTTCAAGGGTTTTTTTTTTTGGAACTTTAGTCGACCAATGTCTACCTCAGAAAATATGTCATTGCATTGAAAATTGTGCCAACAACATTGGTTCAACAAATTGTATTTATAATGTATCAAATATAACAATCCATTAACTTCAAGGGTTTACTTAACTCATCCAACTACTTTTAAGGAAAACTTTGCCTTAATATGTGTGCTTTCAATCACTCTGACTTTAGGGATGTTTACACGTCAATTTGGGCAAATTCATTATCTAAACTGATCAAAATAGTTAGGATTGAGTTAGGTTATATAAGAGTATTTTTTTAAAACCCAATTGAATATAGTTACAATAAATATGGTTGTCCATAATTTGAATAATTATATGATTTTTTTTCTTTTTATTTCAAGTCAATTTTTTTAAATATATATTTTAATATTTATTTTCTAACTAAATAAATTACGTTCACTTGAATGGTACACTTTGACTATTTGTCAAGAGATAACTCATTTGGATGATATAAAATATTATGGTAGTTATGGTTTTAAAAAAATCTTGATTAATATTAACATAAAACAAATAAAACAAGATATCTACTCCTAAAAAGAATATTGTAAATAAAGCAACGTATCAATAACTAATGTGTGTTTTCTCCTTTTTATTTGTTTTTAAATATAACGTGTCTGAGTGAAAAAATATAAATAATAAATTAAAATTTTAAATATCACATTATTGAGTTGGATTAAATTTGTAGGTTTAAGAATAAAATCATTTCCCAACTTGAAATAACGAGTTTAATTGGGTTAGGATATGTTCTACTGGAACAAACAAAAGAAAAAACTAATATGTTTGAGTTTGATTGTATTAGTTTGAATTCCTAGATGCCATATTTATGAACAAACATATTCCTTTCACCTTTTCTCCGTCATTTTTCATTAATTTAATTAATTGTTCTTTTAAATACGTCATCAGAAAAATTTTGGTATATTATATACCCTACATGAGATACAATCGTAAATATCAAGTCCAAAAGTGTAAACACTTGCTGGTTGAATTGATTTATTGGTTGGTACAATAATAATGATCAGCTTAATAATGCTTTAATATAAAAATATTAGTTTTACAATGAATAAATCATTAATTAATTTGATCTATCAATTATTACTCTCTTCTAAACAGTGTCTAAAACAATAATATTATATACATAATTTCTCAAATATTGAATATCTATTAATTCGCTTTCTAAGTTATATGTTTTTATTAATATTTAGGGTTGTTTAGGATGATTTTTAGTGGTCAGTTTTAAAATTTTTAAAAAGTAAAATCAGTTTTTAGTTTTAGTTTTTTTATTAATTTTAAAAAATAATTTTTAGTTTTAAAATAAATTTATTTAAAAAATTCTCTATCATGTTAAAATTAGTTTAAAAATATATTTATATGTTGATAATAATGATGGTAGTATTGGTAATGTCCAAACCGACCTAGTAGCTCGATGAGTCAAGGCAGCTTAGGCTTTAAAAGAATGTGACTCAAAACAAACTGAATCAATTTGGTTTGGCTTATGAGCCTAATGAGCTAAGATAAGCTAAGTCAAAAAAAAAATTATTAGACAAAAATGTATTGGGCCTATTTTGATCCATATTAATTTTTTCTTTTAGAAATTATATGAAAATAGGAAAATAAAGTAGTGAGCCAATTTGGTCTAACCCCACGAGCTATATGAAATGTAGTTTATTTAGTTTTCAAGTTGTGCAGGTGAAAATGGTGGTGGTGATGCGGTTGTGACGATGTTAATGGGGTTGCGACGATGGTGTCAATGAGTGCTAGTGGTGATAGCGGCCTGCTGGTGCAAATGATGGTGGAGTAGTGACAACGGTACTATCAAGGTGGTCATGGTGATGGTAATGATGACAACGTTGATAGGATGATGGTGGTGGTAATAGTGAGAGCAATGGTGGTGATGGTGGATCGCCAATGCTAGTGGCAATAGTGATGATGATTTTAGTAGTGGTGGTCGTAATAGTGTTGATGAGAGTGTTGGCGGCGATAGTAATAGTAGCGGTAATGATAGCAGTGTCAATAATAATAATGATGTTTGTGATAATGGTGATATGATGGTGGTGATGGTGATGATGATGAGGTGGTAGCAATGCTGGTAAGATGGTAGTAGTGTTACGAATGAGAATGGTGGGTGGTGTTGATAAGAGTGATGACGATGATGGTGGATCCTTAATGATGGTGATAGTGGCGTATGGTGGTGGTGGTAATGACAGATTGACGGTGGTAGTGGTAGTGGTGACAATATAAGTAAGAAGTGCTAGTGATAGTGGTGGTATTGATGATGGATCGTCTATGTTAATAGTGGTAATGACAATATATTAGTAATGGTGATGGTGGTATCAATGAGAGTGGTAGTGACATTGTGACGATATCAATAATAATAATGGTGAGGTGGAAATGAAGGTGGAATGACGGTAGTGTTAGTAGAGTGATAATAGTAATAAAAAAATGATTACTGTCAAATATAATGAAAGTATTCTTTTAAAACTAACAATTAAAAAATAAATTTACACAATTTTTGTTTGTTTTGAAAATAAATATAAAATTATTTTAAAATTAAATTAAAAACTATTTTATCTCTATTTTAACCAAATATATTTATTTTAAAATTTATATTTAAAAATCAAAAATAAAAAAATTCACGATCACCCTCAATGGTCCCGTTGGAAATAATTTGAAGAGTTTTTTTTTTTGATTATTTCCAAAATGACTTAGCCTTTAAAGTTATTTATATAATTTTTTTATTTTGAGAATAGCATTGTTTGAATTTTAGCTTTTTGCGTTTTTCTAGAAGTTGTTTTACGCGTGAACACGTTTAAATTAGTATTTAAAATTTTCAAACGGAAGAAGAGGATTTAGAAACGGAACAGGACATGAGGAAGGTTCCCTCCCTCGTGCTTTTAATGGGCAGGCAAACATGGCAAGGCAATGGCCAAAGCCCAAAAGGGGTGAAAAAGACATTAATCTACAACCACGCAAAAACAAAACAAAAACTTTGAAAATTAGAAAGGTCAATGAGCCTACACTATTCAAGCACCAAACGGCGCCGTTGTGAAAAGCCCGACACCGACTGTTATGCGCAACTGTCAACGTTGTTCGCATTCCACCCACCGCCTTCAACGGAAAAGTAAAGGACGCTCACGTCTCCTCTTTTTCCTTTAACCAATTTTATTTTCTATTAATTTATTTATTCGCTTTTTATTCCTTTATTCAATTATTTATCATTCCCCTGAGAGAGAGCTACACAAAGCGCCATTACTTTCCCATTTCATTATTTGATCCCCATCCCTTTCCACTATTCAACTTCCTCAGAAGAAGAATCATCTAAAACCCAAATTAAAAAAAAAATAGAAGTGAAATAGTTTGTCTTACATATTCAAGAAAAGGAAAGAAAAAAAAAGGAAAAAGAAATGAGTTCGATTTATTTGATTAACAACACTCTGGCAGCTCCGCTTCGTTCTTTTTCTCCTCCGCCGCTTTTTCCACAATGCTATTTTCCTCTCCGTTGTTCTGCCGTCCCGAAACGGCGTCGTTCTCCTCACTCGTCTGGGTTCAGCCTTGCCTCAGGCCCAACCGTGAATTCGGTTCCAGTAAGTCTTCTTTTTCTTTGGATCAAGCGTCTTTCTTACGCTACCGTGTTTCTTTTCAACCTTTTTTCTTATGCGTGTTGCGTTTTTTTTTCTCTTTTCAGCGCGGGAATGGAACTTATACCGTTGCTGATTTCATGACAAAGAAGCAAGATTTGCATGTTGTCACAACCACCACCACCGTTGATGAAGGTACCCAAAGTTCTATAATCTTATTATGTGATTTACTGCTTTTTTTTTTTATATATTAATTCTTTTTTGGAATACAGCCCTGGAGGCTCTTGTAAACAACAGAATCAGTGGTCTTCCGGTAATCGATGAGGATTGGAATCTGGTAATTGTCTAATTCCCTTCATATTTCTTTTTTTTATTATTTAATATAATTTTAATGCTTTATTTTTGTTGAAGTATATTTGTATTTCTATTTTGGGCTGGATTCAGTTTCTCATTGGACTTTTTTTTTCTGGCGCTGCAGGTTGGAGTTGTTTCAGATTATGACTTATTAGCTATTGATTCGATATCAGGTACGTAGAATGTTGTATATGAAGAATACAAAAAAATTGGAAATACCGTGTGTTGAGAGATTGAAGATACCGTATGTGTTATGCTCATGCTTTTGTGAGAGAGACAGTAGTTTTTGTTTTGGTTGGCGAGTAAAGGGGCCAATGGTACTCTCTCTATTTCAAATTATCTTTAGCTTTGGGAGGTTTGGTTAATTTCAAAATATTTTTTACTTTAGAAAAAATTTAAAAAGCATTATTTTTCCCCCAATTACTCCCTTACTTATTGGTATTTCATCTAAATATTTAATATTTAATTAAGAGGAGTGCTAACAACATACCCTCTAACACACTCCTTAGTATTAGTTAAAATTTATTGGAAACTACAAAATCATGAGAAACTCATAAATAAGAAGTGAAAAACACAAAAAATTGTAATTTCTAGTAAATTTTAGTTAATAATAGTGTGTTGCTAGCATTCCTTTTTAATTTCTCCTTAATTAATTCACAGAAGACTAGTAAGGGTATTTTAGTCAAAGAAGACTATTTTGTCATACAGTAGTAATTAGTGCAATTAATAATTTTCTTATGATGTGTGCATTACCTTAAATGACAAATAATTAGAAATGAAGAGAGTATTTAACTTTTACACCAAGTCTGAAACCCAGTCATTATGAAATTCCATTGATGTGCTTAATCTTATGAAACAAGTTATGGGCATGCCATTGCTAAGATTTTACTAAGGCTATGCTTGACTTTTAGGAGGTCCTCAAAGTGATGCAAACTTGTTCCCTGACGTCGATAGTTCTTGGAAAGTAAGTGTAACCATTTTATGTTCTGCTTCCTGGGTTTGATTTTTTTATTAACATTTATTATGCTACTATATGAATTCTAATTATATGGAATAGATTCATCATTTACTGGTAATCACAAATAACTCTTCTACAACTTATGCCAAATGGTGCTATGAGATGCTAAGGTGGTTGTAATTTGATGTGGGCATTCTATTATGTTGAATGTGATGATGTTCACAAACTAAGTTTGGACATAGTTTTTAATACGCTTGATCAATATTCAATATTCAGTGGTAGAATAATCCTCATCCCCTTTAACATAAGTGACAACATAACTTTTTTCTTTGTGTGTTTGTTGATGTGCTTAAAATACACTTAAGGACTAGCAAACTCTATCAGGACAGTAACAAGAATTTGAGTCTAGGTATTGTACTCAAAGGACTAATGTGTGCGCTTACTAGTTTTTAGAAACCCTTATGTAGTTTAGGTAAACCAATTGAGATTGAGAAGGAAAATGATTTATGCAAAGTATTTGAAAAGAAAGTTAAGAAAAAGTAAAGCAAATAAGTTTAGATTTAAATTTGAGAAAAAGATAAGGGTTACAGTTTTGTTTTAAGCAAATTTCTCTCTCCAATCCTAATTGCATGAAATATCTAGTTTATCCTTATCTATTGCTGATTTTACCTAGTTTATCCTTCTCTCTTGCTGATTTTACCTCGTAATTCTATTAGGAACCCTTGGTCCAGACTTTCAATAATCTTTGTTTTAGGCTCAATTCCTAGTTTGATCATATAGGAACTCAAACTAAAAACAAGCATGAAGAACATAGAGGGAGATCAATTTATACAATAGAAAAAAATAAGTTTGATCACACAGTTTTTAAAAACCCTATTATTCAAATAATAAAACAATTCAATAAGGAAGGAAAAGAAAGGAAAATTCACTTTTAATCATAATTGGGGGTTTCAAACATAAACTAAACTACACCATAACCCTTAAAAGGTGATTTAGGTACTCATATATATGGTACAAATAAAATAAGCTAAAAAATACACGAGAGAAGAGAAGAAAGTAAAACCTTTATTGGCTAGAGGCTCTGTTTTTTCACTCTACACTATGCCTTAGCCTTGCTAAATAGCCCCTATGTGCTCTAGAGAGCTCTAAAAACTAAGAAAGAGGAGAGAGAGAAATAAAGAGAGAACTGGATGTTTTGAGATCTCAAGGATAATTTCTTTTACTCCTTGGTTGCTTCCTTTTATAGTCGGGGGAATGAGCCTTCCTGGTGGGCTAGCACGGTCTGAGCCTGTCCATGTTGGAATCTGAGCCTGTCCATGCTAAAATCCTGAGCATGCCCGTGCATCTTCTCCTTATGGGCTTTGCCTTTTGGGTCCAAAAGGTTGAGTTCCTGTTTTTTTTCTTTTGGAATTGTGGTCCTGTGCAGTGTCAAACATAAAAAAAAAAAGTTGAAGTTTGTGTGATAATTATTAAAAAGAATGCAATCGAACCCAAAAATCCCCTACATTAATATGCAAAAATTCGGTTTATCATTTGCTTGCCTGGACCTTGAGTCAGTACATTTTGACTTCAAGTTTTAACAGCTTCCTTTCCCTTGTCTAAATTGCATCAACTGTTTCTTGATCGACAATTACATTATATTTATAAAAAAAGCAAATAAAGATTTCAAAGGAAAACCAATAATATTGATATTCCATGGTTATCAACTAATGCACTTCCTTTTACCTCAGTCTTATAGTATAGAAGAGAAATTGCTGTGTGAAGTATAATGTGGATGTCTACATCCTTGTGTGTTCACATTTAGTATGCAAGAGTCAACCTTCAAGCAGCTATAATCCACTAATATTGTGTAGTGTAGAAAACTTTTGTTTAAGCATGTTCCTAAAGTCAGCTAATTGAGAGTTCAAATATAGTATTATAGAAAAGTTTTATATATCAGCCAAGCCTTGAAATTATGCATTAATGCCTTAGTCAATAATTGGGATTGCCTGTTTTTGTTATTATTTCCTTTTCTTGGAGGGGGTAGGGATGGGGAGGATTGAGGTATTCAAGAAATAACCTAATAATAGACCCATTATAACAAAGGTCTAGAAGGGAAACAAGAGGAGAAAATGAGCAAAGGGATGGGTTTGCTGTATCAGCCCAATCGATGAGAACCAGGGGACAGAAAGAGTGAGCCCACAAGTATATGCAAGAAAGAAGGCATAGCTACAGCAACACAAAAAAAGAGAGGAAACAGTTAAAGGGGTGCATAACAGAAAGGATAGGTGGAAATTGGAGAGTGGAGGGATGGGGGAATCATTTTCTTATAGTGGAGAGGTTGGGGTCAACGGGAAGGAGGTCAGGTAGTGGTGGAAAGGCTTTGCCTTGGTGTGGGTTTGCTTCTTCATAGAGGGAGCAATCAGGTGTCCATATTCAAGTCAGCATCATTTTATAGTAAAAACTATACAATACAGTTTCAATTCCTTCATCTCTGTTCTGATTTTATTATCTGTTAAGCATTTATTTTTCTGGCCCTTGGTCAATGTAAGCCCCCCCAATTCTTAATTGGTTTGCAAGATGGTACACATCTTTAGTGTTCTAATTATTGTCTTGCATGACAGACATTCAATGAGATACAGAAGCTGCTTAGTAAGACAAATGGCCAAGTTGTTGGTGACTTAATGACTCCAACTCCACTTGTTGTTCATGAATCGACTAGTCTTGAGGAAGCTGCTAGGTACTGTCTTCGCTACATATCCATATCCAATAACATTGAATTTTTTGATTATTTTGTTACCAGCACAGTTGTAACTCGCTAATTCATACCAATGTATGGGGACAACAAAAATCACTGGTGATTTATTGCTACATCAGTGCAAACATTTGGGTTACATGTATCCATGATTCCATGGAATTTAATTTAATATTAAATAAGATTCCTAAATTTTCAACAATCACAATTTAGAAATCTAGTTTGCAACCATTGATCACTTGATGTCTGACACCTTTACTTCTTGTATTAGGCTGTTGCTTGAAACAAAATATCGTCGACTACCTGTGGTAGACGTTGGTGGAAAGCTGGTAAGGAGATTATTTATCCCCTCTTGCAAGTTTAATTTTTGTGCTTCTTCCAGTAGTGAGACTTGCTCATTGATTTTTCTCACATTCTTGCAAGGTTGGACTTATTACAAGGGGAAATATTGTTAAGGCAGCTCTGCTATCAAAACGCGCTGGAGAGTGGTGAGAGGTGTCCATAGTTTGAGAAACATTCAAATAGCTTTGCTTGTAGATTGTGCTGGCGATAGTCAGCGTAACCTCTATTGATTAGCTACGTATAATATGTCATATATCTAGTGGATGTTTAGACTATTACGGATGTATATGACAGGCCAAAAGAGGAGCTGAAGGCAACTTTTGATGGCCTTAGGGTAAAAACCATGTAGAAGGAAGTGATTTATCGATCTTGTGAGATCTTTATCAACTTTTCTCAACATAATTTCGGTGCATTGGATTTTACGAGCTTGGAGACACTTCATCCTGTTCTTTAAATTGTCCTCTGTTGACTCTGATGTTTGAGGTGGGAATAGATCATTTTGAGCCCTGTATTATAAATTTTATATTGTAAATTGCTTAGGATTTTAGTTTATATGTAATTATGCCCTGGTCATATTTCATATTGGATTATTCACGAAATTCTCGAGTTTTATACGTATTTACCAGTTTATTGTCGAATTGAATATCTAGACAGGGTCAACCGGTCAACGCCAAGAGATCCCATAACGAATTGACATGCATTTTTTTAATTACCAGGTGTACGTACATGTGGGGAATACAAGGCAAGGGGAAAAGTTGATCATACACGATCACTTTATTATTTTATTTTTTCTACTTTGATGTGTACCGACCATAAACTAATATTGAACAATTACTATAGACGTGGGCATAAAATATTACTTAAAATATAGAGAACAATATGCTATACGATTATAAAATAATACTTGAGAATAAGGAAAATCTAGTGAGAAAATTTTAATAAATTAAGACAAAAAAACATTATATAAACATTAGTCAAGAGAGTACGTTGGCCTTTCCTATTCTCCCCATTGGTTGACCCCATGGTCCATAAGCTACGAGAAACCATTCCTGTCCTGAAAGAGGTGATTGACTAATTTGGGTCCCTTCACAATGAATCTCCGACATGAATCTCCATACCAGTTCTTAATTTCAAAATTACTATCCTGAAAGTGTGGAACCACCCTTGATTCGTGCGTGAAACTACACATTGCATAAAACTGGGGGCTCTTGTGCTTACAGAGGAAGAGCATCCAAGAGAAGGTATTCCTCCATGTACAATAGTCTATGTAGTAATGAAAATAATAATAATGACAGTAGAGTACATGTGATTCGTCAATTACTGGAAACTCGAGTGAAACACTAGAAGACAGAAAAACTTGGCAATTTGCTTGTAATATGTCACTCATGACGTTTTAGCTTTAATTGTGGACTTAAGGAATTTGAAGGTCACACCATCGTCTTGAAAGAAAATAAATAAATAGATGCTGCTTAGGATCAGTGACTTGCATTGCATCTCTCCATTCCAATATGGAGACCGAAACCCGTTCAGTTGAAATGTTCTTTTTCCCCTTCATAGGGGCAGGTCATCAGATCCCAATGATAGACGCAGCAAGAGTGTTTGCATCTCACGGAGTCACGTCAACCATTATAGCCGCACCCTCCCACGCTCTCCGCTTCAAAAACTCCATTACTCGCGACCAACAATCCGGTCTCCCCATCACCATTTACACACTCTCCGCCGACATACCCGACACAGACGTGTCCACCGCTCCCTTCATCGACACTTCCGCTCTCCTCGAACCTCTGAGGCAGTTCCTCCTCCGACACCGACCCGACTGCGTCGTTGTCGACATGTTCTATCGCTGGGCCGGCGACGTCGTCGACGACCTCGGAATCGCGAGGATCGTCTTCACCGGTTGCGGCTGCTTCCCTCGCTGCGTCCACGAAAACATCATAAGCCATGTCGTGCTCGAGAATCTGAGTTCAGACTCCGAGTCTTTCCTCGTTCCCAATCTCCCCGACAGAGTCGAAATGACAAGGTCTCAGCTTTCCGTTTTCATGAGAAACCCATCTCAGTTTCCCGAGAAGCTGAACTGGCTGAAGCAATTAGAAGAAAAGAGTTTCGGCACTGTTATGAACAGCTTCTATGACTTGGAAGCAGCTTATGCTGATTTCACAAGAAAGGGAATGAAGACATGGCTTGTAGGACCGGTGTCCCTTTACAACAGAAGCGCGGTGGATAAAACCGAGAGAGGGAAGGCACCCACTATCGACGAGCGAAAGTGCTTGAATTGGTTGGATTCGAAGAAACCTAATTCGGTTCTTTATGTGAGCTTCGGAAGCCTGGTTCAGTTGCCCCTCGAACAAGTCAGGGAAATCGCGTACGGTCTCGAAGCTTCTGAACAGTTGTTCATTTGGGTTGTAGGGAAGATCCTCAACGAAGACGAAGAAAATGGGAGTGGAAACTGGCTTCCGGAAGGGTTCGAGCAGATGATGAAGGAGTCGGGTAAAGGGTTGGTCCTTAGAGGTTGGGCTCCTCAGCTGTTGATTTTGGAGCACGCTGCGATTAGAGGGTTTATGACTCATTGTGGATGGAACTCGACTATGGAAAGTGTGAGTGCGGGAGTGCCCATGATTACGTGGCCTGTGACGGCAGAGCAGTCTTATAACGAAAAGCTGATAACGGATGTTTTGAGGATTGGGGTCCAAGTGGGGAGCAGGGAGTGGGTGTGGTGGAACTCAGAATGGCAAGTGTTGGTGGGGCGAGAGAAGGTGGAGTTAGCAGTGAGGAAGTTGATGTTGGAGAGTGAAGAGGCTGAGGAAATGAGAAAGCGAGTCAGAGACGTTGCAGGGAAAGCCAGAAGAGCTGTGGAAAAAGGTGGAACATCTTACGCCGATACAGAGGCTTTAATTCAGGAGCTTAAAGCTCGCAGATTGGCAACCCAAGTTTAGATTGTCCCTTCAAAGTTTGTATTATGCATGCAATCGAGGTATTAACCAATTAAAGTCAACAAATACGTTTGTGCATGCTTGTGTAGTAGGCAAGCAAGCATACTTATTTTCAATATTGGCATTCTAGTGTTTTTAAATGTAAGACTAGGCTCAGTAAGTCAGTATCTATGGTTGTATAATCGTGCAAATTTCTTGCAAGTGTTGAGCAGACTTTGTCGCAGGTGTGGTGATTTGGGTTTAGTTGGAGCTTGAAAGAATGGAAGAAAAGGCAACGTTCAAGAAGAAGAGACTATTGTCTTGGGTGCGCTGACGACACCTATGATCACGACCCTCATTAATCGATGCATAAGAAATTAAATAAATTAATTTATGATAATTAAGAAAATTAGTTAAATATTATATAATTGTATAATTTTTATTTAATAATAAGTCTCTTTTTTAAATTACTTTTTATTCAAGTTTAATATGAAAAATATATAAGAGTCATAAAAGTAAAATATTTTAAAATAATATTATTAAATAAAATATAATTAGTTGGGATTTATTTATGCCAAAGACTAACATTCCGATATACATATATTCGAGATTAATTTAAGTATTTTTTTTATAAGTATTTATAAAAATACAAAATAAAAAATAATTTTTTAAAAATAAATTTAGTTTATATATAAATTAAAAATTATTTAACTTCAAAAAATTAATTTTAATTTATGGTAGAAATTTATTTTATTTTTTATATTTTTATGAAAAATATATCCAAATTAATTATATCATTTTTGTCTCAGGGTTTTCCATTGTCTCATGATGGTATTGTAGCCTCCAATCTTTAAATTGCTGAAGCATTTTCCAAGGGGTTACTTTTGAGAAAGAGGTGATTTAAGTCATCTACTTTTGAGAAAGAGGTGATTTAAGTCATCTACTTTTGAGAAAGAGGTGATTTAAGTCATCTACTTTTGAGAAAGTGGTGATTTAAGTCATCCGAAATGACGTTGAAAATAGTGAGAAAGTGGAACATCCAAATGTTTTCCAAAATTCAATGTATTTAATTGAGTCTAATCATAATCATGGAGTATAATATTAATTAAATTTAATTTTCATGTGTGTTTGAGATGACATTGAAGACTTTATTTGAATAATTAAAATTCAAGATTGCTTGAAATTATTTTTAATAATTTTAAAATTTACATCAACTTAAATCTATAATTTTGTTTTATGCATATATTTTTTATCATTAACTTTAGCCTTTTGAATTTACTTGCACCACTTTGTATATGTAAACTTTATTTTGATAATTATATATTTAAAATTGATTTTAATAACATGTTTTAAAAACAATATTTTGTGTCAAAATTAATTTTTTAATATATATTATCTAAATAAAAATTGTTATTTAAAAACTCACATATTTAAATTTAATTTTATACAATTATATTGATTAAAAATTAATTCTATATACATACCTCCAAATATGTACTTAGTGCTTGAGCTTAAAGCTCGCAGATTCGCTAGGCAGGTGTAGATTTTTTTTTTTAATTTTTTATCAGGTGTAGATTGTTACACAAGAGAAGAAAGAGTTCAGTTCATAGGGACAAGACAACATTAGTGTCCCTTTAATTTAAGATTTTGCATTCATGCCAAGTACGCATAAAAAATACAAGTAAAAGAGTTTGCTACTTTCCTGTATCACCTGGATCTATGCATGCCAATATTCTGTTTAACATAGGGCATTATTAAATAAAAGTCAATAAATTTGTTTGTTTGCGAGTATCAGATTTGAGACATGGTTGCCAAGCATACTTATTTTCAATATTTGGCAAAAGTTTAACGTATATTTTCCAGTGACTTCAAATATAATTTACACATGTATATCACAATAGTTTTGACAATAATTTATATAATATTATTGTTTTGAATTTATTTATTTTTACTACATCATTAATTATATCACATATTTTTTTTATCCTCTTTTTCTCTCTTTTTATTAAACAATTTATTGTACAAAAAATATTTCTCAATATAAAAATAGATATCGTATCTATGATTCTATTGAAGTTAGACTAATCATGCAAATTATTTATATGTTTGATTTGGGTTATTGAATTGAGATGTTCCACTTTTCCCTCTTATACCGAAGCAGATAGGAAGATAGGACAAATTATTAGGTAGTTAATAATTATCTTATATGTCATATAATTGAGTATTATTACTTTTTTATAAAATAAAAAATTAAATTTGTGTCATGTATAGATTAACCAGAATTAAAAATGACAATGAGTAGAGATTATAGGATTTCAGTAAGATAGTATAATATTCGATCTCATATTCATGTTTTAAAAAATTATTCGTACTCAATTCTCTACTCAGATGAATACTATTTAATATTCATCCTCGTACTTGTTGAAAACTTATATACATAAACTTTTTACATGCTTTTTTCTTAATTGCTAAGCCAGGTAAAAAAAAAAATTTAGACAAAATTTATATTTAATATCTAATTTAATATAATTTATCAAATTTCACTTACATTTTTTTATCAACTATAAAATTATTCATCAAAATTTTATAACTCTGTAACCATTTCACTGTCTATATATAAAATACAAATTTATTCAATATATCATCTAACATAAATAATATCAAATAAAATATGGCTAATTTTAATTTAAAAAATTTACCTACAACATCAACAACAATTTCAAGGATTGTCACTAATATTTTAGAAACAATACATGTATTTAAAAATTAATATAATTTTTATATACTTTAATGTTTTGAGTAGAATATGAATTATTTTTAATATTTAATGTATATACAATGTTAATACAAAACCTTTTCACTCTAATAAAATTTGATTATTTATCAAATCACCCTTCCATTAATATAATATTATGATATGATAAATTTTTATTAAATATATACGGAAAAATTTACACTAACCATGCATATAAATAAAATACTTAATTTTTATTAATACATATTGCAATATCTTTATTTTTAAAAATAAATAAAAATCTTTAATATTATAATAATTACTGAAACTTCTCTTTTCAACATGAAAGAAAATTATGTATATAAATTAAATATTTATTTTTATTTGTACATTTTATAATATCTTTATTTTTAAAATAAATTAAAATATTTAATATTATAAAATTACTAGAATATATCTTTTCAATATATTATATATAAGATATTTTATTTTTAATATTACACATGAGATATTTTAAATAATATATATGTGCTGCTGTGAGTATTTTTTACATGTACCTATAAGCTGCGGATAGAATTGCTATTCTTATCTGGGACCATGGCCACATCGTGGTATAAGTTACCTAATAAATTTTCGTTCAACAAGCTTAAAAGACTTCGTCATTGGTGTAGTGATTTGATTTATAGCTTCAGCAGCATTAAGGATTTCTGAAGAGTAAAGTGAGAAAGTAAGTTTGTTATTTGACATGTACAGTGGCTCATGAAAATGACCGAACAAAAATAAAGGAAAAAATATTAGTATTTTTAAATCAATGAAATTAATTTTTTAATATTTAAAAATATGTAAATTTTTTTGTCTTATTAATATGTGAATCGATTATGCTCTCCGAAAATTGATTATTTGCTGTCTGACAATTATAAACCGTCATTAAATACTTAAAATCACTACAAAATAATATTTTTTTTTGGTAATTTTTAACCTCCACACAAAATCCGTAAAAAATATTTCACATCCACTTTGTGCTTATTTTCGCACTGTTTTGAAGATAAATAAAAAAGTGTGTCCACATTTTTATTTTTCTTCTTCTTATTTTTTCTCCATCAAATACATTCAATTTATTTTATTTTATTTTATATTTTTTTTTCTGTACCTTATCCTTTCACCATTTCTGCAATACAAACAAAGCGTAAATAAGATGGACGGTAAGCACAGCCTCTACCGTTGTCCAATAATGATAGGGTCAAAAATATAATGAAGGCATAAAGTATAAAGTAATAAAAAATATGCATACCATACTCTACCACCGCTCATTTTTGCTGTGTTTGGATATAAGAATTAAAATAGTAAAGAAAGAAATAGAAAAAAATTAAAATTAAAATAATTTTAAAATATAATTTAAAATTATTTAAATAGGTGATATAATCATTTTGGACTTTGATTATTTTACTTTTTATTAAAATTTTAATTGGAAGTGATATTTTATTTGACTTTGTGGTGATAAAAAAAAAAAGAAAAGAATATGGATGTGTTAGGAAATTTATAATATGAATTGTAAGAAAGTGTGATTTGAAATGGTTTTGTAAATTAAATTTGAAATTGAAAATTTTCGTGGAAAAAAAATATGATGGGAGAAGTGAAGCCTTGAAATTCTTAGTCAAAAGAGGACTAAGTATAAAGTTTGATAAAAAAAAAAAGTGTATTTAGTTATATAAATTTTGTTGACGTTTTGGGGAGTAAATCTTAATGTTCATTATGAGAAAAATTTTTATAAGCTATTTGAAATGTGAACTCTTTAATTTTTTCTTTTCAAAATAACTATTTTTTGTGACATAAGATACTGAGAATTACGTGGATTATTAAAAATTTTGAGTATTTTTACTTGGTCAAAGTGTTAAGTGTGATATTCTCTACATTACAAATTATGTATGAGATACTCCAGACGTACCATAAATTATAGTATTTAACACAAGGAAAATTTCACTATATTATGAAATACAATTATACTAATTCAAATGAAACAAAATCCATTTGTGATTGAGTTACTATACTTGATTTTGGTACAAGTATTGGATATCAATTAAACAAATGATTATGGAGTTAGAGTTAATTGCTTTGAGATGGCTTATTTTGAGGTGGGTGATTGAAAAACCTCATAGTAGATTTTCATTTTAGAATATAAAATTGAGAAATAGTGTGGTAAAAGCAATTGATTGATTAAAAGGTAGACATCAAGTTAACGTTGTTAATTATCCTTAAATATCTTTTTCTAGTGGAATTAGTAGTTCCTCCTTCAGCTAATCCCATCGATAATTGTTGTAATTACTCCTCTCAATCATGAACTACCCTTAGCTGACCTCCCTGAACTTCTTACATCATCTTTTATATAACTTGTTTCCTTTTTCTTTTATGTATTTAAGGACAGCCAACAACATTAACTCGAACACGAACAAAATGAGAAGAAGATGCCTCCTATCACGTTCATGAACCAAGATTTTGTGGGGATAGATTCAGAGCAGAATGACCCAATGGTTATTACAGTAGAAGTAACTAATTTTGCTATAAAAAAGACGTTGATAGATCAAAGAAGTTATGTTGATATTCTTTATGTGTCTACTTTTAGACAATTGAAAATTCCTAAATCATAGATAAAACCATACAACGAGTAGTTGATTGACTTCTTGGGAGAACGAGTTGATACTTGAGGCTATATCGATCTGCTCATAACTTTTGGTGATGAAAGAGCATTGAAATCAATATGGCCTAACAGTGTTATGTAGAAAATTTGAGGGTAAGCATGTTCAGAAACTCGATGAAAAAGAAAGAAAATGTCAAGGGGATAATGGTGAATGTAGAGTTAGATCCTCGAGCACTGATAAAGCAAAGACTAGAGCCTATATAAAAGTTGCAAAACGTTCAACTCACGCATGAAGAGTAGAAGCATACTCAAATAGGAGAATGAATGAAAGGAGAAGGCCAAGATCAGTTGACAACAACATTAAGGAAAAATGCTTACTTGTTTGTATATAAACCATCAAATATGCCTGACATTGATCTTGACTTCCTTTGTCATAAACTAGAACTTTGTGCTGAAGCTAAACCAGTAGCCCAAAAGAAAAGGAGAATTGGGGGAGAGAGAAGGATACCCACTATAGTTATCCAATGTAGTCCTCGTAAACAAAGACAATGGTAAATGGAGGAAGTGTATTGATTATACCAACCTAAACAAGGATTGTCCAAAAGATTCTTATCCTTTACCTAGTATAGATCAGTTAGTTGATGGTGTGTCTGACTATGAGGTGCTCAACTTTTTAGATGCATATTTTGGCTATAATCATATTAGAATATATCCACCTGATGACGATAAAACTACATTTATAACGGAGGAATCTAATTACTACTATCAAGTGATGCCTTTTGGATTGAAAAATTTCAGGGCTACGTATTAAGGTTAATAGAAAAAGTTTTTTTTTTTCTAACCAGATAAGCAGGAATTTGGAAGTGTATGTGGATGATATAGTGATTAAGTCCTTTGATCCAATGCAACATATAAAATACTTGGAAGAGATTTAATATGAGGTTGAATCTAGAAAAATGTGTCTTTGAAGTTCAAGGAGGGAAAATTTGGGTTTCATGCTTACCCATAGAGGAATTGAAGTGAATCCCCACAAGTGTTAATCTATCATTAACATGAAGAGCCCGTAGAATATAAAAAAAAAAATGCAGAAGTTGATTGGACGATTAGCTTCATTATCTTGGTTTTTGTCGAGAGCAACAGAAAAGACACAACCTTTCTTTTAACTTTTGCGAAAACCAAGGACGTTTCAATGGAATAAAGAGTGTGATAAGACATTCCAAGAATTTAAAATATTTATGGCATCCCTTCCAATATTGAACAAACCATAAGAAGGACATGAACTTTGTTTATACTTAGTTATGTCGGTATATTCCATACGCGTGGTCATTGTGCAAAAGCAAGGAAAAAAGCAGTCTCCTGTGTATTTCATTAGTAAAATATTGCAAGAAGTGGAAACTTGATATCAAATGATAGAGAAATTGGTACTAGCTTTGGTGATTTTCGAGAGGCATTTAAGGCCTTACTTTCATTCACATATGATCATTGTTCGAACAGATCATCCAATACGACAAGTGTTGTGAACACCTGATATAGTAGGCAAGATGACGACGTGGTCTGTAAAGTTGAATGAGTTCTCTTTACTGTTTGAATCAAGAGGAGCAATAAAATCACAAGCATTGATAGATTTTGGATTAGAAATGTTGTCATTACCTAAAGAAGATCCTTGTAGATGGATTGTCAAATCCAAAAAGGAAGTGTAACATGCGTCATTTTGGAGGGGCCAAGAAAGGTGGTTTTAGAGCATTCTTTGAAGTTTGATTTCAAAACCTTATTAACGGGGTTGAGTGTAGCTTTGGAAATCGATGCTTGAAAAGTGACTTGCAATAGTGACTCCCAATTGGTAGCCATACACATAACTGGAACTTATCAAGTAAGGGATTCTTTCTTGCTTAAGTATTATTGTAGAGTCATGAATATGTTAAGTTTGTGAAGTATGAGTTAAGACATATCCCAAGAAGAAAATTCACGGGTTGATATGTTGTCAAAGTTAGCCAATGCTAAAACAATGGGTCAACATTGGACAATTTTCCATAAGATGGTGAAAATGCCAACATAAAAGAGGTCGAAGTCACAAGTGGGGAAGTCGCTGACTGAAAATGGATGACCTTAATTTAGGAATGGAAACCTACCTAAAAGCAAGTCGGAGGCAACAAAGATCTGAATAAGAGCAAGTAGATATTTGATTGAAGTAGAAACACCCACTTTACAAGTGAAGATTTTCTCTTCCTTTGCTTAAATATCTTACAAAGAGTCAAGCCTATTATGTGATGAAGGGGGTTCACAAAGGAATCTTCAAGAGTGGATAAGCTTTTGGAAGCATCAGTCATTTATTAGCTAAAGAGTTACAGCATATTCCATTTCCATGGCCTTTTGCAATATGGGGAGTGGATATTTTAGGACCTTTTCCAATAGCAAAGGGACAACATAAATTCGTAGTGGTGGGGATTGATTATTTTACAAAGTGGATGGAAGTTGAACCATTGGTGAGTATAACTACTTAAAAGATACAAAAAATTATTTGGAAAAATGTGATTTACGGGTATGGACTCCCCAATTCTATTGTAACCAACAATGGAAAACAATTTATTAACAATTCTTTATAGGAATTCTATAAAGGTATAGACATTACTCATTGAGTGATGTCGTTGATGCATCCACAGACAAATGGCAATAAAGTGATATTAGAACTAAGGAAGGGGCTAGGAAGAGCAAAGGCATTATGGGCTGAACAGTTTCCTAGTATCGTTTGGGCTTGTCATTTTACACCACAAACAACTACAAAAGAAACTCCTTTTCGACTAGCATTCAAAATGGATGCTATGATTCCCATAGAGGTATGAAAATTCTTGGTAACAAGATTATTATAATGATGCAATCCGAGTGGATCTAGATTTAACAGAGGAAGGCAGAGAGCAGGCATGTATAAGACAAGAAGTTTGTAAACAAAGGGTTGCAAGAAGATATAATAGCAAGGTGAAGGTAAGAGGTTGTGTAAAAAATAATTTGGTATGGAGAAAAACAAGAGAAGCTAGAAGAAAAAGAGAGGAAGGAAAGCTAGGAGCAAATTGGGAAGGGCCTTTCAGAGTGAAAGAGGTATTAGGTAATGGCGCCTACCAATTAGAACACCTAAATGGAACTAGTAATCTGAGAACATGGAACACTTCTCATTTGAAATTTTATTTTAGTTAACTCATGTAACAAAAAGTGATGTACTCTTTCTCCTAGCTTGAACATTTTTCCCTTAAAAAGAGTAAATGACTTTTTGGTTGAGAATGTTTTAATGAGGCACACTTATGAATAAAAAGATCATCATTTTTCCTAGAGATATTTCTTTGAAGATACTTGAATTTTAAGGTTTATTCAAAATATTTCTTAAAAATAGACCGACACACTGAGTCTATATGAGAAAATATTATGTTTCTTAAAAATATACCAACACACCGAGTTTATATGAGAAAATATTAAGTTTCTTAAAAATAGACCAACACACCGAGTCTATATGAGAATATCAAGTTTCCTAAAATTAGACCGATACATTGAATCTATACGAGAAAATATAAAGCTTCTTAAAGATAGACTATCACACCGAATCTATATGAGAACAAAAAACGATGTTTCTTAAAGATAGACCAACATACCAAGTTTATGCGAGAAGAAATGTGACATTTCTTAAAAATAGACTAATATGCCAAGTCTATATGAGAAAATAAGACTATATTTCTTAAGAATAAATGACATATCAAGTATAGACAAGAAAAATTGCCAACAACACTAAAGTAAACTTAACAAAAATGGGAGAATACAACAATGATTTGTCCATTAAAGCTTGAAAAGAAAGTAAAAGGAAAAAGTCTACACCTAGTTGAGCCTTCCTCGAATTAAGAATCTGATAACTCATTTTCATTAACGAGGTTACCATTCTTCACATCTTTACAAACATCCATCATACTTATATCAAGATTTGGAGTAATGATGAAAATTTGCCGCAAAGCTTTCGCAAAACCTTCCTCATGCTGGGATATTATGATTATTTTGGCCTCTTTTATGTCTTTAGAAAGCTTGACATTCTCTTGCTCCTTAGATAACAAAAATGCTTTATTGGTATCCAAAGACTCAATTAGATTTTTTACATCAGACAAAAGAGAAGCCGAAGTAAACTCTGCAGGAGCAACTTCTTCTTATAATAAATTATAGCTTCTTCTGTTTGGTCACTTGTTCATCTTTGATTGCAATAGTGGACTAAGCTATTGACAAATCATTAAGTAAATTGTTAGAAGATTTCTTGATGGCCTCTAGTGCATTCTGCAATGCGACATTCTTCAACTCAAGGGTAAAATTTTGAAGATGCGCATGCTTGAATTCTTCACTCCAATATTGTGCTATGGCCCAAAACTGAGCTTGGGAGACAGATACAACTTCCATAGTAACAATCGGCCCCACCATCTTTATCATGTTCCTGTTGGTATCAAACAAGAAATAAGACCAATCATGCCTAGAGGTATAAAATCCCGACCCCATAGAGATTTGTGACCTGGCTTCACGATCACATGACCAACTTGAATAAGACGAGTCTTGGGTTTAATAGGTAAAAGAACAATTTGAGAAGTTGGCAAAGGACTAGAAGCACTTCTTTTTTATGGAGGAGGCTTGAAACCCGAAGTAGACTCTTTTCTTTTGGGGTTATGAGTAGTCATGTTTATAGTTGAGGGAAGTGTTGGGTTTGTCGTTGAGTTGATAGTGAAGGAGTCGATGCTGAAGCATCCTCAGAAGCTTTCTTCTTCTCAGCACATTCCACCTTAAGAGCGTGAAAATCAAACTTGCACATTAACTCTACAAAACAAAGAGAAAAATATATTAGTTATAAGTGAAGAATAATTAAAGGTAAGGAATTATAAAAGATCCCTAGGATACTCACTCGCTAAATCTCGGGTAAGGGATTGAGAAAAGACCACTTTAACAACTTCATGACAACTAAGATCATGAGGCAATTTGTTTAAGTCATCTAAATCCTCTTGGTCTCGGGCTGACATATCTTCCCTTGACTAGTCACTAAATTTGTTCGGTCTCTACCAATACAAGGGAAAATAGGGTTCTGCGTTAGCATAAAAAAATTTCGATTGCCTCCTATGCTGAGGCGAACTTTGAAAAAACCTCCTTTAAAGTCTTTATAAAAGGAAGTGTAAGAATTAAGAAGGACATTTTGTTAATTCCACTTAAAGAAATCCAATCCGCCTTTTTATATTGGCGCACCAAGTAATGATAGAAGGATTTGGGGGTAGTAGGCTCCATGTGCAAACAGTGACATATAACTCAGAAGACTTGCATAACTGCCCAACTATTAAGGTGTAATTGGATAGGGACAACATTCAACACATGGAGAAAGCCAATCTCGAAAGGTCAAAAGGTAGGGCAACACTGAGATAATAAAAAAGAGTTTCATAAATGTAGGTGAAATTAGTTTCTCCTTCCACATGGTCCATAAATACTCTCTCTCAACACCCGAGCAAGGCTTCATTAAGAACAAGTTGGGTTGGTTAGAGAAAGTTAAAGACACTTATTTGGACAAAGTTTAATAAGGTCTTCCTCACTACGGAACTGAGGCAAACACCTTAACCTCTCCACTCATAGCCTGTTGTGGTAACAAAGGGTGCATTCACTATATAGGTACCACACTCTTCTATTGCAAAAATAGGAAGAGGGGTCACAAACATGGGGTTAGGGTTGGCAATATCAACACAAGTACGTTGATTGGAGTTACCACTACTGGTGGTGGCCTATGAAGAGTTAACTATCAAAAAATCAAAACTCGAAGAGTTTGAGGAAGAAGCACCTATAGGGTTTATTTCAATGTTTAGCATCCTACCACCACCGAAACTTGCACATGTAGAAGTGTCACTAGAACTCATGATGAAAAGCAAAACCAAACAAGGACGAAGTCTACATATCTGAAGAAAATAAGACAAAGAACAACTGGAAGAAGGTTGAGAGATAGGAAGGAGAGGAGAAAAGAGAATGGTGTGGTTAGTAGAAAGGTTAAAGTGGAAGAAACAATAATAGAAGCTGAATGGTATTTAAAGAAAGGGAAGCAAGGAGGAGTGAAGGTTAAAGGATGCAAGAGGCGAGTGTCAAGGATATGACAGACAAATATCAAGGATAATGAAACCCTACGAATACAGTGCATTAATGAGGTGAGTCCACAATGCAATTTTTGAGATGCCTTTTAATTAAAGCACCTTGTTTTAGATAAAAGGTGCGACAACGAAAAACATGACATCTTTGGCTACAAGGATGATAATTGAAAACGAAAAGTCTCTTCATTCAAAAAAATTGAGACTTGGGGAACATGTGTACTGGGAAAATTTGAGAGTAACTCGCTACCGAGACTTAGGCTAACTGGATGGCTAACATGTATCATAACGTAGGAACGAATCATTAATTAAGAAATATACAAGAGAAGTAATTATGAAATGAATGAGGTAACGATCATAATAAAAGAGTTAACAGAGACTAACAAAGAAAACTATAAAAGAAGAATGTGGGAAGGAAATAAGGTAAGTTTTTCTAAAAGAAAGAATATGCACAAAAGTCAGAGAGATTCTGACTTTAGCATTGAAGTGGATTTTGTAAATATTTTTTCATCTCCACCATCATTAAAATAGGAAAATATTTATCTATTCTAACTGGGAGCCAAAATCGGATAAAAGCTGTAGGCGAAGAAAAAAATCAAATTTTATAATTGATAAAAACATGTGATTATGGATAACTACAATAAATTTTTTTATTTTCTTCACCCTATTTTATGCTTTATGTTCCCATGTTACCGTCCATTAGATACCGATTCAAAGACAGCAGTTCAAAAACAAAGAAACAAATAAAACCGCAACAATTCAAAAACTTCATTAAAGAACATACATATCCAAATCTTGTTCTGTTATATATATCCCTCCATGCCTCAGTCTTTCTTTTTCACTAACCCCCTCGAACTCTTGATAACACTCCATGTAGGTTACTCATTTCTTTCTCAATCTTCGTTGTTTTATTAATCTTTTTAGAGTAAACAACCTGTATGTAAGAATGAAACATGTTAAAAAATTATACAAATTGATCTCATTGAAAAAAGTGAAATAAAAAAAAAAAAACAGAACATGATCTGATGTTTCATTGAAGCATATGTAATGTTTCAAGCACTCAAACGCCCTTTTGCGCGCTACAACGACACGTTGTTACATCTCCGTTTATTTATTATAATAAACCCCGCAAATTTTTTAATAAAAATAAATATTTAAAAATTTTAAGTAGAAATTGATAAAGAGATTAAATTTACGTAATTTTAAAAATAGAATTACAAAAACGAAAAAAATGATGAATTAAAATTACACGCAAACCAAACTATACGAAGTCAAATGTGCAATTAAGTAGAGAAAAAAAATCACATATCTCTCTTCATTGAATATAAATACTCTATATATTATATTTTTTTTCTCTTACAACAAAATAAAACATTATTTATAGCATATACAATGTTGAGGTCTTTAATTTGACATCAAATTACTTTTAACAATAATTTTAATATATTATCTTATTGATCATGTTAACAAAAATATATTATTAAAACAGTAAATATAACCTTCATCAATAAATTCTTTATATTCTCATGCGTTGTGCAGGTACTAAAATTAGTATTTATAAAAGGTCACCCGAGGGTGGAGGGAGGACGGAGGGGTAATTGGAGCACCTCTATTTTTTTTTTAAGTGTATTTAAATTATTATAAAATAATTTTATAGTCTTTTTAAAACATATAAAAATAAATTGATAATATCTAATTATAAATTATTATATATAATAAATTTGTTAATTTTTACAATAAAAAGATAAATTTTTGTTTAATTGATGGGGTAAACTTTTATACTCATAGTATATATCTAGTAAATTCAATATATAAAAAACTATTTTATCTATTTAATTTATTTATTTTTATATATTATATTTAGACTCAATAATAAAAATATTAGTTGTAAATTAAAACAAATTATATATTACATATGTGAAAATTTAGATTTCCTTACTAATTCATGGAAGTTTACTCTTGCCCCTTAAACTGAATTTCTGGCTTAGACCACCCCATCAAATATGAACTGAATGTTTAGAGCATAAAAACCTTATTCGTGTATACGTAAGTTTTTTATTTTATGATTTAATTTGATTTTTGCTGGTCTTATTAATTAGAACTATCGAAAGTATGTAACATTAATGACCAATTTAAGAAGTATAAAATATGAATGTTTCAAAAACTTATAAAATATAATTATATAAATCTTTACAAAGAATTAAAATAATGGAAAATATTTTTAAAAATATGAAATATCATATTCATCTTCACGAAAATTAAAATAATGATATTTTTTTGAAATTTTAATTTGATAATAATTTAAATATTTAAAAGATTAATGTAGTAAATTAAAAAAAAAAAACTTTTTAAAATAGTAATACCACAACGTTTAAAATTTTTAAAGAATTAATTTGGTGAGAAAAAGAAGAAATCTGATCTGAACTTGAAGTAGGCAAATTGTTTACTCCAATTTTTTTAAAATATAAATAATATTACTCTTCTATTTAATTATAAGCTCGAGGAACGCGTGGCGCAAAGGTCCATCATGCATGCGCCATAGCCAAATAATTTAATATTGAAATAGGTATTATCCGTGCAAAACGCGGCTTCCACCATAGCCGGTGATGGTTCCTTTTAAAACCAGAACAAGTCCCCGTAACCAAATTATCATCAATCTAAAGCCACTATCGTTTCTCTGAACATGGGTAGCGAGAATCGTGAGCTTCACGTATTCTTCTTCCCCTTCCCGGCGAATGGTCACATCATACCCTGCATTGACCTGGCCAGAGTCTTCTCCTCAAGAGGAATCAAATCCACCATAGTGACCACTCCCCTCAATGTACCACTCATTTCAAGAACCATCGGAAAAGCCAGCATCGACATCAGAACCATCAAATTCCCATCGCCGGAGAAAACCGGCTTGCCCGAAGGTTGCGAGAATTCCGACTCGGCGCTCTCCCCGGACAGGATCATCGCGTTCTTGAAAGCCACCGTGCTGCTGCGGGACCCACTGGAGCATCTGTTGCAACAAGAACACCCTGACTGCATAGTGGCCGACATGTTCTACCCGTGGGCGACCGACTCCGCCGCCAAGTTGGGGATTCCTAGGATCGTGTTCCACGGGCTGGGGTTCTTCCCCTTGTGCGTGTTGGCGTGCGTGCGACAGTACAAGCCGCAAGACAAGGTTTCCTCGTACACCGAGCCCTTCGTGGTTCCGAATCTCCCGGGCGATATAACCCTGACGAAGATGCAGCTGCCACAGACGCCAAAGCACGACGAGGTCTTCACCCAGCTTTTGGAAGAGGCTAACGAGTCGGAGTTGAAGAGCTACGGCGTGATCGCGAACAGCTTCTATGAGCTGGAACCGGTTTACGCGGATCATTATAAAAACAACCTCGGAAGAAGAGCGTGGCATTTGGGACCGGTTTCTTTGTGCAACAGGGACAGTAAGGAGAAAGCACATAGAGGAAGGGAAGCAGCGATTGACGAAGACGCGTGTTTAAAGTGGCTTGACTCCAAGGAACCCGATTCGGTTGTTTATGTTTGTTTCGGTAGTATGACAAGTTTCCCGAACGCGCAGCTTAAGGAAATTGCGTTGGGGTTGGAGGCTTCGGGGCAGGCTTTCATATGGGTTGTGAAGAAAGGGTCGAATGAAAAACTGGAGTGGCTGCCAGAGGGGTTTGAGGAAAGACTAATAGGTGAAGGAAAGGGACTAATCATAAGGGGTTGGGCGCCGCAAGTGATGATTTTGGACCACGAAGCGGTTGGGGGGTTTGTGACTCATTGTGGGTGGAACTCAGCATTGGAAGGAGTGTGTGCGGGGTTGCCCATGGTGACTTGGCCCATGTACGCGGAACAATTTTACAACGCTAAGTTTTTGACGGACATAGTTAGGATTGGGGTGGGTGTTGGAGTTCAAACGTGGATCGGGATGATGGGAGGGGAGCCTGTGAAGAAGGAGGCGATAGAGAAGGCGGTGAAGCGGATAATGGTGGGTCAGGAAGCAGAGGAAATGAGAAACAGAGCCAAGGAGCTAGGCCAGATGGCAAGGCGAGCTGTGGCGGAAGGGGGATCGTCTTACTCCGATTTTAACTCTTTAATTCAGGGTTTGAGGTCCCAGGCGCATTGATGTTGCATTTAGAAAGACTTTTGTATGCAATATGATGATCCATTTGTTCTTAATGGTGATCACATATATGCTTGCCTACCACCTCCTTGCTAATAATACCTGTTCTAGTTGCATAAACTAGCTTCTTATGCCTCTCTTTACATAAATTTTACCTAATCTTTATCTAATTTTCAGTCGTGTAATTTTAATAGTTTAAGAGATTCAAAGTAAGTAATCGATGTAATATTAGTTTTTATGTTTTAATTTTAAAATAATAAAATATAGAAATTATATAATATATTATAAATATAAAAGAATTAAATTACTTTAAAAATAATTATAAAAAATATTTTTTATTTTCGATTAAAGATAAATTACTCATTAAAATTATTATATTAAAAAAAATAAAGATAAAAAATAACTTATTTAGAATTATTATTATTTATCCTCTTCATATAACATTTATTTCTATTAAACTTATATAATTTATTTAAGAAAATAAAAATATATGAAAAAATATTAATAGAAAATTTTCATTAATTAAAATAAGTCACAATGTATAATATATCATAATACCGGATTATAACATTAACTTGATTATTTTTCTCTAATCATATTACATAATATTTTGAAAAAAAATTCTGTCCAATTTTTTTGTCAAGCTAGATGAAATCTAGACCCTTGTCTATCTTCAATATTTAATAATTTTGGTTTATGAAAGAGGTATAAATAGTGAGATTTTATGCTCTCCCATTATTTTTAACAGGAGATGTTAAATTGGATCCTTTTGTCGGTGTTCTAATTGTCTTTCAAAGAGTATGTCTTCCCAAGGAGATACGTCTCATTAAATTTATTGGTGGAAAAATGGGATAGATTTGCTGTGCTTACAAAGTTATGTTAGATCCTAAAAAAAAAAATTGATACAAAATAAATTAGGTATATTTGTTCCCATATTTTTAAATATTTTAAAATTTTAATTATTTTTAAAAGAGAAAAAAAAATTGAACCTAAATTCACAAGCCACTATAATATGCTAGGCCACAAAACTACCAAAATTCTTGTTCATATAAAAATTAGGTATGGCCAGGCTAGTCATTTTCTCTCTTTATCCCATAGGACCCTTCTAATTAAACTTCAAAATTTTCCTTTCCAAGCTTATTTTCTTGACGTCTGATGCGTGCAAATTTTGTAGTTCATATTCATTTTCGAAGTGATTTCTTCTTCCAATAATTTGAAATTGACAAGGATAAGTTTCATTTACTTTTTTTTTTTTTTAGATTTATTGATTCAAGTTGAATGATTCATGAATTACAAGTATTTTTTTTATTAAAATTATTTTGCATGTTGACCCTCATCTTCCTAAGCTTTCACCTCTTTGGCATTGCCAAGGTTTACTGCTTGTCCATTGTGGCCATTTGCCTAAAGGAAACTCATCAGTAAAAGATATATTGGAAAATAGAATGTATTTGTCATATAGGTCAAATTGGACCTAACACAATATGCTTCTACACTGACCGACTGGTTGGAAGTACTCAGTTGGTCTCCTGAGTCATGATACCACCCGACTAGCCATTAAAATTAAGATATTACATATCACATTTAATACTAGCAGGAAACGCTGCTTGGTAGGGAAACATAGGTCAAATGATACAACCTACGATAAAGTAGCTGCCGAAGGACGACTATAAAAAGAAGGAGGACCTTATGCACCAGGAGTTTATTTTTGTGATGTGAACATTTGCACCCATCGTGAGGTCCGTCAACAAAATTATTTCTAATGACCACTACACTTAGAGCCAGGAAGGTGATGGCTACCGGAGTCATGAAGCTTCGGGCCACGCAGATCTACTCGTTTTCCGTCCTCGCTTGCACAGAGTCGTTGCACACTTTTGGCCTCGCCAAAGTTGTAGGAAAGATGCAAACCACAGACAGGTTTCAATTTTTCAAATAGCAAAACTATAGAAAATATGCAAGACCATAGTTGACATTTTGTGCAGTGTTGAAGTATCAAAAGACTTGTGAAAAGCGATCGATTAGTGATCCCCAGACAAACATAAAGACCTGGGAGAGGTCGGTCGACTAGTGATCTCCCCTAGGCAAACTTAAAGACCTATGAGAGACCAGTCGATCAGTGATCTCCGACACAAACTTAAGGACCTATGGGAGATTGATCGACCAGTAACCTCTCAAGCAAACTTAAAGACCTATGAGAGGCTCGTTGACTAGTGACCTCCTTAGGCAAACTTAAAGACCTATAAGAGGTCGGTCAACCAGTGAACCCCAGGAAAATTTAAAGACCTGTAAGAGGCCGGTCGATTAGTGACATCTAAGCAAACTTAAAGACTTGTGAGAGGTTGATTGACCAGTGACCTTCCTAGACAAACTTAAAGACTTGTGAGAGGTTAGTTAACTAATGACTCCCCTAAGCAAACTTAAAGACATGTGAAAGGTCGGTCGACCAGTGATCCCCCTCCTAGGCAAACTTAAAGACCTGTGAGAGGCTGGTTGACCAATGACCCCCAAACAAACTTAAAAACTTGTGAGAAGTCGATTGATCAGTGATCCCCCCAGGTAAACTTAAAGACCTGTTAGAGGCCAATTGATCAATAATCCCCCAAGTAAACTTAAAGACCTGTTAAAGGCCAGGTTGATCAGTGATCCCCAAGTAAACTTAAAGACTTGTGAGAGGTTGATCGACTAGTGACTCCCCAAGCAAACTTAAAGACCTGTAAGAGGCTGGTCGACTAGTGATCCCCCAAGCAAACTTAAAGATTTGAGAGATACAATCGACCAACGACCAACTCTCCCCATGAAAAGTAATCCAAAGAAACAGACGACAGGTATTGCCACATGAAGAAAACTAAAGATGGGCAAAAAAGAATAACGTATTTTATATTTGAAAACCGACAATCAGACTAGTCAAGTGCAAGGACGTTTGAATTATCTAAAAAGTCGCTTGAAACATGGCACATTTTTATGAACTTAGCACATTTTTTTATTTGTGGAGTTGTGAATCAGTCAGTCGATTAAATATCACTTGGCAGATTGATTATAACTCTAAAATGTTTTCATCTTCACTCGATGCATGTGTAACTGTGTACTGACCGACCAACTAGAAGCACTTGGTTGACCTTCCAAGTCATGACAACACCCGGCTAGCCTTTAAAGTTGATACATTACAAATTACATTAATACTTAGCAGAAGATCCCATCGGGCAAAGAGATAAAGGTCGAATGACACCACCTACGATAATAAAAAGAAGAAGAACCCTATGCGCTAAGAGTGCATTTTTGAGATGTGAATGACTTTCAATCGGAGCCACCGCACACCACCATTTTCCAGCATTTAGTGCCTCGAACCATCATGCCTGAACCATGAAAGCTATAAACCAAACACCGTACCAGCATTTTCCAGCATTTAGTGAACGACTATAAAAAGAAGAAGAACCCTATGCGCTAAGAGTCCATTTTTGAGACGTGAACGACTTTCAATCGGAGCCACCGCACACCACCATTTTCCAGCATTTAGTGCCTCGAACCATCATGCCTGAACCATGACAGCTATAAACCAAACACCGTACATAGGCTAATAAATAAATAAATAAGTAAGAACCCACCACACTCCAAGTGCAAAGCAAAAAAACAATAACTTATAAACAAAATAAAAAGATAAACTAATTAGGAGAGAAAAAAAAAGAACAATGGAGCAGGAAAAGAGAACAAGAAACAAAAATCTTTCCCTCCACCAGCCACCACGATCTCCACTGCATGCCATTATCAGAGACGATTTCTGGTTATGACACTGTTTTTCTTCTTCCTCGTTTCCTCCTCTCTTTCTCCAATTTCCTCTCTTTCTTCCCTCTGTTTTCGACCTTCCATGCCTGCATAGGGCTGTTGCAATGGTGGCATCGCCGCGTATCATATTCTTTTTCTCTCACCTACCTTTTGTTTTTCTTTCTCCGACAGTGCCTCACATGTGCCCTAGGAGACGAAAAGTTTATGTGTGAAGGAGTCAAGCATCTTAACACTTTTTGGCACGTCTGTGGGAGATGACACACATCTTGACGTAGAGTGAAAGTGTTTTTAAATTAATTACGATCAATAAATATAATTATTCAAAATACTAATTAAATATACTAATGTTATAATTAAAAATTACAGAAAAATAATATAATAATTATTATATTTATTTTATGTATTTTTAATTAAAATTAATTAGTATATTTAAGTTATATATTTAATAATTATTTTTATTTAGAATAAGTAATAAATATATTTAATTAGTGTCCATAATAATTATATTTATGTAATATAGGTAAGTAGCATATTTAATTGGTACACATAATTAGTACAATTTTTTTTTATTCACATGAATTGAATACCGTACTCAGTAACTCTACTCAATCAATCTTGCTGGTGTAATTAGTTAGTATATAACTATTATATTAGTTTTTTAATTTTAATTAAAATCATTTAGTATATTTAAGTTGTATATTTAATTAGTGTCTTTAATAATTATTTATTTAATATAGGTAATTATTATATTTAATTAGTATCTTTAATAATTATATTTGTGTAATATAAGTAGCATATTTAATTGGTAAATGTAATTAGTACAATTAGTTAGTGTGATTAGTTAGTATGTAATTATTATATTAGTTTTTTTTGTAATTTTTAATTATAAATAATTAATATATTTAAATTTTATATTTAATTAGTGTCTTTAATAATTACATTTATTAAAAATAATTAAAAAAAACACATTCATAAGGTATCAACTGTGTGTCGCCTATCACACACCCACACGCACAAAAAACATGTAAAAAGAAAAAACACATAAAACGCCACTCACATTGGTGCCTTATGACACCCTCGCTGCCTTCTCGCCACCTGGCTAAAATCCCTCTACATAAATTATTTTTCCTGTAATTTTTAATAGATAATTATTTTTAATTATTAATGCAGTGAAAAAAGAAAAGAATTATCTCTCATATTAAAAAAATATAAAATAATTAATTGAGTAAATTATAGAGACACTTAATTTTTTTTTAAATTGCACATAATTTCTATTTTTTAATGTTTACAACAATTATTTTTATTATTTTTATAGAAGTATATAGTATAATATTTTTTAAATAATTAAGATGAGTTAGTATAATATATAAGAGTGTTAATGGTTGAAAATCTTTATCTATCCTTATGTTCTTTATAATTTTTTACCGTTATACCATATCATCAAAACTATAAATAAGGATATATAAACAACTAAATACCTGGATCCATTTTGTTCTTGGAGATCACGACAGAATCTTCAGTATCTTCCTTTTGATTGAGAATTGTTGGTTTGTGGTCTTTCTCGACCAAACCGCATTAATTCCTTATGAGACCTTCACTTCTCTTTTCTGATGGGGAGAATAGAGAGTGTTCTTTGGTTTGGTGTATTGGGAACCATAACCTTTCCTGATGTGTTAGCCTACATAAGGTTCTCATTATCCCCTAACGGGCCAATCAGGATATCCACTCATTAAACCCATATCAAACCTTTTAGGAAGTTTTTTTTTATTACTTAATTGGATCACTTAAAATTATAATCACTTCAAATAAATAGCTATACAATTGTATTTAAAAATATAAATCCCATATGATTAAAAAAAATTATAAATTTCTAACATTAGTGTAATACTTTTAATTGGAAAAGAGATCAATGTAACATTAACCATATAATTTCAGATAATTATGGTACCAGGTTTCTCCTTTTGTAGGTAAAATATTTTGTCTTTTGACCCGAAAATCCAGAAATTCTCGGACATTTGTACCACTTTCATTTCTATTCCATTGTTGATGTTGCTTTGATTAATTCATTCCTTACTTACATGAAAATACATCACTGAATAAATCAATTTGCTCTGCATTCAATCTCGACTAAATTACTTTTTTTATCTCTCTAACTTTTTATTTTATATAATTTTAGTTTTTTTATTATTAAAAACTTTAATTTGATAATTCATTTTTTAAAAATATTTTGATATTATTCTTTTCGTTTAAATTCAATAAACACTACTATTATATATTTTTGACATAGTAACAGTTTTAAACTCTCACTATTATAATAAAAAAATCATAATTTAAATTTTATATATTAACAATTTTTATCAATTTTTCCCCATTATAATTTAAAATATTACTTCAATCAAATATTTTCTTTTGCACACACAACGCAAAAACATAAATATGTAGAAACAAAATGTGAAGAACAAACAAATATTCTCAATTTGTTCCATGAAATCAATCAAAGTTTTAGGACTTTTGTCCACAACTAATCAAAGAAGAATAACTTTAAATCAATTTAAAAAAAAATGTGATTCTTAAAAATTAAAATAAAAAAAAAAGGAAAAAGAGGCATTGCTCTACTACCAATGAGCCTCACACCCGCACCATTGTATCTCTCTTTCCTCTTTTTTCCCAACACAAGTTCATGTGCAAAAGAGAAAGTGAAGAAAAAAATCAATCTCATTGTCTCTTTACAATGGTCTCACTCTCTTTCACATAAAAACTTTCATTGTTGAACCTACTTTATGTATATTTGAGTTTCGTAAATCTAAACGAACCTCCATTGTTGAATTTGTCCCATGTATACCCGGGTTTAGTAGATCTAAATGAACATCCACCATTAAATCCAGATCTTTGCGATTAATATTAAGGACAAAACCAATGAATTTAATGTTGGATTTGATAGAATCCATAGTGTTGAATTCTAGGTTAACGAGAACCACACGAGAAACATGCCTTTCACCACTTGCTTTATTATAATACATGTTGATACATTGTGTGTAGGATATTCGTATATCTAGTTCATGTATATTTTGTGGTTATATTTAACTGCCACCAAACACAGTCTACAAGTTTTCGAAGAGATTGGAAAGAGAAGTGGAAAAAATAACTTTTTAAAAGATAGGTGATGTGAAATTTAAATTTAAATTTTTTATTAAAATTTAATAAAAATAAATTCAATTTATCATGTTATCCACGCAACTTTCAAATGAATTTCAATATAAATGTTAATATTTGAATTTTTTTAAAAAAATAAAGGATTAAATTAAAATTTTTAAATAGAAGGACTAAATTAAATAAAAATAAATAAATAGAGAGGTAAAAAAATAATTTAGTCTTAAGTTATCTATCCAACTTCCACAAAAAAAAAAAAACAGGAAGAAGAAAGTACAAAAGTAAAGAAGAAATATTTTTAAAATTATTTAAAAAAGCAACGGTGCAAAACTTTAGAGTGAATCAATAAAATATATAGGATAAAAATATTTATATGCATTTTCAGCATTGTTTTTTCGATTTTAAATTAAAATTTCATCTCAACAATTCACATAATAATATTTGATATTTAAAATCAACGCTCGTGATAAAAAAAGCTTTGATTTTAATAAAAAATAATATTAAAAATACTGCATTAAAAAGATATACTATATGAAAATTTTAATAATATTTAAATAGTTAAAATTAAAAAAAAATGATACAATTCTCTTAAGCAATGTAACTATTTTAACTTGATCGTTTACTACTTATATTTATAACCATATATATATATATATTTAAAATGAAAATTATTTTCATTTGATACATTTCTACTCTTAAATTTTATTTAAATATATAGTCTAAAATCTTCTTTTGAGAAATAATTCAATAATATAATCTACATTAATTTTATTATATTATTATATTTTTCATCGTTACGCAGGGTTATTCATAACATTTTATTTTTGGGTGTACCGAGTTAAAATATAAATCAATTTTTGAATCGGTATTAATATTGATAATTACAACTTTTCAAACCAGTGAGTACAAAGACAAACTAGAGGGAAACAAAAAGAAAGACTTCTTTTTAATTTATGCAAATTGATTTTTTGTAGTGAGAATGCAAATTGATTTTTAGATACATAAACAAAGAAAAATATATAAATATAATAAGTATTATGATACAATAAAAATAAATATTGATAAAATATTAAAAAAATGAAATGTTGAAAAATCATTACTCTTAATTTATATAATAGAAAAAAAAGTACAAATTAGACATTATCTCTCTTCTAATTTATTCTCTTCTTTAGGTTATCGACTATTCATCACTCTTTCACAGACATCAACTTAAGCAGAGACATTGGCCATTGGCCCTTTCTTATATAAAAAAAGCTTAACCAGAGACATTTTGTTCATCTGAGGTGCGTTGATGGGAAAGGGAACCCAACTCCTCAACTAAAGCATCCAAATTTGAATCAGAAGATCCTCCTTCTTCCACCGCTAGTCTTGCCATCTGCTTGAGCAGTTTTGCCCTATTTCTCATTGCCTCTGCTTCTTCCTCTGCCAATACCATTTTCACAGCCTTCTCTACTGCATCCCACTTAACACTACCATCCCCAGTAAAGAAACCCCATGTTTTAGCACCAACAGGTACACCAATCTTAAGCACCTCAGTCACCAGCTTCTCATTGTAAAATTGCTCAGCACCCAGGGGCCAAGTGATCATGGGCACCCCAGCAGCCACACCTTCCAACGTTGAATTCCAACCACAATGAGTCACAAACGCTCCAATTGCTTCATGTTCAAGGATTAACACTTGAGGTGCCCAGCCTCTTATGATTAGTCCCTTCCCTTCCATTCTTTTCTCAAATCCATCAGGCAGCCACTCTTCTCCCTTTTCTCCATCATTTCCCCTTTTCCTCACAACCCACACGAATTGTTGCCCTGAAGCCTCTAGACCCATGGCAATTTCTCTAAGTTGAGAATCAGGGAAATTTGCGATACTTCCAAAGCATACGTAAACAACTGAATTGGGATTCTTTGTGTCAAGCCATTTGAGGCACTCATTCTCATCAATAGAAGCCTCCTTTCCTCTATATGTTTTTTCCTCCTTATTCTTGTTGCAAAGAGACAAGGGACCTATGTGCCATGCTTTTCTCCCAAGTTTCTTCATATAATGATCTGCATAATCTTTCTCAAGTTCATAGAAGCTGTTAACAACCACGCCATAGCTCTTCACCTCTGATTCCTGCAGTTCCTTACCAAATCTGTTGAAGTCCACGTCATCTTTCCTAATGAAATTTCCCACCTGCAACCTTGTCATTTTAACTTCACCAGGAAAATTAGGAATAACAAAAAATTCTGAGTCAAAAGAAGTGTTGTTGTAAGGCTGGTAGAGTCTCATTAATTCGGAAGCACACAAGGAGAAGAAACTAATCCCATGGAAGACGAGTCTGGGAATTCCAAACTTGGTAGCAGAATCAGTTGCCCAAGGGAAGAACATATCAGCTACAACACAATCTGGACGTTGTTGAAGCAATAGTTGCTCAAAAGGCTCTTGCAGCAACCTAGTAGCCTTAAAGAAGGCCGAAAATGAATCTAGTGATGGGAGTGAGTTAGCATGTTCGCATCCTTCGGGTAAACCAACCTCGTCCCTTGGGAACTTGATGGTTTGGATGTGGATATTTCTGCTTTCATGAGTTTTGGTTGTTTCTATAGCTTTGGATATGGTAGGCGCGTTGAGGGGTGTGGTGATTATGCTGGTTTTCACCCCCTTTGCAGCAAAGAGTTTGACCATATCAACGAAAGGTATCATATGGCCATCAGCCATGAGGGGGAAGAAAAATATGTGTAATGGACCATAGTTACTGCCCATCTTTCACGCTTGGATACTGGTAAGAGAGTTCAAATAATGCTCAGAAACAAGTAGAAATTAAGGGACTAGGGATGCCTGTATGCTTTTCAGAGAATGGAGAATTTATAAAACACTGATTTAGACTATATTGTGTATGCTTGTGCACTTTTTATGGTTTTAGTTAATATTTTAATTATGTAATTTTTTAATATATATTGAGTAGTTATATGAAATAATATTGTAATTTATTATATTTAATTATTAAAAAAGAATCTTCTATAGTAATTTTTCATAATTATATAGCTTAAATTAGAGCTATGTACGTTTTGACCCAATTTTTTATGTCAATGACAAGATAAAGAGGAATGTTATTTAGTTCATGAAAGAATTTCACATTTAATTCTTTGAAGTGAATTAAATTTTTTTATTAGTCAATGACAAGGTTTCAAGGCAAAATTTAGTTGTTACTTATCACATTGGAGAATGCTAAAGATGGACTGGACTTAAAATATATTTAAATAGTTAATTATTTTTTTTAATTTAAGCAATATGTATAACATACTAAATTTATATTTTTATATAATAAAGCTAGAAAATTTTGACACACTTTTTTATCTAAACAAAGAGCACTTTATACGTTTATTATTTAATTAATTTTTTTATTTATATAATAAATCATTAATTCATGGGACATTTAATATAATGTAAATTTTAATGCACATTAATTAAGATATTTTATTTTCCACATTTTTATTATTTGGTATATGGGAAAGGATAATGGGTTTTAATTGCGTCATTAATGAGTTTGGATTCATCCACTTATTAATTGGTTGCTGTGTATTCCTTTATTATATATTTTATATAATAAAAACAAGAAGTTTTGACGCTTTTTCTTGTTATAACTAGGACATTTTAGACATTTTATTGAATTAAATAAATATTATTTATATAATAAATTATATTAATTAGTGGGACATTTAATAGAAAGTGAGTTTGAATATTAAAATATTTTTTTTTTACTTTTTTATTGTTTGGTATAAGGAGAAGGATAATTGATTTTAATGGTATCATTAATGAATATTTGAATTTGTGCATTTATTTGTAGGTTATTGTGCATTCAATTATTATATTTATAATTTTTAATTTTGAAAAACAACAATATAATTTTTAAAGGTATTAATACACTCTTTCCTGTTATAACTAGGGTACTTTAGACATTTTATTTAATTAATTAATTTTTATTTATTTAATAAATCATATTAATTAGTGGGACATTTAATAGAAAGGAGTTTTAGTACACATTTATTAAAATATTTTAGTTTTTAAATTTTTATTATTTGGTATTAGGAGAAGGATAATTGATTTTAATCATATTATTAATGAATATTTCAATTCGTGTCTTCATTCATTGATTATTTGTGTATTCATTTATTATATTTATGATTTTTAATTTTTAAAAACAACAATATAATTTTTTCTTTAAAGAAATTTATGGTATTAATATAGAATTATCGCCACATTTATCATTTGTAATTATATGTCAATTCCTTAATATACAATTTTTTCTTTGTCAAACAAAACTTTTTATTTTTAATATTCAATAATTGAAGTATCAATACCTTAATGTTTTGTTGGATATTTTTTGATTTGTATCTTTAGTGAATTAATTGGTACAAGATTATTTTAATTTAAATAATATTTTTTAGTCTAGTCTTAAGAATATAATTAAATTAAAATATAATTATTATTTTAATTTATGTATTGTATAGGATAAAATTTATTTTTATATAATTAAATTTTATAATAAATAAATTTTTTGAATATATAAATTATATTATAATCAATATTAATAATAAATTAATATTTTATCTTGTATAAATTACAAGATAAATATTTATTTTATATAACTAAAATTTATAATAAATAAATACTTTTGAATATATAAATTATATTACAAATCAATTTATAATTAATAAATGTTTTTAACATATAAATTATATTTCAAATCTATGATAAATAATTTATATTGTTATATAAGGTTGTTTTAATTATTGATAATTTATTTTAAAAATATTAAAATTTAATTAAAAATGAAGAGGAAAGGATAAATTAAAAGAGATAAGCTAAAAATTCTTAAAAGATGAAAGGACAAAAAAATACCTAAATTTTATATACAAAGGATATTTGAATTTATAAATTCTTTATCTATATATAATTAAAATTATATTGAATGAAAGTATTTTTATCTGTCATTCTTTAACTAAAGTATTTTTAGTTATTTTTCTTCTAGGAGAGAATTTGTAGGAATTTTTCGTTATTTCTTATCTCTTTTAATCTATTATTTCGATCTTTGATTATAAATTAAATTTAAATATTTTTTTATCATAATATAAATTGTTTATTGTAAATTTCAAATATAACCTATATGTTAACAAATATTTATATATTATGAATTTAAATTATAACATAATTTATATATTTTAAAGTATTTATTTATTATAAAATTTAATTCTGTCACGACTTAAATTGAAACGGGAAATCATGAGTTTGAATTGAAATATTTGAAGTCAGATCCTTTTCAGAGGGGGAACTGGCTATACAGAGCCAAACCGACTCGACCAATCCAAGAGAATGATCAAGATCGATTTGACTTTGATAAGAATAATCATTGACATTTTTATGGGAAACACCGAGAACCTAAAATGGATAGGGCAGGTCGCAAATCAGAATCTAGGTAAGGAGTCGGTTACTTACATGAACTAAAGAGACCCTCACATTATGTTCTATGCTCCTTTAACTTTTGAACCCAAACTTACAAATGGAGAATGTATACATACTTTTTGGATTTTTGGGATGAATAACTTGACAAGAGTGTCCTTTTGCTCCTACATATCTCCTTTTTGTCAGAGAAATCAAAGTTCAAGTAGTTCTGAACAGGTTATTAGGTGAAGAGAAATGGACTATCCCTTACGCGTCCAAGGGTTGGATAACATTGGAGAAATGAATTTTTCGTTAGGCGTCAATGAGCTAAGTGCTAGTAGAAAAGGCTGAACTATCCATTAGACATTCAAGACTTAATTGACATTTAAAAGAAATGGACTATCCCTTAGGCGTCCTTGAGCTAACTGACCATGGAAGAGGATGACAAACCTATGACATGAGCTATCTACTTCGACCTACGAAGATGTGTTTCTTTAGATAGGGGACTAACCTGGTATCCAGAGGTTTTGACGTCCTTCCTACTCTTTTGCTCTAGTTATTCGTTCCACTAGGGACTAGGTGTGATTCAGCGTCCAGGGAAACCTTCTCTCCCTCAGCCTCAACTTTTATGCGAGCTCCTTAACTCTCTTTTGCCAAACTTTTTGTGAATCTCTCTTTCAACTTCTCAGGCTTTCAATTTAGACTTTTTTCTCTCAGTATTTGAGAAGATTTTTTGACCCTACTCTCCAACTCGAAACTTTGGAAAATCCTTTTTCAATCTCGAATTTTCCCTACTTTCAATATGAGATCTTTTCGACCCTTTGCTCTTCGTTCTGAGGTCTTTTATAGGCTACGACTAAGATCATTAGTGCATTAGATTTGACCACGTGGATTGACCCCAACCCTTTGATTTTTCTTGTTCTCTTGTTGCTAAAATCACAGATCCCTAAGTCATGTGTTTTGAACCATGTGTCAGGTCGTGGCATGTCCTCTTCAAATTGTGACATGTTCCACCTTGGGCCTAGCTCCCTTGTATCCTTCTTCCCCCTCTTGGTTGCTTCAAGACTGACAACAGTTTTAGGGATAGATGATCTACATGGGATTCTTGCCTCTTGGTGCTGACCTGGCAAGATCTGGGGGTCCCACAGTGCTAGATGTGTTGGTTTTTTTCCCCTCTTGCTTAGCTGAACACGAGTCCTTGTCTCCTTTTGTTGACCTGGCTGAATCAAGGGGTCCTATGCTCTTGGAATGCATGAGATTCTTGTCTCCTTTTGCTGACCTGGCTGGATTAGAGGGTCTCATACTCTTGGAATGCATGAGATTCTTGTCTCCTTTTGCTGACCTGGTCGGATCTGAGGGTCCTACAATGTGGGGTGTGCAGATTTTGGTCTCTTTCTTGCATACTTGATTGAATCCAGGTCCCTCTTGCTTAGCTAGACAGATTTTGGGTCCCACAAGTTCCAACGAATAAATATTTATACTATGCAATGCACTAGTTAAAATAATAGTTATAATTTAGATTTACAATAAACAATTGAAATTTTGTCATAATATTATTTTTAACTATTAATAACATTTAAATCTTAAAACTCAATTTTAATATAGAAATAAAAGAGAATATATTAAAATAAAAATAATTTAAGATAATTGAGAAAGATTTTTCATTCACATAAAATACATGTACAAATTAAGAAGAAAAGAAATATAATTTTAAAAAAATGTCGCTATAAAAGTAAAAAGAATTTTACATGTATTCTAATTTATAAAATAAAAATAGATTTTTGTTAGGTTATTATCTTTACTCTATTGGATTTGAATAGAATGAATTAAAACAATTGGGCAACAAATTTTTCTTATGGATATTTACATAAATAAAACAAAAATATTCCAATATTTTTTTTAGTATCTTATATCCTTAAGTTCAAGAACATCTTAAATACTCTTTCTCTAAAAAGAAAAACATCTTAATTAGTATTAATATAATCCTCCTCGTTCAAGCTTGTTAAGTAATCAGAAATGACACAAAAGTTGTGTAAAAAACTTCAAGAGAGAGAGATTTTGTTAGGATAAGTATATTATTCATCTATTGCTAGCATTTAGATTATTTAAATGTATTTCTCTTAAAAGATGTGTTTATTTTATCTTCTTCAAGCTTCTGTAATGTCATGGTAGCCTAGATAATTTATGGTAGACTCCATTAGATAGCATCTTACTGTGTATCAGATATGAGACATGTTCTACACCATAAAAGAGTGAGGAAATATTTTAAAAAATAATTTGAGAGTACTAGTACTTGTTTCCAAAAACATAGAGGGATATATTTTTACAAGTGAATAACTAATTTAATCTTTAAAATTGTAATGATATGTTAAATTGGTTTAAAATTAATAAAATATTAAAATAGTTTCTTAAATTATATATTACTATTTAATATAGTTTCTAAAATTATAATGAATGATCAAATTAATCTTTTAAATAAATAAAGTGTTAAAATAATTTATAAAATTATATTTATCTATCAATTACAATAAGTCAAGTTGGTCTCTAAAATTAAAAATAATTAATTGTATCTTTTATCTCAAATTTTTAAAATTTTGTAAATTTTATTCATAATCTTTTTTTTTTTTATATTTTGACCTATAAATTTATATAATTTTATGAATTTTATTTAAAAAAAAAAAAACTCTTAAAACTATTTTAAGGAAAATATATAATTAATATTTTTTATTTTAGAGATTAATTTAACTCATCGTTATAATTTTAAGAACTAAATTAATATATAATTATAATTTTATGAACTATTTTGATATTTTATTTATTTTATAGATCAATTTGATCTTTACTTATAACCTAAGACTAAATAAAATAATAATATATCATTTAAAAGATTATTTTACTATTTTATTAATTATAAAAATCAATTTAACCTAGCATTGCTAAAATTACACTGGTGATTTACCCATATATATTCCCTGTTTATAAGCACATGCATGTTACTCCACGGACCACAACTTTGCTACACGGTTTGGAATACATTAATAAAGCAAAAATATTTTAGAATTAATTTTAAAAAAATTTAAATATCATTTTAATTTCTTAAATTTAGGTTATTTTATAATTTGATCTTTTAAATTAAAATTTTTATTTTTTTAGTCTTCAATTTAACATCATTTCTAACGTAACAAACAATGACTAACTCAAGTAAGTTAAACGAAGATAACTATATTGAAATTTTTTAATAATATTTACGTCGATGATAATTTCTAGAATTAAAGATTAAAAAACTAAAATTTTAATTTGAAACATCAAATTTAAAATAACAAGAAACTAATCACATTTAAGTTTTTAAAAATAGGCAAAAAAGAATGATCTCTTGCGCTAAAAAAGATGATAAATTAATTATGTTATAAGGTTTCTCTTTTAGGTAATATTTTGTCTGTGACCCGAAAATCCATAAATCTTTGCAAAATATTTATACCATTACCTAATCACATTTCACTTCTATATGCTTTGATTAATTCATTCCTTACGTAAATGAACATCACTGTGTAAATCAAATTGCTTCACATTCAATCTCGTTAAATTATCTACTGAATATCAATAAAATAAAACAGTAAGAAGAAAGTACGGAAATAAAGAAGATATCTTATGACAATTATTTTAAATGTAACAACGCAAAAATTTAGAGTGAATCAATAAAATATATATAGGATAAAATTTATAGGCAGTATTTCAGATAATTTTTGCGTTGTCTTTTTTTCTTAAAAACCCACATTAAAAATAATATTTAAAGCCAACACTCCTGATAGAGATAAAACTTTGATTTTATTAAAAAAATAATATTAAAATATCCAAAATGCTGAGAACGTATTATATGAGAATAAATTTATTATAAGAAATAAAATTTATAAACATAGACAATTATATTATATTTAAATTATCAAAATTAAAAAAAATTACATAAAAGTAGTTATGTGATTATTTTAATTTGATCATTTATATGATCCATATTTATAATCTTCACATTAATGAGAATTATTTTCAATTAATACATCTATACTTAAATTTTATTTAAATATATAATCTAAAATCTTCTTTTGAGAAACAATTCAAAAATATAATCTACAATGATTTTATTATATTATAATATCTTTCATCGTTACGTAGTGGATTGTTCACAACATTTTTTTTTGTTGGTGTGCCAAGTTAAAATATAAATAATTTTTTAATCAGCATTAGTGTTGATAATTATAACTTTTCAAACTAGTGAATACGAAGACAAACTAGACGAAAATAAAAAGAAAGATTTCAATTTAATTTATGCAAAATGATTTTTAGCACAAAAGAAAAACAATAATAATCAATCTAATTTTACAGTTAAATTGATTTTTAAAATTAATAAAATAACATAAAATTATATATTATTATTCAATTTAGTTTTAAAGTTATAATAAAGAGTTAAATTGATTTATGAAATAAATAAAATATCAAAATAGTCACTGCAATTATAATTATTATTTAATTTAATTTTTAAAATTGTAATGGTAAATCAAATTGATATTTTTTAAATTTATCAAAATTTACCTTTCATTTTTTTTTTTTGAAATTTAACCCTAAATTTGTATAATTTTATAAATTTTGTCCTTTCTATTAAGCTTTTAGAAAACAAATGGGAAGAATGTTGAAGTTAGAGTTTGAACCTTTGACTTATTCTCTCTTCAATATCACCAAAGTGACCAAGTCATTTAATTTGTTTAGTTTATATATAAAATATATATTATATACACTATTACCACCTTTGTTAATTATGCTTTTAGTTCTCTGAGTCTATATTCACATTTATTGATGAAAAATATTAGAAGTTAAGATGATAAATTATTTATTAAATATTTTTATTTTAAGTATATAAATATATAAATTATACAAACTTATTTATTAAATTATATAAAATTATTTATTAACTAAATTATATAATATCTTATAAATTTATTTATTAATATTTTTATTTCTAAATTTCTACAAATAAAAAGGTGGAAGATATATAGATATAATTTTTATATAATAAAATAAATAATTTTATATAATTAAAATAAAAATATTTTATAAATAAATTTATAATCTTAACTTTTAATACTTTTCATACAAATTTAAGAAATTAAACAAATATAGTAATTATTATATATATATATATATATATATATATATATATATATATATATATATATATATAATATTTTTATATATAATCTAACCAAGTCAAATGATTAAGGAATTTTGATGGTTGTAAAGGAAGAAATGGTAAAAAGTACAAATTTCAATTCCAACATTTTGTACCATTTTGTTGATGTAAACGATTTGTAAAATTATATACCTTTAGGATTAAAATATACACGAAAAAAAAAAGTAAAATTTACAAAATTTTAAAAGTTAGAAAGCAAAATATATAAAACAATTTTAGGAAAAAAATTGACTAATTATTACAATTGTAATTACTAAATTAGTTGATAATTATAATTTTATGGACTAATTTGTGATTTTATTTATTTTAAAAACTAATTTTATATTTATTATAATTTTATATTTTCAACGACTAATTTAAAGAATTATTTTTATTTTATTAATTTTAGAAGTTAATTTAATTGATTATTATAATTTTAAAAAATAAATTGATAATTCACTAATTTTTTTTATAAAATATAATAAATATTATGATGCGAGAAAAAAAATAGCGTTTAAAAAGCAAAGTGTGCACTGATCACTTAATTTTTATGACCGGAAGATAAAACAAATTCGACATTTTCTAACTAGTCATTTATTCCCTTTTTCAGGTGACTATTCATCAATCTTACCACTTCAATTACACTGGCATCAAATTAAACAGAAACATTTTGTTCAAGTGAGGTACTTTGATGGGAGAGGGAACCCAACTCCTCAGCTAAAGCATCCAAATTTGTGTCAGAAGATCCTCCTTCTTCCACTGCTAGTCTTGCCATCTGCTTGAGCAGTTTTGCCCTGTTTCTCATTGCCTCTGCTTCCTCTACCAATACTATTTTCACAGCCTTCTCTATTGCATCCCACTTAACACTACCATCCCCAGTAAAGAAATTCCACTTTTTAGCACCAACTGGTACACCAATCTTAAGCACCTCGGTCACCAGCTTCTCATTGTAAAATTGCTCGGCACTCAGGGGCCAAGTGATCATGGGCACCCCTACAGTCACTGCTTCCAACGTTGAATTCCAACCACAATGAGTCACAAACGCTCCAACTGCTTCATGTTCAAGGATTAACACTTGAGGTGCCCAGCCTCTTAAGATTAGTCCCTTCCCTTTCATCCTTTCCTCAAATTCATCAGGCAGCCACTCCTCTCCCTTTTCTCCATCATTTCCCCTTTTCCTCACGACCCACACGAATTGTTGCCTTGAAGCCTCAAGACCTATAGCAATTTCTCGAAGTTGAGAATCAGACAAGTTTGCCACACTTCCGAAGCATACGTAAACAACTGAATTGGGTTTCTTTGTGTCAAGCCATTTGAGGCACTCATGCTCAACAATAGAAGCCTCCATTCCTCTATATGTTTTTTCCTCCTTATTCTTGTTGCAAAGAGACAAGGGACCTATGTGCCATGCTTTTCTCCCGAGTTCCTTCCTATAATGATCTGCATAATCTTTCTCAAGTTCATAGAAGCTGTTAACAACCACCCCATAGCTCTTCACCTCCGATTCCTCCATTTCCTTCTTAAACATGTTAAAGTCCATGTCATTTTTCCTTGCCAAACTTTCCACCTGCAACCTTGTCATTTTAATTTCACCAGGGAAATTAGGAATAACGAATAACTCTGAGTCAGAAGAAGTGTTGTTGTAAGGCTGGTAGAGTCTCATTATTTCGGAAGCACACAAGGAGAAGAAACTAATCCCATGGAAGACGAGCCTAGGAATTCCAAACTTGGCAGCAGAATCAGTTGTCCAAGGGAAGAAAATATCAGCTACAACACAATCTGGACGTTGTTGAAGCAATAGTTGCTCAAAGGGCTCTTGCAGCAACCTAGTAGCCTTAAAGAAGGCAGAAAATGAATCTAGTGATGGGAGTGAGTTAGCGTGTTCGCATCCTTCGGGTAAACCAACCTCGGCACTTGGGAACTTGATGGTTTGGATGTGGATATTTTTGCTTTCATGAGTTTTGGTTGTTTCTATAGCTTTGGATATGGTAGTCGCGTTGAGGGGTGTGGTGATTATGCTGGTTTTCACACCCTTTGCAGCGAAGAGTTTGACCATGTTAATGAAAGGTATCATATGGCCATCAGCCATGAGGGGGAAGAAAAATATGTGTAATGGACTATAGTTACTGCCCATCTTTCACGCTCGGATATTGTTGGTAAGAAAATTCAGATTATGCTCAGAAACAAGTAGAAAGGGGCTTGTGATGGCTGCATGCTTATGAGAGAATGGAGAATTTATAGAACAACGAGTTTAGTTGTCACTTGTGAAACATAAGTGTGCTTATATTAATGGTATTGGTTTAAATTTATTAAAATAAATAGAGCTACGCAAAAACATGACAGAACATATTCATCCAACTAATCTTGTCTCCATTCAAAGGAAAATGATATTTTTAGGTTGTGAATTATGTTCAAGATGGGATTGGAACCTGAACATTGGATAATGAAAATAAGTAATGTATTTATTATTTTATATAAATAAAATAGTGACATATAATTTATTTTTAATTTTAATATATTATAATTTATGAACAATGAATTTTATTGTTTTTAATATTATTCTTTTCAATTGATAAATTTATTTTTAATATTGTATTTTTTTTAAATTATAATTTTCTTAAATACTTATAATTTATTTTTAATATATTATTTTTATCTTTAGAGACAAAATTATTGTTTGTAATATATTAAAAAAATAAATTATATTATAATTAATCAAAATTAGTAAATTAAAGTGTAAAAATAATATCAAAGGTAATATTAAAAGTAAATTATAAGCATAAAAATAAATTAAAATTTTAAAAAAATTGTTATTAAAAGTAAATTAGTGAATTTAAAAGTTAAAAAATTCTAAAAACAATAAAAATTATTGTTTCTAATATATTAAAAATTAAAAATTAATTATAAAATTAAATTATATGTAATTATTTTATATATAAAATAATAATTAAATTATTTAATTAGATTATACACCTAACAAAAATCTAATTATCTTAATTTAAAATATTATTTATTATCTTAATTAATATTCTATATTTGGTTAACTATAAGAACATTAAACTAACTTTTTGATGATGATGACTAAGCACAACTCTTAAAAAAGGTAGAGATATAAAAATGATAATTTTTTTGTAATGACTAATATTCAACATAGAGATATTTGAATGAACTTAGGAAATAACACACTAAACTAAATAGTTATTTATTTTTTATAAAGGAATTAAGGTAATAATTATTTTTTAATTCAAACATAATGTACAATACACTAAATTCATTTTTATACGATTTCATTTTTATATGATTCAATTAACTAATTAACCACAATTAAAAAAAAATTAGTTTATATAAGATTAAATTTATCCTAAATTTATATATTTTTTCAAGATAATAATTATTTTTAAATTCAAGCATCATCTATAACACACTAAATTCATATATTTATACTATTTTGATCTTTTTATAAAACTAATTAACTAATTTACTACAATTAATAAAATTAGTTTATTTAGGAAATAATATTAAATTTTTCATAAATTTATATTTTTTTTCAAAATTATTTATAACATTAATGAGAAATATACTCTTATTTTTTAATAATTTTTTTAACTTTAATTCTCTTAATTTCTTTCATCATTAATATGTTTATTTCTTTTAATTTTATTAGCAATCCACGTGAAAAGTCAAATTAAAATTTAAAAAATACTTCCAACAAAAAATAAAGTTTAGACCATGAGAACTTAAGATATTAATATATATCACTTCCTCATAGAAATTAACATATAATTAAAAGATATTTTAGTACAAAGTTTAAATTTAAATTTATAAACCCTAAAGACAGAGAACTTTCACCCACTCCTTTTTGCCCACACTAGAGATATTTCAGAAATATATTTTTAATTATTTATTTTTCATTTATGTAATGAATCATATTAATTAGTACGACATTTACTAAAAAAAAAGATTTTAATGCATATTTATTAATGAGTTTTAATTGTGTCGTTGATGAGAACTTGAATTCATAGTTCATTCCTTGGTTATTGAATTCAATAAAACAATACAAATTTATTGGTTAATGTGCATTCATTTATGATATTTTTTATATAATAAAGACTTTTGAGACATCCTTCTTCCCTCAAACTAGGGACAATTTTTCAAAAATTCTTTTTTATGCATGTTGTAATTAGAAGAAATTATTTGATTTTAATTTTTTATTTTTTATTTACGTAATAAATTATTTTAATTAGTAGGACATTTAATAGAAAGTAGATTTTAATGCACATTTATTTAAAATTATTTATCAATGACACATTTATTAATGAGTTTTAATTGTGTCATTGATGAGTACTTCAATGCATTGTTCATTCATTGGTTATTGAGTTCACCAAAACAATACAAATTCATTGGTTAGTGTGCTTTCATTTATGATATTTTTTATATAATAAAGACTTTTGAGACATTCTTCTCTGCTCAAACTAGGGACAGTTTTTCAAAAATTCTTTTCTATGCGTGTTGTAATAAGAAGAAATCACTTGGTTTTAATTTTTTATTTTTTATTTATGTAATAAATTATTTTAATTAGTATGGAATTTAATAGAAAGTAGATTTTAATGCACATTTATTTAAAATTATTTTTATTTTTTTAATACTAAGTATTAAGAGAAGGATAATCGATTTTAGTAGTTCCATTAATGAATATTTAAATTCATGCATTCATTCATTAGTTATTGTATATTTTTTATTATATTTATAAATTTTAATCTTTAAAATAATAATACAAAATTAAAAAAATAAAGATATTAATATGTAATTATTGCTTCATTTATCATTTATAATTATCTGTACCGTAAAAGTTTGATAGTGATTTGAAAATTATAATATGTAATTATGTGTCTTGCATTATAATTAAAAATTTTATTTTTTCAGTCAAAATATTAGTAATCAATAAATTAAAAAAATAATTTTTTTTGAATAAAATAAATATTATAGATACATGCAATATAAATAATTATTTTTCATCTAGAAAGTCATGTGTGCAATGATGATAGCAAAGTTTTATTCAATAGTAAATAAAATTTTAAATAAATATTTGAAAATTTTATTTTAAATAAGAAAATTATATATTAAATTCTTTTGTCAACAATTTTTTTAAAACTCATAATAAATATTTTTTTTATTAATGAGTCTAAAACTAACTTTCACTATTTTATCTTTGTACCCACCCTGAGCAATCAGTTTGAGCTTAATGTAGATCACATGCAATCAGTTTGAGCTTAATGTAGATCACATGTCATTATTTTTTTTAATCAGATATGCTTACGAGCATCTCTGCCAATGATACCCAGTAACGTCTTAAATTCGCTTCTCAACGTTACATCTTTCCATAAATTTTACTTAATCTTTATTTTATTTATTTATACAGAACACACAAATATTTTATAGAAAACAATTTTATTTGAATAGATAAAATTATTATAAACACTAAAATTTTTCTTTTAAATATTTAATGTACAGTATCTCCTTATTCTTTAATCTTTATCTACTTTTTAGTGGTGTAATTCTACACTTTATTAAATGAACCTCAAACTTTACCTTACATATTTAACTTATATTTTTGTTTTAACATAAATTTTAATCCATTTCTATTTTAATTTAAAATAATAAAACATAGAAAATATATAATATATTATAATATAACATTTATTTCTATTAATTTTATGTAAAAGAATTTATTTTAAAAAATAAAAAATATAAGAAAAATATTAATAGAAATTTCTATTAATTGAAATACATTCCCATATAAAATAGATCATAACATTGAATTATAACATTAACTTAATTGAGTTTCATAATTTTCACAAACCATTATATAATATTTTATTACATTACAGTTGTGTTTCATAATGATTGAAGAGAAGTTACATTCAATAATGGTTCTAGTTCGATAGTAGGTGACTTGATAGATATAACAACAATCACTAAAATAAGCTTTGATACCTTCTTACAATTTAGGTTTATTCCTAACTTAATTTCACAAAATAGGCTTGTAAGGTGAGGTTTGTTCCCCTACTTATATAATCTATTTTGGTTATATCTTATATCTCTAGTCGATATGGGATCTCCAACACATGCAATAGGTATCCATGTGTTTTATTCATCACTTGGTTGCTTGTTGGAGGTGGAGGATGACAACATGCCCTAAAAACATTTTTTTTCATCCATTTAGGTTTATTTTTCAATAATCAATACATATACTCTAATTTGAATTGTTCACATTAATCTTCAACAAATAGGTTATGTGCATGGTCACAATGTCTTTCTCAAAGTTGTTGTCTTTCTTTATTTGAATGACTTGTTTGTAGCATTTAAGAATTTTTTTTAAAGATATTCAGCCTATGACATCAAGATTTAATGAGAGAATTTTCTTTGCTTGTAAATTACCGACTAATGCTTGTTATAATTATCTTTAATCTTTAACGAAAAAACTATTAACTTTCAATTAACTCCTATAATTGCATCTTTTTGAAATATTGAATTGTTTGTGGATGGTCCACATAAGACAACATATAGTGATTCTACACCTTGAGTATGTAGAGCACATATGCGAGGGTTGTGATGCATGACAATTTGACCTTATTTGTCAAAATGTCTAGTATTGGGCAACATGATTTTCACGTACTTCTTGATGTTCTTGTGTCCTCATTCTCTATTAACTTGTCAATTGAGTTCAACTTACTTATCGGACACATATGGAGGCACCTTATTACACTCCCATGGTCAACTCAACATATTTGAATTTTTGATCATCATTTTTTTCAAATTTAAGTCATATTTTTTTATTGAGTCTCACTACATGTTATTCAAATGGTATTCAAATTTCAAGATGTAATAGTTCGTACTAATTAAAAAAAAACATACTCTTTTGTTAGGCCTAAATAACACAAAAGCAACATAGAGTTGCTTCTATTAAATGTGAATATGAAAAACATATTTTTCTTAATTGGATGCCTAACATATAATAGTAGCATCACAATTAAACCTTGTTCTCGTCTACGAGTACTTAAACCTTGTTCTCGTCTACGAGTACTTAAACCTTGTTCTCGTCTACGAGTACATGTAGTTGGGTGTCATTGGTAAGTTTTTCAGATCAACCCTTATAACGTGGACCTAGCCTAGTATATATACGTGGTGGGGTACCTCCAAGGGGCTACATGCAAATCAAGCTATCTCCTAACCAGCTTACAATTGCCTTAACTACCCCTTCCTTGAGTTGTAGGTCTCTTAGGGTGGACAAGGCTATTGGATCGACCCACTTATGTGCTTGTAGGGCCAGTTAGGCATCCCTCCTCCTTCTAGAGCCTTATTGGAATGGGGTACCTGAGCAATCTAGGCCGGACGGCCGGCCGGTACACAACCCCTCAAGCTTCTAACCGTTGGTAAGCAACTTTATTTCTCATGTCGGTCGTACATGTCTCTGTGACCTTTCGATCGATCAGCTTGGTTGGCCTAGGTCTGGATCGTTCTGGCAACGTTTGGTTTTCGTGCCTCTCTTAAATGTGTCGCCTCCACCTCTGTAACAACTAATCATTGCTCTTAAATGTGTCTTTTCATATTTCCTCATTAACTGTCCTCTCTTATTATTTTCAAAATTCCTTTTACCCTTTTCTTCTGAACTCTTCGTATTTTCTCATGCAAAAACTCTTCAGCCTCTCTTCAATCTTTTTTCACTTCTACCTTCTGAGCCCTTCACATTTCCTTGTGCGAGTTCTTCTGATCCCTCGCATCCTTCTCAAGGATCTCTACAGCCTTCTACTTTGTTTCAACCTCAACCATCATCAACTTCCAATGGCGAGTTGAGGACGTAAGTTTTGCCTTTTTCTTATCTATATATTTTGTTTCCTAGGTTTTCTAGTCACCTTTGTTTTTTGTGTTTTCTACCTGATCTTGCTTTATTTGGTTTTTCTTTTTTGGGAGGTTTTGTTTTCCTATTTCAGCTTGGTGGTTGACCTTTGCATTTTATTTGCAGGGAGCCATTCCAATGAGTCATCTGGTTCCTCCAACCCTAGCAGCTCCTCTACACGAGGGGACAAAACTCAACATTATGCTATCCCAGTAGCAGAAGAGGAGTTCCCCTTCAAGATTCTATTCCGAGAGGCGGAGGAGAGCGATTCAGAGGGACTGCCCTCATGGATTGACCCTAGGGTTTCTGAGGTTTATTTTGTCTACACGAACTCGGACTCTTTGGTGGGGATGGCCGACGCCATCTGCTGGCATGACCCTTGGTCGGTGGAGGTCCTTCCTTGCCGGTCGGACGAAATTGTTTGTGAGTGGGTGGCTAAGACTAAGGAGCCCTTCTTCAATCTCTATGAGACCTTGTTCTCGAAGTTGGGGATCAAGCTCCCCTTCACCGATTTTGAACGAGTGGTTATGGGTGCTGAATATCACCCCAACCCAGCTTCAACCTAATAGTTGGGCCTTCATGCGAGCTTTCGAGCTCTTGTGTGAAGATATGGGCAAGGAACCCTCCCTTAGCATCTTCTTTTGGTTCTTCTCCCTACATCAGGCAGAGAAAATCAGCTGGATCTCGCTGAGCAGCCGACCTCAATGTAAGTTGATGAACCCTTTTTAGCATAGCTATAATTTTCTTAAGGACCATTGAGTGGCCACCGACTGTACTGGGACGAACTTGCTTTTTGACGAGTCTAGGGAGCCCCTCTTCCCCTTGTACTTGAGTGATCAACCAGTCATCTCGGTCACGGTCAACCGGGATCACCTGGAAGATTGGGAGGAAGAGTTTATTGAGGATTTCAACCAGCTGCCTACTCTTTTGTGTTCGAAGCTTATAGTTGACAAGGGTGATTGACCCTCCTTTCTTTTCTCTTTTTTTTTTTTGCTTCAACTCTCTGCATGTTTCTCTAAACTCGATAAAACATGATGAAATTGGAGTTGATTTATCCTTTTGTCCCCACATTTTGTAAACCCATCCTATCATTGTCAAGCCTATGTAATGGTCACAATCTCGAATTTACACACCACGCTATTATAGTTTATAATTATTTTTTTAATATATTACAATGAAGTATATCAAGTAAGATGGGTGGCGGTGGTGGTGGGTTGGTGGTTGGGGGGAAGGAGGAGGGAGTGAGGGAGAAGGAAAAAGAAAGGGAGAAAGGAGAAGAGAGGGAGAGAGAGGGGAGGGTGGAGAAGGAATGGAGGAAGGAGAGAAAGGAGTGGAATAAGATATGAAATGGAGAAGAGGTGGTGGTGGTGGTGAAGGAGGAGGAGAAGAAAAAGGAGGAGAGGATGTTGTAGAATAGAGAGAAGAAGAGGAAGGAAGAGAGGGGAGGCGACGAAAGTGGCAGCAGAGTGGTGGTAGCGACGACGAAGGGAGGAGAGGAGGGAGTGAGGGTAAAGGCAGAAGAAGGAGGAAGAGGAGGAGTGTTTAAATAAAAGGGAGTGGAAAAAAGTAGAGAATTTTTTTTTTTTGAAATTTTGAAAATTGGTCGCTAAATCGATTGCTTAATTTATATTTTTTATTTGTTTTACGTTTTATTTTAGGTTGCTAAATTGTTTTTTTTATTTTTTTTTTCTAAATTTTAGTCCTTAATTCGATCAAAAAATTGAATATTTTTGTCCTTTTCCATTCCGTCGTTATTTCGGTCGCTAATATATATTTTTTATTTATTTTTTAACATTTTTATTTTCAGTCGCTAAATCGATTGTTAAATTGTATTTTTTACTTTTTCTGAAATTTGGTCGCTAAATCAGTCATAAAATACAATCATTTTCTTCTTTTTTGTTTCATCTCTATTTCGATCACTAATATATATTATTTATTTATTTGACGGTTTTATTTTTGGTCGCTAAATATTTTTGTTTTATTTTTTATTTTTTGAATTTCGATCGCTAATTCTATTGCAAAATGTAAACTTTTTGTTCTTATTTGTTCTATTGTTATTTCGGTCGCTAATATATATATATTTTTAATTTTTTGATATTTTTATTTTTAGTCGTTAATTTTTTTAAAAAAATTTCATTTTGATCGCTAATTCCATCGCTATTTAGCAACGACTATATTCAACTGTTAAAAATATTTTTCTTGATTTAATATTGACATTACCTTTTAAAATATCACATAATTTTTTTATTTAATTCTAATATTATATGTATGATTAACATATTTACTCATTACAATATAATAATTAGATGTAAAATTCTCTTCAATTTTACTCTCTCAATCATACATTATTAATATTATTTTTCTTCTTTTATTTTAATGTACATTTTACATGTTATTTTTGACGATTAAAAAAAATTATTTCTCAATCATCATAAATTAATTTATTTGTAAAGATGCATGATTTTTTTTGTTAAAATTTTTTGATTTTACTACTAATTTTAGCTACCATTTAAATTAGTAGCTAAATTCTAGCTAATTAACTATTAATTAACTAGAATGTTATTTTTTCTAACTAAATTGAAGTTATATTCTTTTATACTTCTCATTACTACAAATTAGCTAAGAAATAACTACAAATTTTAAAAAATTTACTACAAATTAACTAAGATTATTTTCTTAGCTAATTTGCTACTTATTTCATGCTACCATTCAATATTATAGTAATTTTGTAGCTAATTATTTTTACTAGAAATTAGCTACAAAATAACTATTGATTTTAAAATTAGCCACAAAATTATTTTGTAGTAAATTTTAAATTTTCTAGTAGTGAACAAAATATTATCTAAAACGAAAAAAATCTTATAACACATTTATTTTAAGCATGAGAGATAATTCTTTTTTATTTTTCCCACCATTTTTAAAATTAATTCTAAAGCGTTTTTCCTTTGTTGATGTATTCTAAACCATTTTTCAAAAACAGTGATTTTTTTATATATATATTTTGAAACAAGCTGTACTCTCTCGCATTATTCTTTAAAACTTTTCTATATATACTCTTCAATATATAGGTTAAATAAGAAATAACATGTTTCAAATCTTTTAAATTTCTATACACTCTTCTATAGTTTATATAAGGTCAAGTTTCAAATCTAAAATATTGGCGGAAAATGAGATCATGTTATGATGCTTTTTTCTTTCAAGGTGTTTGCCCAACTTTCAGGACATTTATGATTACTTATCAAGCTTAAATGTGGATGATATTTATTAACACTAATTATTTAGATTTCTATTATTACGTATGCACGGGTGTTCCCTTCACTAGTGCTCTGCTAGGGTTTAGCAGCGCTGTAATGGTTGTAAACAAGGTTCATCCTTGCTTTGCCTCGGTCTAGTGCGATTTTAGTTTTTGGTGTTTTGTAATCCTATCTGAAGGAATTTGAGACGTAGAAACAGGTGGAATTTACAGAAGAGGAAGGGGTCACGCTACACTTCTCTGATTCTGAACAAGATGCACCAGACATTAACACAACAAATAAGGAGGGGTCCTTGCTTGTTGGAAAGGTGTTAACACAAAGAACGATAAACTCAAAAGCATTCAAGATCCTTGGAACTTTTGACAATAACAAAAATACAAGTAACACACACGAGTAAGAGCTAACTTTAAGATTTGAGATTGATAATTTCTTTAAGAATAATTAGAACTGAGATTTTAAATTTTAAAATCTTAATGTAAAATGAAAATGTGAAAAAAATTAAATCAGAGTTAATTAAAGATTTTAGATGGAAGAAATTAAGTTTTAGTATAAATATTTTAAGAGTAATTAAAGGTGACATTAAAAAATTTAAAATATTAAGAAAAGGGGACAATGTTAAAAAAGGAAAATTTTAAATAATTAATAGTTTAAGTTTACACACGTAAGAGTTAATTTAAAATTTTAGATAGTAAATATTAAATTTTAGTATAAAAAATTCAAGAGTAAATAAACTGAGATTTAAAATTTTAAAATCATAATGTAAAAGGAATATTAAAAATAAGATCTTAATATAAAAGGAAAATTTGAAAATAATTAGTAATTTCAATATTTATTTCTTTGCCATACTAATATGATATAAAACGTGGACGGAACTAATAAAATTTTTAAAAATATATATGATTATTATTGTTTTAACGTTAATAATAAGAATCAATAATGTTTATTTCTTTTTTACTTTCATATAAAAAATTAATATATATATATATATATATATTCTAATATTGTAAAGAAGTGTGAGATGACATGGGGTTAAATCAGAATTGTTTACTTATATTCCCCTTCTTACGTTTTTATTTAAAATACTGTCAAGGTATATTAACTCTACCCTTCCACAGTTGACCCAAAAATCCACGGAAAAATTTCTCAATCTGTCTTTGGGGGCTGATTATCTTCTTCGTTTTCCTTCTTGTTCAGTCAATGGAGAGAAAAATGGGCAGTGATCATCGTCCTTTACACATATTCTTCTTCCCTTTCTTGGCACATGGCCATATTATCCCAACAGTTGAGATGGCCAAACTATTCGCCGCTAAAGAGATTAAGGCCACTATAATCACCACTCCTCTCAACGCACCTCTCATCTCCAGAGCCATAGGAAAATCCGAAACTTACAACAATGGATTAATCCATGTTCAAGCCATCAAATTCCCCAGTTTAGAGGTTGGTTTACCAAAAGGATGTGAAAACGTTGATTCACTCCCTTCACCAGAATCTTTTCCTATTTTCTTCAGGGCCACTAGGGTTCTACAAGAACCCCTGGAGCAACTATTACTTGACCAGCATCCAGATTGTCTGGTAGCTGATCCATTCCACACATGGGTAACCGATTCCGCCGCCAAATTGGGAATTCCTAGGATCGTGTTCCAAGGGGTAAGTGTTTTCACTTTGTGTTGTCTAGATTGTATAAAACTCCACGAGCCTCACAAGAAAGTTTCTTCTGACTCTGAATATTTCTCCATTCCTAATCTCCCGGGTGAGATTAGAATGACGAGGAATCAATTGCCGGATTCCGTAGTTGTTCATCAAAAGAGCATAAACTTAACCAAGTTCTACGACGAAATGCGGGAATCAGAGGCGAGAAGCTACGGTATTATAGTTAATAGTTTCTACGAACTTGAGGAAGTGTATGCAGATTACTACAGGGATGAATTGAAAAGAAAAGCGTGGCATATAGGCCCCGTGTTTCTTTGCAATAGAGATGCAGAGAGAGAAAACGAGGTATCTGTTGAGGAGCGCGAATGGTTGAAGTGGCTTGACACCAAAAAGGCCAATTCGGTTGTTTACGTTTGCTTTGGAACTGTTACAAACTTCCCCGATTCTCAGCTTAGAGAAATTGCCGTGGGTCTTGAGGCTTCGGGGCACGAGTTCCTCTGGGTGGTGAGAAAAAGCAAACAAGATGGAGAAGAGTGGTTGCCTGAAGGGTTTGAGAAGAGAATTGCAGGAAAGGGACAAATTATAAGGGGTTGAGCACCTCAAGTGTTGATTCTTGAACACGAAGCGGTTGGAGCGTTTGTGACTCACTGTGGATGGAATTCAACGCTGGAAGCAGTGATTGCTGGGGTGCCCATGGTCACTATGCCAGTTGCGGCGGAGCAGTTCTTCAATGAGAAGTTGGTTACCGAGGTCCTTAAAATTGGGGTTTCTGTTGGTGGGAGATAGTACTAAATGGGATTCAGTGGAGAAGGCTGTGAAGATGATAATGGAAGGGGAAGAAGCGGAGGAAATGAGGAACAAAGTGAAGGTGCTCTCACGCCAGGCTAGGCGAGCCGTGGAAGAAGGAGGCTCATCTTACTCCCAATTCAATACTTTAATTCAGGAGTTGGGTTCGCTCCGTTGCTGAAATATTCTCACATGTAAATATTTGTACGTATAGTTTTGGAAAATAACTGAAACAGTTCGATTTTGACATTGTTTTGTTAGAATTAATCAATGGTTACTTTTTACTTTTGTTTAAATGGATTAATATTATAAAAGTTTTAAACTTGCTAATAATATAATTAATAAATAATGAAGTTAAAATTTTAATATTGATATTTGTGAGACTCTACATGGATTTACCCATTAGACTTATAATAGAGAGTATTTAAGTTAATAAATAGACTTAATTATTATGTCCAAAAGTATCTAAAGTTAATAAATAATATGATTATATATCTGTTACCATCACAAAATACAAGTGCTCTCAGGTGAACGAAGACTTAATTTAAGTATAATTCTTAAAAGCATATTCTTTACATTTGATATCGTATGTCCATGTTTATATGATTTAGGATCTTATCATTAAAAACTGTTGTATATTTTTATTTAGTCATTTTTCAGAATATTTTCGTAATTTCGTCTTCCTGCTATGAATTTTATTTTCGATGGGACGTTATGATTTGAAATTGAATCACGTACGTGAAAGTGTATCCAAGTTATTATATGTTTTCGGTTTGAAATTTCAATTTCGATTTTGATTGCACGGTTGTTTTGTGCTATTTTGAATAATATAGTGTTCCAAAGGACCTGAACTCACCCGAAATGGGAGAACTTTTAATCACTTAACCAATTTATGTTGATAGAGTTGTGTTGCAGTAAATATATAAAAGATATATTTATATGTATTTTAAAGTTTCAGCTATATATTTGTTATTGTGAATTTATTATTGAACTTTATTAAGTAGAAATTTAATATTAGATTCTTAATAAAACTATTTGAGATCCATTAACAGTAAACATGATCAGAATGTTATTGATAATTTATATATGACTAATAAAAATCTTTTTCAATTATGTACTTTCCTTTTGATTGAATTATGATTTTAGACAACAAAATTGTTTCTTATGCAAGAATTTTCATATATTACTGCACGTTAGTACTAAAAAATTGAGATCACTTGTATTTGTTCATGGAAATTTTTAATAATTTGAGGAATGTTTTTATTCTTGCATGCAATTGTCTATATAAAGAGGAATGTTTTATGTTTTAGGTTAGAAGTTAAGAATAAATGGTATTGTTGGAGAATGCATTGGGTTAAGAGATTTGTCTATCCAAAAAAGATAAGTTTCTAAGCTTAGTGGGTACTCGTAGATTAACCCATATGAGGTTTTGTATCAAGTTGTGACCTTAGTTTATGTATTCTGTCTAAAGAAAAATGTATTCTTATATTAACCTTCCTATGATAACTTGTTTTGTTTTAAATTATATCTTGTCTTGTAATATGTTCTAATGCATTTGTGTTTTATCTTAACCGTGAATTTAAATGATGAAGTTATTGGAGATAACTTTTTGAATCCAGTGTGCATCTATAGATTAATCCATCTGAGTTTTTGGTCAAGGTTATAACTTTGATTAGTGCATTCTTTTTAAAGGTTAATGTACTATTATATTGGTCTCATTATTGATTATTTATTAAGTCTTGAGTCATATTTTGTCGTATTATATGTCTCTATTTACTCTTGATAGGGTGATAGTTATTTAACAATCTATATCCTCTTGTATATTTAGAGGGATTCAAAATATTGAGAGAACCAAAACTAACTTAGGATAGGAAATGATGTCAGAATTTGTTAAATCAGTCAGAGATGCATGTTTAGTTCTAAGATCTAGTATTGAATTTGTTTTGAAGGATACCTTTTACATACATTTCTTTAGAAGAGCATTACAATAAATATGTAGAGAGCTCTATCATCGCATTAAATGAGATTGATGATCCTTTTGGCCAAGACTATTTCTTTATCATTGTCTATCCTTGATATCAATGACACATTTGTTGTTCTTGTGGAAGTTCATGCTTTGATTGAGAATGTGATTAATCCTCTTATTGTGATTGAGATCCCACAACCAACGTCTTAAGAATGAGAATGAGTGAGTAGAGAAGAAGGATAGACCTTTTAAGGGGTGCTTTGGGAAGCCACATTTATGCTCAAGTGTGCACCAAGCCTAACATCACCTTCATAGTTGTTTTTCGGGTAGATACAAATTCTGATCTTGGTAGGTTCCTTAATGATAGGAATTACTGAATACATCTTTATGATGATTGGGGTGTGATATCCTGAAAGAGTAAGAAGCAAACTCTTGTGTCTTGTATTGTGCAGACAAAGTCCATTGCTTGTTTTGTTGTTGCTACTCATGTAGTTTGGTTAAGGAATCTTATCATAGGATCTTACATTGTGAACCTTATTGCTAACCCACTAAGAATCTTCTGTGATAACAAATATTATAATGTTTTATACAAAGATCAATAAAACTTATAGTGGATATAAGCACTTGAAGTTGAAATACCTAACTATCAAATATCTTGTGAAAGATGGTTATACATTGGTAGAGCATGTTGACACAAATTCCATGTTTGTTGATCCTTTAACCAAGGGACTCAAGCTTATTGTCTTCAAAATATGTGTTGAGAATATAAGCATGATGAGTTATTCTGATGTGCTTGGTTAGTGGTAGTATGAGTTATGTGTTGTCTTCCCCTATGATTGATAGATCTTCTTATTTTGAACCTTTTAATAATATTTTCACGTGATTTAAGTTTCACTATATATTTTGCATATGTGTACATTAAATGTTAAAATATTGAGGTTCAAATATTGAGGTTCAGTGTCATTTAGACAATTATGTTAGTGGTCGACACCATATTAGAGTTAGGACATGATATTGAACCTTTGTGTCATTAAGATCGCTATGTCAGTAATCAACATTGTATTAGAGCTAAGGCAAGTGTCATAGAACCGCTATGCTGGTGGTCGATGTTATATTGAAGCTAAGGCATGATATTGAAGTTCAGTGTCATTAAGATCGATATGCTTGTGGTTGACACCGTATTGGAGCTGAGATATGATATTAAAGCTTGGTATCACAAGGACTACTATGCCCGTAGTCAATGCCATTTTGAGTTTAAACATGATAGTTTCATTGTAAATCGTATAATTTCTCTAGTCTCTAGGCATTTAAGAGAAATTAAGGACTGACGAAGAAAAAAAATGATGGTATGGTTATTTGATCACATTAGCATGTCATTTTCTTGTTATACTCCACATTAATGATTAACCGACAAAGTCAAAGATATTTGTGATTATGGAAGGTTTTGCATCAATAAAGGATGTATACTATGATTTGATGTTACATGACTTTTGTTGGATGAAGTCTTAATTAGGTGTTGTATCTTGGGATTAGAAGTTTTATGGTTACAACATGTTATTAGCCCAAGAGTCATTTTTGAAAATATTTTTTCTACAAAGTTATGAACTACACAATTGATTTTGCCTCAAGAATGTTAGAATTAATTGTAATCTTATGTTTTTTCAAAATTGACTAATATTATTATTCATTTGATGATATTTAAGCCCACTAATCTTAAGATTAATTGGTAATGGACTTTTGACATCTAATATTGATCTATGTGGGAGACAGTGTAAGCCTAATCATTAAGCTTACAATGAGAGGTGTCTAGAGTTAATAAATAGCGTGACTGTGTCATTTATTGTTACAATATAATTGCACTTGTTGTATGGAAAACATAGAATTTGGAGTATGTGATCAAGCATACAAAGACTTAACTTCTCAATTGTCTGAAGTTGTATAATAGATAAACAATCCCTAATACGTTTGATTATATTTTCAATTCAATTAGTGTTCTAAATTCATATAAATTACACTATTATTAAAAATATATTTCTTACAAGTTTGTCAAGCAAGTAATGGTTGTTGAAGAAATTTTTTTCATGTGATTGAGGAAATGCTAAACTTTACTCATTTCATGTTTCCCTTTCCATGAAGAGATCTAGCTATACTCCGCCTGTAAAGGTGATAAGAAATTAAAACACAAGGTAATTGCCAATTGATTTCTTTATATTTATCAATGTGAAAGAACCTAGCACTTTGTTTGAAACACTCTTCTTGAAGTTAAAACACACGGTAATTGCCAAATTGATTTTTTTATTTTTATAGCTAACAATGTAAAAGAACTTAAGATTTTGTTTAAAATGGTAGAACGATGGAGCAAGGATAAAAAAAGTTGGCGGAAAATAACAACTTTTTGTTTGTTGTGTGGATTGAAATATCACGAAAGGACAAAAATCTTCTCAAAAGTATGTCCTGTTTATATATATTTTCTAATTAGGGGTGACGATGGCAGAGACATATAAATCGTAGTCATTCTCTATATCCACCTTATTTATTCAGGCATCTGATACATTGGTGAATTCTAAAAAAAAATATTTGCCGGTATTTGTAGATATTTGTAAATATTTGTTAAAATATTATATTTAAATAAAAGTAAAAAATAAAATAAAACTAAAAGGAAATATTTAAAAAATTTTATTTATATTAAAATTAAATTTATAATATATATTTATATTAAAAATAAATAATTTCGAAATATACATTATACTAAAATAAATTAAAACAATTTATTTTATATATAATTAAAAATATTTAAATAAATTTTTATTTTTTTTATTTTGTTAAAACAAAAAAAATTAAATAAAAATAAAAATTATATTAAATTAAAAATAAATATATTTGAAACATATATTTTTTATTGTAAAATAATTTTATTATTTATACTTATATTTATATTAAAACATTTAAAATATATATTTAGACTAGAAATAAATTAAAATAATTTATTTTATAAATAATTAAAAATATTTAAATAATTTTAAAATACAAATATCTTATTCTCCGTCTCCATCCTTTAATAAACAAATATTTATTTAATTATTCATGCAACTTGCCTCAAAGACATGGAGAGCGAAGTGAAGTTTTGAGAATTTAATATATGTTTGGATTCTAGTGGTAAGAGTTAAAAAATATTTTGCTCTCAAAATAATAAATTTTTTGTTTTTAGTTTTATGTCTTGATATTTGGAAATATTTATTGAAAATGTCAAAAGCATTTTCTCAAGGGCTCTGTTGCTGCTGTTTTTACGCTATTCCATGCAGTTCTGTTGCACCTCTCATTGTTGACTGCTGCTGCTGTGGTCCTCACTGTTACTTCATGCTTCATACAGCTCTGTTGCCGTTGTTTTCAGCAGTCACATGGTAACATCTTTCAAAGCCTATATAGTTTCACAAGGCAAAAAACGCATTTCAAGGAGTATAACTCATTACTTGTCACTCTCATGTAAAACATAAATTGTCGCACCAAACTTATTGATTCGAGCATGGAAAACCTACCCTAACTAGGTAATTGTTATAATTTATAATAGACTAACTAGGTAATCCGTATAATTTATAATAGATTATTATATTATTAATTGTGAAAGCATGTAAAAGAAATAAATAATTAATTAATAGAATAATAGTCTTAATAAAAAATATAAATAAAAGGTAATGTATATTATATTATATTAATGATGAAGTTAATAATATGTATTTATTAAAAGATAACCATTAAAAAAAGATAATGAGAAAATTTAAAGTTAAGTTATCTAGTAGATAAAATATATACTAAAATAAAGAGAAATTGATTTAAGTGTTGGAATGCATTTTCCTGGTATTCTTCCCTTTCCATCGTCTAAAAAGATAAAGCTTATAAAATGGTATTCTTCCCTTTCCATCGTCTAAAAGATAAAGCTTATAAAAATGGAAGTAGTTTAATATCAGATGTCGGAATTAGATAAGAATATTTGATGTCAGATCGAAACAAAAATATCAACCAGAAGCAAGTGTCTAGATACATTCAAATGGAAGAAATGATAAAATTTAAAGATCATGTTAGATTGAAACAACAAGCAGATAGAAGATATACCTAAAAAGGTGTCGATGAGTCATTTTTTAGCTAACATATTTTTCAAAAGATATTTGTGTTTTAAAAATTTTAATGGATTTTTTTTGTCGATAAAGTTTATCCCAACAAAGTTTACATAAGTAAAATGAAAATTCAGGCTAACAAGAAGTCTATACAAGAAATTAAAGAAGATTCTAAAAGATAAACCAACATCCCTTATGCATATACAAGAAAATTAAAAATTTTAAAAAATAGATCAATATCCCAATGTCTATACTTGAAAACTGAAAATTCTCAAAAATAGACCGACATCCCAAAGTTTATAAGAAAAATTGAATATTCTATAAAATAGATCGACATCCTAAGACCTATACAAGAAAATTGAAGATTCTCAAAAATAAATTGACATCTCGAGGTTTATATGAGAAAATTGAAAATTCTCAAAAATAGAATGACATCCTAAGGTCTATACAAGAAAACTGAATATTCTAAAAAATAGATTGACATCTTGATGTCTATACAAGAAAATTGAAGATTCTCAAAAATAAATCGATATCTTGAGATTTATATGAAAAAATGAAGATTCTCAAAAATATACTAACATCTCAAAAATATACTAACATCTCAAAGTCTATACGAGAAAATTGAAGATCGTAAAAAATAGACTAACATCTCAATATCTATACAAGAAAAATGAAGATTCTAAAAAATAGATCAATATCCTGAGGTTTTATATGGAAAATTAAAGATTCTCAAAAATAAGCCGACAATAAACCTTTATGATAAAACTAAAAATTCTCAAAAATAGACTGACATGTCGAGATCTATATAAGAAAATTGAATATTTTTAAAAATAAACCGATATCCTGATATCTTATAAGAAAAATTAAAGATCCTAAAAAATAAGCCGATAATAAACCTACACGAAAAATTAAAAATTATAAAAAAAATAGACCAACGTACCGAAAGGTTTATACAAAAAATTAAAATAAAAATTCTTAAAAATATATTTACATGTCGAGTTTATAGGAAAGTAAAAAATAGAATACCAAGTTTAGATAGAATTCAAAATTCTTACAAATAGATCAATATGTCTTTACAATTATTTATTAAAAATAGACCTATATGTCTAGAGAAGTACCTGCTTCAAAAAACTTAAAACTTGGGACATGTATCATGGAAAACTCCAAGATCGATTATACTATCGAAAATCTAGACTAATTAAATAACCGGTACAACTCATAACATACTATTGTACCGTTAACATAAAAATATATATAAAAAATAAATAACAATTAATAAAATAAAGATCATTCAATGTCCCTCTGAATCAAGTGTACAATGGCAAATTACATTTTTGTATATTACTGCGTTTTTTCTTCCGATTCCAGTTTGAGCGCAAAGTTATACAGTTTTGCTTAATCACGAGAGAGAAAGATGAGTAGTGAGAATGATACTCTACACATTTTCTTCATCCCCTTCTTGGCTCATGGCCATATGATACCAGCTGTTAACATGGCCAAATTATTTGCTGAAAAGGGTACGAAGGCCACTGTAATAACCACACCCCTCAACGCACCTTTCATCTCCAAAGCCGTTGGAAAATCCAAAACTAAGGACAACAGGATCCACATCCAAACCATGGAGTTCCCTTGTGCAGAGGCTGGTTTACCTGATGGATGTGAAAATATTAGCTCCATCCCTTCTCCAGATTTCGTTCAATCCTTCTATACTGCCACCGTTTTGCTACAAAAACCGCTTGAACAACTATTGCAAAAGCAGCGTCCGGATTGCATTGTCGCCGATATGTTCTTCCCATGGGCAACTGATTCTGCCGCCAAATTTGGAATTCCTAGGCTCGTCTTCCATGGGACTGGTTTCTTCTCCTTGTGTGCTTCCGCGAGTACAAGACTCTACGAGCCGTACAACCATGCTTCTTCTGATTCTGAGTCATTTGTCATTCCTAATCTTCCAGGTGAGATTAAAATGACAAAGATGCAGCTGCCATATTTTATCACCACTAAGGAGAAAACAGGCATGGCCAAATTGTTGGCGGAAGCAAATGAATCAGAGTTGACCAGCTACGGGGTTGTTGTTAATAGTTTCTACGAACTCGAGAAGGTGTATGCAAATCATTTCAGGAACGTGCTTGGAAGAAAAGCATGGCACATTGGTCCCTTGTCTCTTTGCAACTCCGACATTGAAGAGAAAGCACATAGAGGAAAGGAGAGGTCTATTGATGAGCACGATTGCCTAACATGGCTTGACACAAAGAAACCCAATTCAGTGGTTTACATATGCTTTGGAAGTATAGCAAAACTGCGTGATTCTCAACTAAGAGAAATTGCTATAGGTCTTGAGGTTTCAGGGCAACAATTCATGTGGGTCGTGAGAGAAAGCGGAAATGATGAAGAAAAGGGAGAGGAATGGTTGCCTGATGGATTTGAGAAAAGGATGGAAGGAAAGGGACTAATCATAAGAGGATGGGCGCCTCAAGTGTTAATTCTTGAACATGAAGCAATTGGAGCCTTTGTGACTCATTGTGGATGGAATTCAACTTTGGAATCAGTGGTTGCAGGGGTACCCATGGTCACCTGGCCTCTTGCTGCTGAGCAATTTTTCAATGAGAAGTTGGTGATTGAGGTCCTTAAAATTGGGGTGCCTGTTGGTGCTAAAAAATGGGTACGATTGGAGGGAGATAGTATTACGTGGGATGCAGTGGAGAAGGCTGTGAAGAGGATAATGACAGGGGAAGAAGGCATTGAAATAAGGAACAGAACAAAGGTGCTTTCACAGCTAGCTAGGCGCGCAATGGAAGAAGGAGGATCATCCTACTCTGATTTGAATGCTTTGATTAAGGAGTTGAGTTCATTGAAACTTTAATATACCCAAAAACAACACTACTCTACGTATATGTTAAGTGCATTTCCTCCAAAGATGTTGTTTTGTTATTTAAATTTTAATGATTTCAACTAAAATAGTTTGAAGTCCTATCAACTTCAATTTAAATAGGCTTAGTTCAATATATGTTATTTAAATTATAGATTCAAGCTTCGTCCACACATGCTCAAACAAGTTTTTGTTGATGTATTTTCAAATCATAGCAACAACTTTACGATTCATAATCTCCCAATCTTTTTCAGTCTTCCCTTTTGGCATTTCCTCATTTGTGATTGGCTCATGCAAATCTTTGTCGTATAGATGGTCTTCCATCATTGGCTTCCAACAGGAATAATTATCTGCAGTTAGCTTGAACATGTCTCCATCATGAGCTAATGTTCCTTTCATCTTGAATTGCACAGGACTATGACTTTTCAAACCAATAGCTCTGATAACATTGTTGAGAAACAGTAGTACCTATTCCCTCCTCTATGAACGCAAGATGGGTACTATGCGGAAGCGTAAAATTAAAAGAGTAGAGAAGAAGATGACACCATAATTTTTACGTGAAAAACCCTCTCGGGAAAAACCACGAGACCTAGTTCAGCAAAAGATCTTCACTATAAAAGTAGTATTACAAAGTTTTTCTCTCAATCTCTGAGGATCTCTCTATGAATCTCACCCTCTCGGACGATATACAAAACTTTCTCTCTATATAACTCTCTCTTTCTCTCAAAGGAGAATACAAAAGACTTTCTAACTCTCTTAGGATTTCTTCACTTGGATGTGGATAATTCAAGTCTTCACAAGTTCTTCTATTTATAGGAGAAAATGTAGCTTCTCCAAAGAGTGTTTAATGAAGGTTAATAAATTTCCACAACTCCAATGAGTTCTAGAAACTCCCAATACATTCTTCAAGTTAAATGTGCATGTCTCAAGATCAAAGATTAATTCCAAGACCTTGGAATGTTCATCCCCATGCATTGTGATTTGTGAACCACAATTAAGGATGGAATTCCAGCAACTGCAGCAATTTGACGACGAGAGGGGACGCTATTTATAGCATGATTGGATTTTGGCCAAGAGATTTACTTGGTATCCAGAGAGATGGTTGGCACCTTCGCTCGTAGTTAGAAGTCCTTCTATAACCTTGAGTCATTGGTTGTGCAATAATTCTCCAACAATCTTGCTCTATATGGTATACTCCTCAATTCTTTGCCTCGAGTTATTCGCGCTGAGGCCTTTTATAGCCTTTGGGGGAGTGATGAGGCACGCCTGATCCTGCCACGTGGAGCTACCCCAGCCTTTTGATTCAATTCGTTAGCCTTGGCGATCCCTAGGTTGATGCTCGTTGGGTCCCGTGCCTAGTTGTGGCAGGCTCTCCTTAAATTTGTGACGCCTTTTGCTGATGGTGGCTGACATGGTGTGTCCCTTTGCTGTGATTGACGAGGATTTTTGTTCTATTGGTAGGTGGGGACCTGAGTTTGCTTATGTGGTTTCATCGAGGGGCTTCCTCGCGTCCTTGGAGGATTCAATGGCTCAGGAACTGTGAAGTGATATTCCTTATCTGAGATGGATGATCTTGCTTGGTTTTGCTAACGTGGATGGCTCCGTCAGCGCTGAGCTGGAGCTCCCGAATTTGGCTTGGGCTGGTTGTGGTGTGCCTTACCAATTGGGCCGAATTTAGGTGAGTGACTGATGTTGGACTTCCTTAGCATGGATTGGTCCGTTGACATGTGCCTGCCATTTTGGGCCTTTCTCTCGGTGGAGGTAGACTGAGTCGGCTAGGCTTCCTTCACCAATGGGTTGGTCCAGTCCTTCTCGTCTCTTCGGCCTAGTTTGGGTCTTTGTAACCTGACCAGTCTGTCCATGAGTCTTTCCTTAGATTGGGTCAACGTTGGGCCAGACGGATTTGTGGTCCTAGAACTGCCCCCTCTTTATTTGTGGTCACGAAAGGGAGACGTTAGTGTCTCTTTGGGTGACCATGAATAAAGATGCCTCTGTCGTGTTTACTGCCATTTAGTTTCTTGTGCCGGGTCGACTTGATGACGAGGGAGGCCGAGTCCATGGAGAGGCTTGATGATGCCGACTCACTAGGGAGGAGGGTCCTCTAGGTGTTTGGTTAGCTGGCCGAGGAGGTGAGGCCAGCTTAGGCTGGCAGAGGTGATTCGTTGAGGAGTGAAGCCAACTCACTTGATGAGTGGCCAACTTGTTGGGGGGCCGAGCCGACTCTTTGGGGCAATGTCGGGTCTCTAGGAAGGATGCAGGGTCGCTAAAGGATCGCCTTACTAGGGGGCTGACTCATTGGAGAACGTACCGACATGCTGGGGAGGAAGGCCGAGTCATAGGTATCCATCTTGGTGGATGACTGACTTACTAAGAGGTGGGGCCACCTAGGTGACGTGACTATTGGGAAGAAAAGGGTCACGTGTAGAAGGGACGCGCCTTCAAGTCTAGTGACGTGGCCATTGAGAAGCAAAAACGTTGCGTATGGAGGGGACGCGCCTTTAAGCCTAGTGATGTGGCCCCTGAGCAATGGAAATTCGCACGTACGGCCGACGTGCCTTTAGAGTAGAATATCAATGGTCGTGTCGTTTCACCTCGTCATAAATGCGTTTTGTCGTTTTCTTCTTGAATATGCCTCCTTTGCATTGATGGCGTATGATTACGTCATTTCGAAGTTTCGCGCTTCCTTGGCTTCCTTGGTACGTTTTCCTCAAGTATAAATAGGGACACTTGGCTTCGGAGTTCTTTTTCTACAAATTTCGTTCCCCTCATACTCTTGCTTTCTTTGCATTCTTGAGCCTTTTCTCTGCACTTTCTCGTCTTCGTTTCCCAGCATCCATGGCAGGTCAGACTAAATGTAAGTCCTCAATCTCTTCCTCTTAAGAGTCTTCCCAGTCCTCTTCTTCTTCTTTCTTGTCTGTCGAGTTTGTGCCTTTGGCAGTGGTGCTAGAGTTCGTTGTTTCGAACCAGCCCCACCCCCGTGTGGAAGAGTATTACGAGGAGTGGGTAAGCAAGGATGTCCTTGCTCATGCCTCCAACGTGTTCCGCTTTGATGTGGACGCTATAATCGTCGAAGGTAGTTAGGTGCACAGTTCCACCATTAGCCAATTGATGAGTCACAAACTATACATCTTTTAGACACCTAAGAAGGGTGTTTGCAAGACTATTCTGTGCTTAAAGATGGATTGTTAGCTAAGGTTCATTTTATGGACTTAAATATAGAGAAAATACAAATCTGTGTCAATTCATAAGTTTTAGCTAATAAAAAGTCTCACTCCTTCTTCTGCAGGTCAAGCCGAGTCGACCAGAGTCAACAAAAGAGTCTCAACTGAGATGAAGTCGTCCTGGCCAGACCGACTCCATCTCGGCCAAGCCAGATTCGTCTCGGCAGCCCATGCCTTGCAGTCCAGCAGCCCAATAAAGAGCGGCCTAATTGTGTTGTCCACGTCTGCTATCCAGCTCAGAGGCCACCTTAGCGCCAGCTCAGCTGCCATGTCACTCTTGGAGAATCTTCCACGTCACCTTGGAAGATCTTCACAAGGGTAGAATAGGAAATTCAATTGTAATTCTGTTAGGATATTTTGTAGCGTCATCTAGCTGCTCAGCTCGTGTATATATAGGAAGAGCTGTGCACTTTTTAGGGGTCTTGGAATTCACTCTTGATACACTCTCATACCCATTCCTTCGCTCTCGTTCTTCCATTCTATGGTGGTGCACGGTGTTGCATTGGCGTTTCTCTCGATCGAGGAAGTGCAGGTCTGAGACTAGGAAGCCGAAGTCTCATCGAGAGGGACCGATCGACATCGACGCACTCGGGTGGAGCTGATCCTCGGTGCTCAGGCTAACGGAGGTGAACCACCACCATCAACCATGGCGATCGCCGCGGGAGATGGAACCACCGAATCCGCACCACTGTATTTGTATTCTTTTTTCTGTTAAATCAATCTCATTCTCGCATTTCTTACCTCTATTCTCTTCCTCTCCTTTAATTCATGATTTAATCTGCGATTGCAATTGAATTGTAAACAATGTTAAGCTAAGCCGATTGAACCTGGTTTAACTAATTTAGTAGGTAATCATTTAGCGATTGTTAATCGAGAACCTAAAATAAGCTCGAACTTAATCTCCGCCAATTGATGAGGTAGCAATTGCATAAATCCTCTGTGTGATGGCAATGGATCTAACCTTTGGCGATTGCCATAAGACTTCCCAAGGCCGATATGGATTGAGAACCTGGAGTGTGGAAATTGGATGGACTTGGATCGGCTGCAATTGAATATGAATACAGTTATATCATAATAATAATAATAGGAAATCAGTAACAGTAGTATACGTTTACTGCATTCATAACCTTAGTTTACTTTCCGCTTTGCTTACGTTCAAAACCCCTCTATTTATTGCTTTTCAGTCAAAGACAGAGTTAGTTCATCTCTGTAGCGTTTGTCCGCATTCAGCCGAAGAGAGTCAAAACTTTACATCTTAGATTCGATAACATTTTACTTCACACTAAATCACAACTGAGCACACTGTGTCCTTGAGAATAATGACCTAGGGTTGGCTATGCTATAGTTAACTTTAGTTATTTGATAAGAGTTCAAAACGACTGAAAAAGAATCCACTATCACCAATTTGTCATGGTGAGGCCCTTCGAGGATGAGCGCATTTACCATGCAGGTCTAGAAGACGAAGACGACTACATTTACATGTATGAGACCGTGTTCTTAGATTTAGGCATCTCCCTCCCCTTCAACTTCTTCACCGATATCCTTAGGACGTTAGGAATCGCCCCCTCTCAACTTCACCCTAACGGTTGGGCCACCCTTTAGGCTTTCAACATCGTTTCTATACCCTTCGCCTCAGTCAAGGCGCTAGTTAGATCTCCCTGACCTTTGATAATGGCTTCTTTTTAGTCGTTTTGAACTCTTATCAAATAACTAAAGCTAACTATAGTATAGTCAACTCTAGGTCATTCTTCTCAAGGACACAGTGTGTTCAATTGTAATTCAATGTGGAGTAAATAGGAGTAAAATCTAAGTGTAGAGTACTAACTCACCTCGGCACTGGCCGAGTTGCTCTCGGTAGGGACTGAGCCGAGATGATCTCGATAGATGTAATCCGGCTTGATCTCGGTTGAGTGCAGACGGACGCTACAAAGACGGACTATCTCTGTCTCAGACTCGAAAATAGTAAATGAGGGGGGTTGGAATACAATCGAAATCAAAACAGAAATCAACTACAATGCAAAACAGAAATGAACTACGATGCAAATGCAATTACGCTACTCCTAATGCTACCGCTATTAATCGTGTTCATGTTTAGTTCCAATAATCAAGGTTTTTCCTGGTTCAATCACTCGATTAGAGTCCATACCAGGCTCCAAGTGTTCTTATGGCAATCGCCAAAGGTCCGCCCCTTGCCATACCGAGGATTTACGTAATCATTACCTCATCGGCTGACAGGATTAAGTTCAAGATGATTTTAGATCTTGAATTAACAATCATTAAGTGATTATTCATTGAATTAGCTAAACCAGCCCAATCGGCTTAGTTTAACATTGTTCCGCTTACTATGTGCAATCGCAACGCAAGAATTGAACTAAATTTAGGAATGCAATGGAGATCGGATACGTAAAACACTTATATTAATCGAAATCGAAATACAAACGCAGGTCTGGATTCGGTGATTCCATCTTCCATGACGATCGCCATGGACGACGAAGCAATGATCCACCTCTGCTAGCTAGAACGCCGAGGATCAAGTCCATCGAAGTAAGGCGTTGGTGCTCCAATCTGCCTCTCCGGTAACCTTCGCTTCTCGGTTCTAGCCCGCATTTCCTCAATCGAGAGAAATGCCATTAACAAAGACCTGCACCACCGTGAGCGAAGGAAGCGGAGATGAGAGAAATTGGAGATAATGGACGCGGAAAGTATGAATGCCAAAAGACCCTTAATCGCTCGTAGTTCCGCCTATTTATACAGTGTGGACACAAAATTTAACTAGCTTAAATGTAATTACAAGTAGACTCCCTATTCTACCCTTGTTGTGACTTGCGTTGCAAGCTACTCCAGGAGATGATGTGGCACTTGAGCTGGTGCCATGGTGGTTCTGTATTGCTGACGTGAAGTGCCACCTGGGCCAAGCTTCCCGATTGTGCCTTTTGGCTATATGGGTGAAGTCTTCAACCCTGGCCGAAAGGCTCTTGGCCCGGCTTCAGGTGATGGCCGAGCTTGGCTGAACCTGCAATGAATGAATAGTTAGCTTAAAGCCTTGAATTAACATAGATTGTGCTTTACTCTAATTTTAGGCCATTAATCTGGATCTTAGCTAACAGTTATCTTTTAAGTTCATGAGTTGCTCAATGACACTCTTCTTAAGTCCACTAAAGATGTGCGTTTTATGACTCATCAACCCCATGACCCACATGAATCTCTTCAATCCCTACCTTGCTTCGTACAAGGGGTTCAAGCCGTTTTGTCGAAGTCCTCCCGGTCGGTGACGCCCCCTTCACTATGGATGGGAAGCTCATTCCTTGGTACTGGCAGACGTCGAACAAGATAAAGGGGTTGAGCCGGGGGAGCTTCAATCTGAGACCGGGTGAGTTGGGATATCCTTAACCAGCTTCCCTGTGGAGTTAGCTAGAAGGAGATTTTGGTGGCCTCTTTTTCCCACGACCCTCTCCCTTTTCTGCAAGGTAGACTTTTAATTTAATGTTTCTAGACCGGCTCGGCCTGGTGCCGATTGCCTAACGTGTTTCCTTGTTTTACTTTTGCAAATATCTTCAAGAAGTTCGGCTATGATTTGGCTACCCTGATGAGGAAAGACGGATTTGCTGCCAAAGATAACCTGGAGAGGGCTAAAACTGAGGCTGCAAAGTCGAAGGCCGTTTTGTCGGCACCAGCTACACAAACCAAGCTAACACTCAAGCCGGTGCCGGCTTTGCCAGCCAGGACAGGGGAGAAAAGAAAAGAGGCCCTCCCAGTCACCGAAACTGCTGCCAAAAAGGCGAAGGTAGTGGAGGGGGTCTTAGTGCCTAAGCACACGCCAAAGCCTATTTTGACTCTAGATGTTACTAAGCGACCAACCGCCACTGCCGAGACCCAAGCCGCTGTTGCTGAAAGGACCACCACCGTAGCCACTGAAGTAGCCGTCACCACTAAGAAGCCGAAGGCCGTTGATGTTCCCACCCCCATGGTTGTTGCTCCCGCAGGTCTAGTTGTGGGTCCTATGGACTCAGGCAAGGGGGATTTCCTGGGTTGCGTGGATTCCCCTGGCACCGGGGCTCTATGGGGGCTACAGTTGGACTCTACATCCTTGTAGAAGGGGGTGGAGATAAGTGCCCACGACTGGGAGTTACTACTCTCTACCAGCACTGAAGGTTCTCTGAATGCAGTGATGGCCACTTGTGCTCGTGCAATGGCCATTGCTAAAGTGTTGAAACCGGCTCTCATGCAATCAAGCAATTGGCTCAAGAGGGGTTGTGGGCAAAACGAGAAGTGGCGAGGCTGCTCAATAGCAATGGCAAACTAAGGAAGGCCAATCAGCAACAACACAAGGACTTGTTGAAGATCTAGGGCAACCTAATGAAGGCCCAAGCAGATTTTTCTGCTTCCCAAGCCAAAGTTGTCGACCTTAGAGCAGAAGTGTCAACAGTAAAAGCAGCCATAGGTGCTGTCCGAAGGTCTTTTGACGCCATGTCTTCTGATCTAAGTGTGGCACGCCATAGGTTGGAGGAAATGGAGGCCGCCTCGGCGTCGGATAAGGCAACTCTACAGACCCTGAAGGAAGAGCTGAAGAACACATGTGATAAACAAGGTGTTGCTGAGTTGGCCTTGGCGGTGGCAAAGGAGGAAATGGAGAGGCTAAGGGCTGAAGCGGCCCCAATGAGGGAGGAGACGGAAAAGACCAAGGCGAAATTCGTTGACTTCGAGTACATGGTGCTTGGCCGCCTTAATGAGCTGGAGCGAGCAATTGTGGATGAACACCATAATGATTTCGTGAAGGCTTTAAGGCAGGCAACCTTGATTGCACCCGCGGCTGACTTCAGCAAATGCACTGTGGAACAGGACGTCGAAGACGAAAAGCTTGTCCTGATCCTCCCCTCAGAATAGTGTATTTTGTATTTTGTTTTTATTTGATGAATGATGTAATTATTTTACAAGTTAATACGATGAGCATTTTTATCAATTCGGGTGTGTTCTCTTTATTCTTGCTTTTCTGTTGCTTGCTTTATCTTCCTAAGTTAAGAATCAATGTAAAATTGGACCAAACGGAAGAGGAATTAATGACTCTGACTTAACTGATATGTAACTATTAAAAATGAAAAAGCTAAGTTATGGACCCTAGAATTAAAGATTCGCATGACTTAAGGATTCGCATGACTTAAGGAAATAGAAGCAGAAACATTGAGTTAACTGGCGTGACTTAAAAGATCTAACATGACAACTAAGTGAAATTGACTAAGCTAACGAATACAGAAATGACCAAGTGTTGAGACTTGGGGATGCCTAAGCTAACAAGCTCAAAAACGACTAAGTGTGGGTTTGGAAATGTCTAAGGTAACAAACCTAGAAATGACTAAGTGTTGGTGGAATGGTTGAGTTTATGACATGGAGTCAGATTCGACATAAAGTTGGATTAGAATGTTTACTTGATGTTGTCCTCGACACAGAGTCAGAAACAGTTCACAACCCTAGGTTGGCTTCGACAGGAAGTTGGGAAGAGGGATATTTCACAACATTGAGTTGGCTTCGATATGGAGTCAGAATAGGATTCACAACACAGGATTGGCTTCGACACGGAGTCGAAATAGGATTCACAACACAGGGTTGGCTTTGACATGGAGTCGAAATAGGATTCACAACACAGGGTTGGCTTTGACATTGAGTCGAAATAGGATTTACAACACAGGGTTGGCTTCGACACAGAGTCAGAATAGGATTCACAACACAGGGTTGACTTCAACACAGAGTCGAGATAGAATTCACTACGCAGGGTAGACTTCGACATGGAGTCAGAAAGGATTCACTACACGAGGTAGGCTTCGACATAGAGTCGGAAAGGATTTCACTACACAAAGTAGGCTTCGACACGGAGTCAGAGTGTGTTTCACTACACAGAGTAGGCTTCGACACAGAGTCAGATTGTATTTCACTACACAGAGTAGGCTTCGACACGGAGCCGGAATAGGATTTCACTGTATGGGGTAGGCTTCGACACGGAGTCAGATTGTATTTCACTACACGTAGTAGGCTTTGACACGGAGTTAGATTGTATTTTCGAATGCAAGTGCTCATGCATGCATGGGGTATTTTCCCTCCTTGCCTTGTATGCATGTATGCATGTGGGGGTATTTCGATTCTGGGATGCACATGATTTATGTATGCATGGGATGCCCCTCACCCTAATTTTGCATGCGCGTCAGAATTTTCCCTGGGTGCTTCCAACTAAGTTTTCAGTGTTTATTTGGGTGCCTTTTGCTCTTGGAAAGTCTCGTGTCATCACGATGGACCTGGCTCCCTGGGGTCAATTTACGTAGATTTTGTCCCAGCGTTGTATCAGAGTTTGTTGAACTCGTGGACAGGACCGAAGTGTTCCCCTCCTCGATCTTTGAATAGAAAATGCAGTTTCAGTTTTTCTTTCACAGATTTGATAGAATAGTGCATGCTATGCACGAAAAAAATTTATTGATGGTATAAATTACAAGTATGGGTCCCTCTTGGGGGATCCCATTGGATTTTTGAGTCTAAAAGTCAAGACCAACTTTCGGCCTAATGCCTTCAGCTGGGGATTGATAATGCTTCCTCTCATGCTGGGTGATTGATAATACGCAGTTTATACCCTCTAATAAAATCTTAATATGAGTAGACTAAGACTCTATATTGTGGTTAATAACCTCTTATCAGCTAAAGATTCTGGTTTCCTAAAATGCAAGAAGGAAATATGAATCCATACAAAAAGGTTGATTTTAGCTAACAATTGGATTAGTCTGATGTTGTAGGTCAAACTAGAATCGGAAGTCTTAGTTTGAAGCCGAGACCGAGTCAAGAGCTGACCGGCCAAAGACGACTCTGCATGGCCAACTCTAGGAAGAGAAGTCGTCCCGGCAAAAGCCGAAACCCTCTTGGACCGGATAAAGATCGACTCCAAGCCAGCATTCCTACACGTGTCAATTAGGGAAATAGTTAGTTAGTTGAGTCTATTATTTCTGTTATTGAAGTAGTTATAGGAGCATGTGTAAATACAAAGACATGTCAACATTGATGAGGGCAGCCTAATCAAACACACACTATTACCGTAGCCGCCATATCTTTCCATTTTCACGAAGCTGAATTTCCCTACGCACCTCTTTGTTCCTCGTGACTTCAAATAGTATACAATCGATCAAGTGGGTACAGGACCTGTGTCTAGGTAGCGGCAGATTGCTAAGAGGAGACTATTAGGGTCCGCTAACACACTGCTTAGTGATTCAACCCCTTAGTACCTGGCCAACGGAGGAGGAACACTACAACTACTATAGGCGATTGTCACAAGAAGTTGATCCATGTATCCATACCATTATATTTCTTTGTATGAAGTTCCAGGTTAATCAATGAAAGATTAATATTCTATCTTTGTTATGACTGATTTCTGTAGCATAATCTTGTCTTGCTTAATCACGATTATGTATAGTAAAGATTAGAGCATGTTAGTTTAGAGATTGATTGGAACCACTCTAACAACACAATAGATGAAATCTAGATAATCTATATCAATCAAGTGCATATTCCCTACCAAACTCGAAGCAGTGATTAAGTCATCAGTTAGTATGAAACAAATGTTCAGCGATTATCGTAAGTAATTGGATTAATGAGAAATCATTGGAATAATAAAAAGCAAAATTGAAATCAGGAATGGGAAACCCGGATACACGATCAAGTAAATATGTCATAATCATAAGTAGTCTTTAAAGCCTTAGTTCTTTAGTTAGATCTTTATAATTCTTGCAAGTAGATTTCGAGTATAAAACCCCCTTTACAATTCCAGCCAAGTCTACATCCTACGCTCCCGAGTTGTAATCTTTATCAGTTTGAACCTTAGAAATATAGGAACCACGTGTCCTTAAGAAGAATGACCTAGGTTGACCCTGTGCTACTTTAGCTTAGGAAATTTAGTATTTTGATAGGAGAAATGACAACTATTTCTTCTTGAGACTATTAGTGATGCTAACTCCTCCATCCTGACGACTCAGGGGTTAGTCCTTTGGATTCTTCCTTGATTGAGCTTTCAAGGGTAGCCGCATCTGCGTTGACTGGATGTTTGAGCTCTTGTTCTTCAGAATCGGCTAGCACTAGAGCTCCTCCAAAGAAGGCACATTTGACCATGTAAGAACCTTCGTAGTTGGGGTTCCACTTGCTTCTCGAGTCTTTGGCATTGGGTACTATTTCTCTTAGCACTAAGTCTCCTTTGAACCGATGGGGCCTTATTTTCTTGTCAAATGCCTTTTTTGATTCCACAATGGTACAACTGCCCATGGCATAGAGTCGTCAACCACTTTTCTTCTATCAAGTTGAGTTGGTCCAGCTGGCTCTGGACCCATTCGACGTCATTCCCCTATTGCCATGGAAGGGGGAGTGATTTATCTCGCTCATAGGTGTAACAATAGTCATAAGTAAAGGAATAGGTCCTAGACCTCAAATATTATGCTATTTGAATGAACTAATTATAAAGGGGAACGTGAATTCCTCCCGCCTTGAATATTGTAAATGATATGATAATTATGGTCTTATTACCTATTTATGAGTAGTGAGTTAAATGCCTTGTTTTAACACATTGGGAATTGAAATTTTGATATAAATCATTGGATTAACTTTTGAACGTCCTTGGCTTTGGATAAAGAGTTTGATTAATCAAATTATAAATTTATGAAGTTGATAATTTGGGTAAACTAAATAGGATATAAATTGTTAAAGCATCATATAACCCATAGATTAAAGGATTTGAGGTCTTTGTGTCACAATTTGCAATGTGGAAAACTACATAGATTGAGCACAACTATGCATAGCTTCAACACAGTTGTGCTTAGTTAAACACAATTATACGTATGTAGTGACAAGGATTAATTTTCTTTATAAAGTTTAGAGGTAGTTTCCCTTATAAAATTTTTATTTTTTAATATAATATATGTGTATAGTTATAAATTGTTTCAATGATTTATAATGTAGTTAAAAAAAAGTAATAATATGAGTATTGCCCCATTAATTTAAATATGTGGGTATTGCCCTCATTAATTTATATACGTGGGTATTTTCCCCATAACATCAAATTTCTATATTTTTCATAGGTGGTGCACAACCATGTTTAGTTTTTGTAACTTTGCTTCAAGTTTGTTAAGTTGTGCTTAAGAGACCATAGTCATGCTTTAAAGCATGCTTATGTTGAGTTTTCAATTTCACACTTCGAATTTGGGAACATGATTGTGCTCAATTGAGTACAACTATGTAGTGTGGGGCATGAATGTGCTTTGCATAGCATGCTTCTACTAGAACCTCTAACAACGAGTTAAGGTTTAATCATAGTACAATTTTATTAGAATAATGTAGGTTAAGTACATATGGCTCAAAGAATTGGCATTAAGAGATTAATGATTAAATTATTAGCTTAGGAATATGATATGGTATTAGGAAATACATATGAAGTGTTCAAAGATGTTTGTTCTACTAGAGTTATGTTTATGATATGTTAATGTGTGCTATTATGTTATGAAATGTATGACTCAACTTGATATCATTATGATGTGTGGCCTAATTTGTGAAAGACAAGCATGGACTTAGGTGATATCTTGTATGTGAAGGACTGATAGCTACCTTAGATAAAAAAACAACCAACACCACACGTTAGATCAATTAGGTGTTTTGAAAAATGCAATTCAATTTAGGGAAAGTTGAGATTAAAAGAAGTTGAAGATATGGATGAAGATAAAAGAGGAAATTACCACAAGCTAGAACAACTTAATAAGGTTGGAATAGAAGTTTTCCACAAGTTCCATGGGACCTTGATGAAAATGATTTCTTAGGCAAGAACAAGAGAGAGAATCTTCAAAATGCTTCTAGAGCACAATTCTAATTCAATTCAAAAGTGATTAGAAATAATTACAAAAGAGTTTATACGAGAAAACTGAAGATTCTAAAAAAATAGACTAACATCCCAAAGTCTATATGAGAAAATTAAAGATTCTAAAAAAATAGATCGAGATCCCTAAGTCTATACGAAAAGATTGAATATTCTAAAAAATATACTAACATCTCGAGGTTTATACGAGAAAACTAAAAATTCTCAAAAATAGACCTACATCTCGAGGTCTATAAGAGAAAATTGAAGATTCTTATAAATAGATCGACATACCGAGATCTAAACGAGAAAATTGAATATTCTCAAAACTAGGTTGACAATATCCTGAGGTCTATAGAAAAAATTGAATATTCTAAAAAATAGACCTACATCTCAAAGTTCATACGATAAAATTGAAGATTCTAAAAAACAGGTCAATAGTAAGCCTATACGAGAAATTGAAGATTCTCAAAAATTGATCAATATCTCGAGGTTAATACGAAAATTGAAGATTCTAAAAAATAGACCGACATACAAAGGTTTATACGAGAAAATTAAAGATTCTAAAAAATAGGCCGACAATAAATCTATATGAGAAATTGAAGATTCTCAAAAATAGATTGACATCTCGAGATCTATACGAGAAAATTGAATATTCTAAAAAATAGACGGTCATACCAAGGTTTATATGAAAAATTGAAATGAAGATTCTTAAAAATAGACCAACACGCCGAGTTTACATGAGAATTCAATATTCTTAATGATAAACCAACATTACGAGATCTATATGAGAATTTATTAAAAATAGACCGACATATCAAATCTATACAAGAATGAAAAAATGGAAAGTCTTTGTGTTCAAAAAACTTGAAACTTTGATGGATGTGTATTAAGAAAATCCGAGATTTTCAATTACCGAATATCTATTCCAATTAAGTGATTATTATAACTTATAAATAATTGAAAAACAACTATATAAAAAAATATAAGAGGAAAAACAACTATATTAAAAAAATATAAGAGGAAGGTCAACTATAAATTTTATACTAAATAAGATATTTTCTAAAATCAATAAAGACTGATTTTAACGTTAGCATGTATTTTCCAAATATCCTCTGGTCTTCATGGTCTAGAAGAGGAAGGTACAATAAAGAAGAAACTAGTAATAAAAAAAAAATAATTCTCATGTATCAAATCATCTATATTAATGCACTTATCTTAAAGGGAAACTGATTGGGGGACAGTAGTTTGATATACAGCTGGTGTACACTTGCGTTCCAAAAGCACCAGATAGTGATTAAATCTTCACCACTCATTTCTTTTCTTCTAAACAAAAGTCAACTTTTACGCGTGAAATGACGTAACAATTTCATCGAATATCCCTCCCAATCACGTATACAATGGCAAATAACATTCCTGTATATTACTGCCTTTTTTCTTCCGATTCCAGTTTGAGCGCAAAGTTATACAGTTTTGCTTAATCACGAGAGAGAAAGATGAGTAGTGAGCATGATACTTTACACATCTTCTTCATCCCCTTCTTGGCTCATGGCCATATGATACCAGCTGTTAACATGGCCAAATTATTTGCTGAAAAGGGTACGAAGGCCACTGTAATAACCACACCCCTCAACGCCCCTTTCATCTCCAAAGCATTGGAAAATCCAAAACTAAGGACAACAGGATCCATATCCAAACCATGGAGTTCCCTTGTGCAGAGGCTGGTTTACCTGATGGATGTGAAAATATTGGCTCCATCCCTTCTCCAGATTTCATTCAATCCTTCTTTACGGCCACCGTTTTGCTACAAAAACCGCTTGAACAACTATTGCTAAAGCAGCGTCCGGATTGCATTGTCGCCGATATGTTCTTCCCATGGGCAACTGTTTCTGCCGCCAAATTTGGAATTCCCAGGCTCGTCTTCCATGGGACTGGTTTCTTCTCCTTGTGTGCTTCCGAATGTATTAGACTCTACGAGCCTTACAACCATGCTTCTTCTGATTCTGAATCATTCGTCATTCCTAATCTTCCGGGTGAGATTAAAATGACAAAGATGCAACTGCCATTTTTTATCACGACTAAGGAGAAAACAGGCATGGCCAAATTGTTGGGGGAAGCAAAGGAATCAGAGTTGACGAGCTACGGGGTTGTTGTTAATAGTTTCTACGAACTCGAGAAGGTGTATGCAGATCACTACAGGAACGTGCTTGGAAGAAAAGCATGGCACATTGGTCCCTTGTCTCTTTGCAACTCCGACATTGAAGAGAAAGCACATAGAGGAAAGGAGAGGTCTATTGATGAGCACGATTGCCTAACATGGCTTGACACAAAGAAACCCAATTCAGTGGTTTACATATGCTTTGGAAGTATAGCAAAATTGCGTAATTCTCAACTAAGAGAAATTGCTATAGGTCTTGAGGTTTCAGGGCAACAATTCATGTGGGTCGTGAGAGAAAGCGGAAATGATGAAGAAAAGGGAGAGGAATGGTTGCCTGATGGATTTGAGAAAAGGATGGAAGGAAAGGGACTAATCATAAGAGGATGGGCGCCTCAAGTGTTAATTCTTGAACATGAAGCAATTGGAGCCTTTGTGACTCATTGTGGATGGAATTCAACTTTGGAATCAGTGGTTGCAGGGGTACCCATGGTCACCTGGCCTCTTGCTGCTGAGCAATTTTTCAATGAGAAGTTGGTGATTGAGGTCCTTAAAATTGGGGTGCCTGTTGGTGCTAAAAAATGGGTACGATTGGAGGGAGATAGTATTACGTGGGATGCAGTGGAGAAGGCTGTGAAGAGGATAATGACAGGGGAAGAAGGCATTGAAATAAGGAACAGAACAAAGGTGCTTTCACAGCTAGCTAGGCGCGCAATGGAAGAAGGAGGATCATCCTACTCTGATTTGAATGCTTTGATTAAGGAGTTGAGTTCATTGAACCTTTAATATACCCAAAAACAACACTACTCTATGCATATGTTAAGTGCATTTCCTCCGAAGATGTTGTTTTGTTATTTAAATTTCAATGATTTCAACTAAAATAATTTTGAAGTCCTATCAACTTAAATTTAAATAGGCTTAGTTCAATATATGTTATTTAAATATGTTTTGTTATCATGTATTTATTTTATTTTGGAAGTCTACCAATTTTTTGTTTCTTTCCTGAAAGTCAGGTTGTTGTGTACTAATGAGTATAACAAGTGGGAAAAAAAGGACTTATACACATGATTGAAGTAATATTTAGTACAAATAATGATAACTTGCATAAACTGAAGTTTATATTTACAAATCATTAAAATGTTATGGTGGATTCTAAAAAGCAGTATATTGTGAGGAAAATGTCACTTAATTTTCATTAAAAAAATGTAGTACTCCCTAATTTTCATTAAAAAAATTGTCACTACTTAGTAAGGAAAATGCCATTTCTAATGTACACAACTAGATTTGGCCCATTGATATTAAATTCTGTTCGTCCATCCACTCTACAATGCATTGGTTCATCGGGGTCTATAGTTGACAATTGAATTAACATGTAAGGATAACTTGAACCCTCGCATGTCGGAGAGAATTGCACCGATAGTTTGGTGGAAACAAAACTTTAATTTGCTTCATCCAAATTTCTTGTTTTGTTTTATTTACCGAAGAAACTCGAATTCCATGAAGATCAAGAGAGTTTTACTATTGTTACCTTCGTTACGAGAGGATTTTGCAAATTGTTCCAACCCAAGGCCAAGCTTCAGACTGTTGAATTTGACAACAATAACTGAGCCTTGCTTGTCACTTATGTTCGACCTATTTTGGTTATTGATGGTTCGTAATTGGGACAACTTCAGAAGGGTCAGCCTATGTCAAACCTTTTGACAGCAAAGACATAGGCAGTACACAAAGAAAAATAATAAATCATTAATTTTGTTTTTAAAGTTTTATCTTCTCTCTTACTTAGTATTTTAACTAAAATAATAATATTTAATCATTAAAGTTTATTACATATGTGACATTAGTTTCAAATAATGTTTTAAAATTAGAATCAGTCATAGACTTAATTAAAATATTGATTCCTAGATTGAACGTCAAAGTAAAAGGTACTGATTAAACTGTATAAACAGTTCTAGATAGAACTCCCCTTATTCTGTTACTCTTATTTATCATAAGTAATATCAAATAAAAGATTATTTTTGAAAAAAGATAAAAATATCAGTGATAATGGAATAGCATAAACATAAGGCTTGATTACAATTGTATCACTACAAATTTATAGAAGGTCATATCTTTATGGAAAATTAAAACCATGGTTGAAGAACTCCAAAATGATAAGTCGTGAATCAAAATCGTAAAGCACATGAGAAATAGAATCAAATCCAACACGCTGTCCCAATACAGCAGTCTGCAGCAATTGGTGAAGCAAATGCTAAAAAATGGTTCCCTGCAAAATTTATAGAAGTTATTTTAACGTTGATAAGTGTAGGGAAAAAAAATCATTCAAATATTTTAAGGATTAAGGAGACGATATTTATATATTTGTATTATAGAAACGTTTGAATTTTAATTTAAAATTTATTATTATAAAAATTAAATTGAAGTATTTTAAGAAATATGAGATTAAATTAAAGAATTTTAAGAGATAAATTACTATTTACAACACAGCACTAGAGGAACTTGCCATTTTTTTTTATAAAGAACAAATAATTAACTTGCCATTTAACATTCCTTAAACATCCTTATTAATGTGATGGATGTATCAAAATTTTATAGACTAATTATTATTATTTTTATGTTTGAGGGACAAAAGCTTCAATTTTTTTTTCTGTTTACAATTATTTAAATAAGGCCGTTTATTTTCTCGCAATTGCATTGAATGGATGCAAATACCATTCTACATGTATTTTTTTTAAAATTAAATAATTTAGTCAACAGCAAAATTTCAATTTAGTTCATATAAATAAAATTTTATTGAATCGATCTTTATACCGTAAACATTACCTATTTAATTGTTGGTGTTACGATATTGTTGTATCTAAAAGTATTGTATTGATTGTTAATCTTTCTACGGATCTTAATTTGATTTCTACAAGTAATATATTCTTAATTTATATATATATATATATATATATATATATATATATATATATATATATATATATATATATAATATTTCTAATTATCTTATAAAATATTCTTAATTTAATCTTTTGTACCAAATCCTTAATTTGATTTATATATATATAATGCATTCTTAATTCTTATAGAATTAAATTAATAATGTGATACATGAATAAAAATCAAATTAAAATTACATAATAAGTTAAAAGTCAATATATGATTATCAGAGACATCATTTTAACATGGATCAATGTAAATAGATAATATTTACATGTATAAAAATCAATTTAATAATTTTTATGTATATGGAGTAACAAGATTGTGTAAGAGGCAAAGCCAATGTAACCCTTGCCTTAAGCTCCCAATTATTTAGGGTCTCAACTTTTTTCATATTTTTTTAATTAATTTCTTATTACTAATTTAAATTATTAGGTAAAATTTTTTGTTATGATATATGATTTACTATTGTTTTTATTAACAAGACTTTGTAATCTAAAAATATGAATATAACTGCTATTATAAATTATTTAAATATAATTTTATTAAATTTAATAAATTAATTTAGGATTGATATATAAAAACGATATTTTGATAAATATACAGATGATAAGATTACATGTTTAACTGAAGTTTCTTTTTGTATTGACATTTTTCATATATAATATATTAATTCATATCTTTAACTGAAAGTCAAAGTTGAACATTTTAAAAATATGAAATCACACTTATTTTTTATTTGAATTCTAGAATTTAAACACTTTGAATGATGATAAAGTGTAAAATTAAAAAATATTATATTAATCTTAATTTATTTTTAAAATATAAATATCGAAAGAAGTGCATATTAAAAAATCATGCTTCACTAAAAATATTATATCTAAAGATTATATATATATTTTTAGATAGATGTATTGTTTTTAATATATTATTGACGTACTTTTTAACCATTGTTATTGTTAAGTAATAGTTTTTTAAAATTAAATTTACTCAAAATTTATCTAATTAAGATTATCTCTGTCAACGAATAGATTAAATAAAACTATCATTTTATATATAGAAATATTTAATTATAAAATTTTAATAAATAATATTGTAATTGATAAAAAAATAAAAATAACAAATAACAAATCATATTAAATTAAAATTTGAATATAAATTTGACATTAGGCGTCATAATTTTTAACCACTACCGTGTTTATTAAATTGAAAATCTGTAATATATTATAAATTTATGAAATAGAAATTTTATGGGATAAATTTTGTTCAATTACTTTAGAGTTTGTGTAGGGGTTAAGATATAATAGGAAAGGATAGGATATCCTACCATGTTGCAATCCATTATTTATTTTATTTTTAGAAAATGTCATATTAAAATTATGATAGAGTCGGTTTTTTCCTTTCCATATATAATATAATAATATATAAGCTAAATTATAATTTTAGTATTTGATTTTAGAATAAAAATTTATTTTAATCTTTTATCTTTAAAAAAATTCATTTTACTTATTTAACTCTCAAATATAAATCAATATTATCTTTTCGAAAAAAATAATTATTTTTTATTTAAAATATAATTTTGAATTATTTTTTTTACCTATTCAAAACGTTAAACTTATCTTCTCATTAAATTCATTTACATAAAACCTATAAAAATAAACTATTAAGATATCATAAATAAGGTAAAAATAGTTTGAAAAATAAGTATCATCATCAAGAGAAAAATTAAAATATCTCGTATCAAATTCTTTTCTAGAACCTCAACTCACTTTTCATTCTAGAACCTTTATCTTTATTGTTACAAACTAACTGGAAACACGGAAGTATTTGTACAGAGGTAGTGTTTGGAATGCATAACTTGACAAGAGCAGGCCTCTTACTCCTACGTACCTCTCCTAAGTTAGGAATCAAAATTTATGTAGTTCTGAGTACATGTAGTGAGAGACAGAATTTGACTTTCCATTATGGGTCATTTCTTTTGGATAGGGACCTGGTTATAAGTTCTGGTCGGACTTTCCTTTAGGCGTCCGCCAGAGTTTAAGACATAGAAATTGAACTTTCTCTTGGGCGTTCATCGCTCAAGGGTTTGAGTTTGGAGGTAAGACTATACATTAGGCGTCCCATTTCAGTGTGCGGTGGAGTTTGTGAATGTGTATGCTAGGTTGACTCGGACACGTGCCTACTAACTCAAAGTCATGTAAAATACATGGTATGTCATGAACATGGGACCAAGTCTGACTCAGTCACAGGTTGAGGCGGGCTAGATACTGGATATCTAAAGTGTGCTAGACCTGATTTAATTAAGATGAACTAGCAATTTATCATCTGAAACATAATTGACTCGATTTGACTAAGCTCGGCTGCGTACCTGCTATCTGAAACGTAATTAACTCGATCTGACTAATGCCCGGCTAGGTGCATGAGATTTGAAGTGTGGTTACAGGGACGGGACGAGAAGGGCGCTATCTATCTATACTCGAAGATTGAGAGTCGGGAAACAATTCCCACGAGCTACCAGTCTACCACCATTCTGCTTCATATTTCTACTTCCCTTCTACCTTTTCTTTCATATTTCTTAATGCACAGATTCCATCTCATCAATTACAGTTCAAAAACCTGCAACTGATTTAATGACGGTTAGATGCAATAAATATAGTATTTTAATGCACAATATCATGATGTGATGTTTTCGGCAATCTGACACACTGGTTGTAAAAAACTCAACCACTAATTTAGCATGAAGATGTTCTGAAGTTCACTTTTGAACGGCATAATTCACGATCATTAATATAATTTTTTATTTAAATAAAAATATTAGTAGAAAAATAGTGTACAGTAAAAGATTGAATTGCACTTCATGAAGGTATTTTTCAACTGCAAATCCTAGTTAGTATTTATTGTTGATACGTGATTTACTCATTCAATTCAATTCTTTAGGATAAGATAACTATTTTACGAGATTAAGTTTAACACAAAAATAAGAACAAAACAAACCTGCTTGCTATTATTTTATTCCCCTCAATTTTCTTTCCCTTTTTCCTTTATTTAAATTGAAGGAGAAGGGGCGGGGAAATTATTGCCACGAGCAACCTCCATTCCACTTCACGTTTCTAACCCCCCACTCTATTCCAACTCATAAATCGAAACCCAAAAGGCCCACACTTATTTTTATTGCCTTTGGAGGTTAGATAATTTTAGAAAAATTTCATATTTCTTTTTATCTAAATAAGTAAATTTGATATAATTAGAATTTATTATTAGATGTTAGTGAATTAGTTTGTTCCTTATTTTTAGTTATGTTATTAGTAGTGGTTGCTAGAATCACGGGATGTGATCTCTTGGTCAGTTTTTTCTCAATGTATTTAAATTAAGTTGTTTTTAGATAAAAAAAATATCTCTTCCAGTCAGTATATTCAGTTTATTATTTTATTTTACTCTCTATTCTTGCTCGTTCTTTTCTTTTACTCTCTGTTAGCAATTGCCTCTCTTCTAAAAAACCAACAATTGGTAGCAGAGTTCTTTTTTTACCGAACCTATAGAATGGATTCTGAAGCAAGCTTTTCCCAAACAGCTCTTCTAGTTTTTAATGGGAAAACTATGATCTTTGGACCGTTAAAATGGAGGCTTACCTAGAGGCTTACCTAGAGGCTTTGGATCTTTGAGAAGCTGTAGAAGAGGATTATGAAGTCCTTCAGCTGCCGAACAATCCCACCATGGCCTAGATTAAGAATCATAAGGAGAAAAAAACCTGAAAAGCAAAGGCAAAATCATGCCTTTTTGCTGGTGTCTCTACAACAATCTTCACTAGGATCATGACTCTCAAATCAACAAAAGCGATTTGGGATTATCTAAAGGGAGAATATGCTGAAGATGAAAGAATACGAAGCATGTAGGTGCCAAATTTAATGAGAGAATTTGAGTTGCAAAGGATGAAAGAGTCTGAGACAATCAAGGAATACTCAGACAAGTTGTTGAGTATTGCCAACAAGATAAGGCTATTGGGCAGTGACTTTGCATATTCTACAATTGTTGAAAAAACTCTGGTAACAATACTTGAGAGGTATGAAACATCCATAACCTCATTGGAGAACTCAAAGGATCTGTCAAAGATCACTTTGGCAGAAGTGTTACATGCCTTGATGGTGCAAGAGCAGCGAAGGTTGATGAGAGAAGATCGTGCCATTGAAGGTGCAAGAGCAGCGAAGGTTGATGAGAGAAGATCGTGCCATTGAAGGTGCACTTCCAGCAAAGCATCATGATGCTAGATACAATAAAAAGAAATTTTTTAAGAAGAACCAACCAACAAGTAGCAAAAATATAGCAAACAACCAAAACAAAGGCAAGGGTAAAAAGAAAAGTTACCCACCTTGTCAGTATTGCAGAAAAATGGGTCATCCTCCATTCAGATGTTAGAGGAGACCTGACACGAAGTGCAGTAGGTGCAATCAGATCAGACATGAAGCTATAATTTACAAAGCAAATATCCAGCAAGTTGTAGCTGATGCACAAAATGTGCAAGAGAATGAAGACGAGCTCTTTGTTGCTACTTGTTTCCAGCAGTAGTTCAAGTGAATCGTGGTTGATAGATAGCGACTACACCAACCACATGACCTATGACAGAGAATTATTCAAGTGTTTGGACAACACCGAAGTCAAACAGGTCAGAATCGAGAATGGTGAACAAATTCCAGTAAAAGGAAAGGGATCAATAGCTATAACAAGCCACATTGGTACAAAAACCCTCTCTAATGTTTTATATGTACTTGAAATTAACCAAAACTTGCTTAGTGTTGGACAGTTGCTAGAGAAAGGGTTCAAAGTTATCTTTGAAGATAAAAGCTGCATAATTAAAGGTCCAACAGGCCTAGAAATGTTCAAAGTCAAGATGAAGAGCAAGAGTTTCTCATTTGATCCAATGAAGGAGCAAGTTGCATTTTCAATTATAGCAAGCTCAATCGATCTTTGGCACAAAAAGCTGGGTCATTTCCATCATTTGGGAATGAACTACATGTTGAAAAATCAACTAGTTCGTGGAGTTCCTTTCTTGACAAAGAAGCTAGCTGAATGTGAAGCTTGTGATTTCGGGAAGCAAACAAGGACACCATTTCTTGAAAGTAGCTGGAGGGCAAGTCAAAAATTGCAGCTTGTTCACACTGATGTTGTTGGACCATAAAGAACCCCATCACTAAAAGGAAGTTTTTATTACATTATCTTTATTGATGACCTAACGAGAATGTGTTGGATTTTCTTTCTTAAATACAAATCAGAAGTAGTTGTAGTGTTATGGAAATTCAAAGCACATGTCGAAAATCAAAGCAATTGTCGTATTCAAATTTTGAGGTCGGACAATGAAAAAGAATATATTGCAAATCAATTTCAACAATTTTGTGATGAAGCTGAGATCGAGCATCAATTGACGGCCCCTTACACTCCTCAACAAAATGGAGTGAGTAAAAGGAAAAATAGATGAATCATGAAGATGGCCAGGTGTATGCTTCATCAAAAGGAATTACCAAAGAAGTTTTAGGCTGAAACTACAAATACAATTGTGTTTATTCAAAATAGAATTCCTACACGAGTTGTACAAAATCAAACTCCTTTTGAAGCCTGGTTTGGTTTTAAACCTTCCTTAAATTTTTACAAAAATATTTGGTTGTTTGTGCTACTCACATGTACCTTAGGTTAAGCGTGATAAGCTTGACAAAAGAGTTGAACCTGGAATATTTATAGGCTACAGCACAATCTCTAAAGCTTATAGGATTTTTCAGCCTCAAACTGGAAAAATTCTTATAAGTAGAGATGTGCACTTCATGGAGGACGAAAAATGGTGCTGGAGTGACTCAAAGAAGAATCAGAATGTTGTACTAGAGCTTGAAGATACACTAGATGATGCACCCATTTGAGGCACAAGGTTGCTTTCCGACATCTATCAAAAAAGCAATGTAGAAGTGTGCAACATAGTTGTGTGTGAACCAACCAATTTTGAAGAAGCTTCTATGGAGCAGAAATGGTTATCTGCAATGAAGGAGGAAATGTCTATGATCGAGAAAAATCAAACTTGGATGTTGGTTCCAAGACCTCATGACAGAAATGTCATAGGGGTGAAATGGGTGTTTCGTACAAAACTTAATCTTGATGGTCCCCTAAACAAGCACAAAGCAAGACTTGTTGTGAAGGGCTACTCTCAAACTTTTGGAGTTGATTATGTAGATACCTTTGCTTCAGTAGCAAGGCTTGACACAATAAGGTTGCTACTTGCCATTGTTGCACAAAACGGGTGGTAAGTGTTTCAAATGGATGTCAAGTCAGCCTTCCTTAATGGTTTTTTACAGGAGGAGATTCATGTTGAGCAACCAGAAGGTTTTATTAATCAAAGGACAAGAAGGCAAAGTCTACTTGCTGAAGAAGACTCTATATGACCTGAAGCAAGCTCCTAGAGTATGATACAACAAATTTAATGAATATCTATTGAGCTTTGGCTTTTAAAGGAGCCAATCTGAAGCTACGCTCTATGTCAAGCATGTTGATGCTGACATTTTAATCATTTCATTGTATGTTGATGATCTTTTGGTGACAGGAAGCAACCCAATACTAATTAATCAATTCAAGCAAGAAATGAAGGATGTCTTTGAGATGACTGATCTTGGTCTTATGAACTATTTTCTAGGCATGGAAATCAATTAGAAGAAGAATGAGATTTTCATATGTCAAAAAAAATATGCAAAGGAAATCCTAAAAAAGTTTCAGCTGGATGAATGCAAAATAATGAACACTCCTATGAATAAAAAGGAGAAGTTCAGCAAGGAAGATGGAGCTGACAAAGTTAATGAAGTGCATTTTAGAAGTTTGATTGGATGTCTAATGTATCTTACATCCATAAGGCCTGACATTTTATTTCCAGTTAGCATGCTGTCAAGATTCATGCATTGTGCTAGTGAACTGCACTTGAAAGCAGCAAAAAGAGTTGTGAGATACATCAAAGGGACTGTCAACTATGGAGTCAAGTATTACCAGGTACGAGACTTCGAATTACTTGATTTTTGTGACAGCGATTGGGCAAGTAGCTTCGATGATATGAAAAGTACTTTAGGGTACTGTTTCAGTATGGATTCAGGAGTTTTCTCTTGGTGTTCCAAGAAGCAAGAGGTTGTAACTCAATCAACAACAGAAGTTGAGTTTATTGCAGCTGTAGCAACTGTGAATCAAGTTATTTGGTTGAGGAATATTTTAACATATTTGGGTCTGAAGCAAGATAAAATCATAGAAGTTTTTGTTGATAACCAAGCAGCAATTTCAATCTCACAAAATCCTATTTTTCATGGCAAGACCAAGCATTTTAATGTGAAGTTGTTTCACTTAAGAGAAGTTCAAGAAAATGGCAATGCAAACTTAATTTACTGTCGCACAGAAGATCAAGCTGCTGACATGTTTACCAAACCTTTTCCACTCAACAGGTTTGAGTTTGCAGCCTCCACAACACTCAACAGGTTTGAGTTCCCGAGGAAGAAGCTAGGAGTTTGTAGCCTCCACGACAAGGAGGAGTGTTGAGAACTGCTTTTGGATGTTGCATAGTTTTTAGGAAGATTTTAGATTTGTTTCTGTTTGAATAAGTCAATTTGATTTAATTAGAATTTATCATTAGATGATAGTGGATTAGTTTATTCCCTATTTTTAGCTAAGTTATTAGTTGTGGTTGCTAGACTCGCGGGATGTGATCTCTTGATCAGTTATTTCTCAATGTATTTAAATTAAGTTACTTTTAGATAAAAAATATCTCTTTCAGTCAGTATATTCAGTTTATTATTTTATTTTACTCTCTCTAATCTTTCTCGTTCTTTACTTTTACTCTCTATTATCAACAACCTCTCTTCTAAAAAAAACCAACAAACAAAATAACTTTTTTACGAGATTAAGTTTAACACAAAACAAACCTACTTGCTATTTTTTTATTCCCCTCAATATTCTTTCCCTTTTTCCTTTATTTAAATTGAAGGAGAAGGGGCGGGGAAATTATTGCCACGAGCTACCTCCATTCCACTTCACGTTTCTAACCCCCACTCCATTCCAACTCATAAATCGCAATCCAAAAGGCCCACACTTATTTTTACAACTTTTGAGTGCTATTAAATACTTGACACTCTCTAAACCAAAAGGCAAAAACATCCATACAAGAATTCCCTCTTTTGGCAGTGTTTTCTTCGTTAGTTACTTATTATAGTGAGAAATATGAGCAATGAAGTGGGTACTTTACATGTATTCTTCTTCCCTTTCTTGGCTCATGGCCATATGATACCAACCGTTGACATGGCAAAATTATTTGCTGAAGTGGGTGTAAAGGCCACTATCATCACCACACCCCTAAACGCACCTTCCATCACCAAAGCCATAGAAAAAGCTAAAAGCATCATTAACACGATTCACATCCAAATAATCGAGCTCCCATATGCCGAGGCTGGTCTACCTAGTGGGATTGAAAATACTAACTCCATCACTTCCACGAGTTTATTTCCTGCGTTCTTTAAGGCATGTGGGTTACTCCAAAACCCGTTCGAGCAACTGTTGCTGGAGCAACATCCAAATTGTGTTGTTGCTGATGTTATGTTCCCATGGGTAACTAACTCTGCAACCAAATTCGGAATTCCAAGCCTTTTGTTCGACGGGACTAGTTTCTTCTCCATCTGTGCCAACGAATGTCTGACACGATATGAGCCTTACAAGAGTGTTTCTTCAGATTCAGAGCCCTTTGTCATTCCCAACCTTCCCGGGGAGATTAAAATGACAAGGATGCAGGTGTCGCCTCATGTCATGACTGATGAAAACCCCCGCATGACCAAGTTGTTGGAGGAAGCAAAAGAATCGCAGCTCAAAAGCTATGGAATGGTTGTTAACAGCTTTTATGAACTTGAAAAGGTTTATGCGGATCATTTAAGGAATGTTATTGGAAGAAAAGCATGGCATATAGGGCCAATGTTTCTTCGCAGCAGGGAGAAAGAAGAAAAAGCACGTCGAGGAAAAGATGATAATGAGTATGAGTGTCTAAAGTGGCTTGACACGAAGCAAGCCAATTCAGTTGTTTACGTATGCTTTGGAACTACGACAAAGCTACCTAATTCTCAACTTATGGATATTGCTATTGGTCTTGAGGCTTCAGGGCAACAATTCATCTGGGTCGTGGGAAAAAACAAAGAGAGAGAAGAAGAAGAAGAAGATGAATGGCTACCTGATGGATTTGAGAAAAGGATGGAAGGGAAGGGACTGATCATAAGAGGGTGGGCCCCTCAAGTGTTAATTCTTGAACATGAAGCAATTGGAGCTTTTGTGACTCATTGTGGTTGGAATTCAATTTTGGAAGCAGTGACCGCAGGGGTACCTTTGGTGACTTGGCCTATTGCTTATGAGCAATTTTGCAATGAGAAATTGGTGGTTGAGATTCTTAAAATTGGGGTACCTGTTGGAGCTAAAAAATGGGCTCAAGTAGTGGGGGATACTGTTAAGTGGGAGGCAGTGGAGAAGGCTGTGAAAAGGATAATGATTGGGGAAGAAGCCCATGAAATGAGGAACAAAGCCAAGGTGTTTTCACAACTAGCTAGGCAAGCTGTGGAAGATGGAGGCTCTTCTTGCTCCGATTTGAATGCTTTAATTGCCGAGTTGGGTTCACTCTCCCGTTAATGAAAAAGGTTAGCAACACTTTGATACTCTGCCTATTCGTTATTATTGATTAAATTTTACTTCAAATCACAAATTTTGGTAAATTTTACCAATTATATCAAAAGAGATACCTGTTAAATAAAGGTACCTTTTATCAAGATCTGTGATTTTTAAAAATTTTAATCAATAATAAAAAATATATGATACAGAGTATCGCTATAATTGTTGCGGACTAAAATATCAGTAATAATATATATTATATTTTCTTATTATGTATTCCTACTGCTTGATGAAATAAGAAATAAACTATCATTTTGGTATTTAAAGTATTTTCTCTTAAGTAGTCTTTAAAGATTACTTTATTATTTGAAGATTACATAAGAGAGGAGATAATACTTTAGAAACTCCACTGAGAATTTACTTATTAAATAAGTATTAAATAAAGAACGGGTGTATTTTCCTATTTCTTGGTTTAATAAGTAATCGTATAAAGGTTTCTAATGAAATATTGATGACTCTTTATGACTATGTACATTTCTTGAAAAATGTTACTCTGATAAGTGGTATCTAAATTCAATGATTGGAACTGAACTTAAATAATTCTATTACCCTAAATTTATTTATGCTTAATTCACTGTAATCCTATTATATTATGTCATCTTTACTTTATTTATTTATTTTCTTTTGGAAAGTTTACATTGCTCGGCAAGCCGAATTACACAGTAAATCATATCGAAGCCTATAAAAGAGAAGAAGCCATAGCTTGGACATTGTTTATGTGATCTTTCTTGGTCATTTTTTTTTATATTTGTATCTTAGTGCTATTTGTTTAACTTGTTTCTTCTATGTTTCCATGTTCCTGAAATTGTTTGGGTTAATTATTCAATATTTGTTTCTACATAAAATACTACACTTATAATTATTGCAACTGTTTGAATTAATCGGTAAATAATGTAATTTCTTTTGTTATTTTTTATTTATTTTATACTTTTATAATATCTATAACTTAACATTTGCGCCATTATAATTGCAATTTTAAATGACCTAATTTAACAATTATGACCCATTTTAAAATTGATCTCAAACAAAAATTGGTGAGAAATTTAATGAGGTCCAAATAATTATATTGGTACAAAATTGCAATTAAATGTAATGATGTAACTCATAGCCTTTGGGCTATTTAAATTGAATTTTTTAATAAACCCGTATAAGAATTGAGGCTCATCTTTTTATATTTAGCTTAAAACTGAAAAGAAAAAATATTAAATTCGCATAGGATAAAAAAATGATTCGGCGCAATACGGGCCTAATCCGAAATAACCCACCCATGTAATCTGAATCTAACCCAATCCAAATCTAAATCCAACCTTATCCAAAGTTCAAATGGGCGAAGCACAGGCCTTACTTTTTTTTTTCTGTCTGATTTTTGGAGGATTTAGCTTTCTGACTTGAATCCCACCAAATCTTACTGATGTGCACCTCTATTATGGATGGATGGATAGATATAGCACATTAATTAGTGCTAACAACCCAATCAATCAATTGTTTGAAATTTTGGACATACAATGATATTTATACACGGTCACTGCAATTGCCTTGTCTATTCTATAATAAATGATTCGAAATGTATTTTTTTTTAGAGTATATTTTTTGTTGTAAAGATTCAAAGTGTCTTATCCAAATAAGTGCATTTTATAATATTATAAAATACATCCATTGTCTTATTTATTCTATATGTGTTTTGTGCGTGCTTATAATATTAATTATAAAATCCAAAAAAATAAAATAAAGGTTCTGTTCTATAGATTTTTATAAATAATTATAAAAAAATAAATGAAATAATTTTTTTATAAATTAAAACTAACAAGTTAATTTTTAAAAAATTCTTTCTTATTAGTTTCTTTAAAAAATTATTTTTCATTTATGTATAAATTAATTTTAGTTTATAATTTTATTTTTAGTTTTAGTTTTTTTATAAATATTTATGAAAAAAATTATTTCAAAAGATCTAAAGCCTATATAATTCTTTGTACATGCAGACACTTCAAAAAATGAATTCATAAATTATCTCTAGAGGTGAACACTACTAGAAATGTGTCATTTTCTTACGAAATTTCCTACAATTTTAAATTCACAGGAAAATTGTTGGTGGATAACTTTTTCTTGCGAATTATAAATCGGCAAGAAATTTATCTGCGAATATATTTCGCAGGAAAATTCACAGGAAAATCTATAGGAAAATTTGCAGAAAAATTCGTAGTAAAAATTCCCAGGAAACGTGTTATTTCCTACGAAATTTCCTACGGTTTTAAATTCGCAAGAAAATTGTTGGTGGATAACTCTTTCTTACGAATTATAAATTGGCAAGAAATTTATCTGTGATTATAATTCACAAGAAAATCTGTAGGAGCATTCGTAGGACAATTCATAGAAAAATTTCGTAGGAAACATTTCCTTCAAACCAATGATTTCTTCTTTAAAAAGGTTATCAGCAACACCAACATGAGTGGAACTTTAGAAATGACAATTCAATAGAAGTGAAAAATACTCGAACAAGATTTACAAATAGCTATCAGAAACATTTAGACAATGAAACAACACATTACTCTGACTAAAAGATTAGAAAAGATTTGGTTTAGTGTCAAAAGCCACATAAAAGGTTTTTAAATAATGTAAATTTTCATGAATATTTTGATAATAAGATCATAGAATTATCCTTCAAAGTTCAAAATATTTCAATTAGAAGAAAGAAACTAATGGAAGATGAATGTTATCTCTAATCCTACAATAGGTATTGCATTGTTAGTGTCTCTTGTTGGACAAGTGCCCAAAAAACAGATCTGCATAAATCTCTTATTTACATAATTACATGTTAATGTTAGATAGTGATATAATACATTTTTTTTGTATCAACAAAATAATACATTATTAGAAAGACAAGAAGAAGATGATGAGCTGGTAAGTTGATAATGTGGTTACTTTGTGATATGTGAGTCATAGATTCATGGTTCTCCTAGTCGTAGAAAAAGCCTCTCTATCCATAGGGGTAAGGTTACATAAATCTGGAGCCTCATGCATTGGACAACCAATTTAGAAAGACAAAAAAGAAAGTGGAGGCATATGGAGGATAAGAAGTTCTTCATAACAGACTAGAAAGAAGGACATGTTGACAGTGGAAAATAAATAAAGAAAATACTAAAAAACATATATGAAAGGTTCTCCAATCCCTCTACAAATTTGCCAAACCAAATTCATGAGAAAATCCATGTGTTAAACACTAATAAGAAGCTTGAAAAACACCTCTATATCTTAACAAAGGCAAACATAAACTTGTCTTGAGAGAAAAAAAGATAAGTCTCTCTATTATCCTTCTTAATCCTTAAATTAATCAAAAAAAATTGAACAAAATGCAGGGAACAATCATATTAGACCAAAAACACAAAAGAATTGTATCCATAGGCATATGCATTCGTGAATACAGTAAAAATTATTTTGGTACTATTTTAACATATTGGTTGATATCTAACTAATGTATGATATTAGTTGTTATTGTTATGTATGAGTCTCTTCCATGTGTGTGTAGACTTAATTTTGGGAATTTGGCTTGCAACACATCCATGTCTAAGCTGCATTGCTTCCTATTTCCATGTCTATTCTTCTTGGATTGAAGAACCATGTGAAATTTGTAGGGATCCCAAGAGTCAAACAACACAATTGACATGTAGCTCAAGACTTACAACATAAAATTAAAACAAATGCAAGTCATAAAGTAACAAAATCTCTATCCAATTAGTTTATATTCATACCTTTCAAACACTAAGGGCTCTGGCGAATGACTAGGATTTCCATCATTCTCATATTTTTGGATGAAAATAGACCCAGAGGTTGATTTGCTTATTCTTGCTAGAAGTTAAATGGAGAAATGCGAGGTCATTTGATAAGTGATGACATCTATTTAAAATATTTATAATTTCTCTTTTTAATAATATCACAAAAAGAAAGGAAACATTTGATCAGATAGTTGAGAAATTTGTGCATTAATTAAGCATTTCCTCTCTTGTATAACCCCACAGTCCCACTCACACAATTTTCGTATGTTTGACTACTACTATGTAAAATGTTGGGCTGATCCAAACAACATAATAAACAAGGGCTTTTACACTAACAAATACAAGTGTTGAGGAGCAAGAACCATGTCAACAGGGAATAAGAATTTCAAGATGGCCTTAGACAAATGATTCAAAATTAAATTTCCATTAGATCCTAGCGTAATGAACCCATATCACCCTATTAATATAGGAAAAGAGTTAGTTTTGTCACATTCCCCAAGGAGAAATCTATATTTCTAAGATCAGCATCCGAAAGATCAGCACCCGAAAGATCAGCACCTAACGACAAGAGGTAGGAGGAGAATGAATGTAAATGGTAAATAGTGTTCTAAATGTGTATATTATATTCATTATTATAACATTTAGTGTTGGCTGCCAAACCTATTAAATCAGCGTCAAAGAAGCTAGCACTTATTAACTTTGCACCTTTAAAATTAGCTTGTCTCAATATGGACTGTATCAGTCAAGGTTAGTTAACTTGTTAAATTTTGATCTAAAGCACATATTTGAATCACTCCATCATCAAATTTCAATCAACTTAGAATATGTTTAGATAAATTTTTATATGAAGGTTACTTTATTGCTTAATATCCAATAATGGCAGTAGCAGGAAATTTAAAATATTTATGACTAAAGGCAGCAACAACATCCTAACAACATGAATTATGTTATTAACACTGAAATCTAATAGGTTTAAATGTAAATAGATTATATCATAGACGACAAGTACAACCACTCATGACTCATTCAATGAGTTGTTCTCATCAAACTAATTGCCTAGCACCACTCTCCTTCAACATATACAGAAATTGAGTATCATAAACTAGAAAAATTCAAATTAAAATTGTAAAAAAATAGGAATAAAAGTTATATTAAACTAAGCAATCCAAATACAATAAAAACCAATAAGGGAATAATGATCGGGTGAAAACACGAACTATTCTGATCAGAGTACAGTGAAACACTCTCAAACATAATAGAAAGTATATACAGAAGAGAATCTGATCCTACAGAATAATAATCGAGTATAAAAAGATCGATCAAAGAGACAGATAAGATAAGATGATACAAAGAATCAAATTAAAGAGCATACAGTTAGCGCTAGGTTATGATATTCAGTATTCTGAAAACACAAGTTCATAGCAGAGAGAATTCTTGCCTGGAAAAAGTTGCTTTGCTTTGGTTTTCTTGTAGAAAATGTTTACTATTGTTTGAATATGAAAATAAAAAAAAATAATTGGAAAAATGGGAAATAGAGTGGTGAAGGCGGTGACATGGAAATTGTGAAAGACAAAAGAGAGAGTGGGAGAGCGGTATATATAAGTTACAAAGGTAGGAGGAGATGAGAGAAGAGGATCTTTTCTCTTGGAGCATTAGGAAAGTGATGGTGGGGCCCGTAACAGCCAATCTGGCACAAAAGTGGGTCGGAAAGCCTTAAAAAACTTTGCCACATAAATTGTTTATTTTTTATCATGGGTCCAAGATCTGGTTTAAGAGGTGGCTTGGCTTTTAACCACAAAAATTTAGTGTCGACCTAGTGTTTCTCTTACACACGAGTTGTTTCTGTAGAAAGCTTAATTCATTTTTAAAGGTCTAGATTTCTTTTGAAATTTTGAACAAAAATTTTATGAATGTTCGAGGCCAATCGGGCTACTAGTGATTTAAATAATATACGGAATGATCCTAGGATAAAATATTCGTCTTAGACTCTAATTATTTATTTATTTATTAACAAATATTTTCAGAAAAAGTAAACTTTGATAATAATATGATAAATAATAATAACTAGTATTTTAATATATTCAAATATGGTTGGGTTTGGATAAATCTATTACTTAATTCAATCAAAATACTTTGGTTTGGTTTAGATTAGAAGTTTGTGTATTTCTTTTTTTAGTGTAAATTGAACAAACTCGATCAATGACAAGTTTAATTGAGTTAATTGGATTCAAAAATTATAAATTTTGTTTGAATTTTTTAAAAAACGTAAATTATATTTTTATTTGAAATTGTGGGGCCTAATTGATTAACGATTCATTGTTAATATATATATATATATATAAATCTTAAAATATTCTTATTTTTTTGTTTTTCCTTTTGTTATCTTTTTTTTATTTTTTTATTTACATTAAGAATATTTTTTTTACTATAGTTAAATATATTTTATTTATGAATAGATATTATTGAAAGAATTTTTTAATATATTCAATTTAATAAATTTAGTTTTATAATATATTTTATTTTATTCTATTATAATATTTATTTATTTAATGAAAAACTTTCCTGCGAATTTTTTTACGAAATTTCTTGCAAATTTTTCTACAAATTTTCCTGCAAATTTTTCTGTGAAAAAAATTCGCAAGTATTATTTTTTGCGGATTTTAAATTTGTATGAAATATTTCTTGTAATTATTTATTTTCAAATAAATTCGTAGGAAACAAAAAGAATCTACGAAATTTTCTACCATTTTTTATCCACAAAAAAAATCTTACGATTTTTAAAGTCGTAACAAAATCTGCAAGAAATTTCTACGAATATATTTTGATATAAAATTCGTAGGAATTTCTTACAAATTATATTCCACAACAAAATTTACACAAAGTTCCTGCAAATTATTTTTCGTAAGAAAATTCGCAGGTAAATAACATATTTCTGGTAATGGAACTTTTTATTACACTTTTAACATTTGGCTGATGCATATTCTAAGAAGGATTTTTATCATTAATTTTAAATTTTTTTCCTAAATTTATATATGGTAAAATAAAGATTTAATATTATTTTTTAAGAAAAGGTTATTAGAATAACTATTTTGGATTTTTTTATTATTACATAAACTTAAAAGTTATTAACGGTAATTATTTTAAATTTATTTTTTATTTGGTTACTGTGAAAATCTTGTAAAATGTTAATTTCTAAAGATATATTTTAATAAAAAAAAGTATGAATAATAGGTTGTTAATAATAATAATTTAAAATTTTCTTCTTGTTTGATATTTTGGTTATTGCAAAGCTGAAATAACGAATATGCACACGAGAAGGGAAAGGGAAGGGGTATATGGTGTGTACGTGTACTTGTTTAAACATTTTATTTTCTCAAAGGGATATATAAAAAGAACTTTATGTAAACTTGTGTAAAGCTTTCAACAGAAAACTTTGAGGAAAGGATAAGACCACTTACACACGTTGATTTATAAGTGTTTACTCTTAATTAAGAGTTACATCTAATTTCTTTTGTATAGAAATTTTTTCACTTAATTAACGAGAATTTTTTTATTATCTCTTCAAGTTTATACAAATTTTAATACAAATTTACATATTTAGTCTTTTTAGAGTATATAAAAATAAGTAATCTTCTCTCACACTATGAAATTATGTTTATAAATTTTTTCTTTGTACAGAAAATCTCACCCTATAAAAATATGAAACAAAATTCAAAGAATCTTTAAAAAAACAAAAAAATATAACAATGAAAGGATTGTCTAGTAAAATTATTGTCTAGTAAAATTATTATTCTGTTACTTGAAAATGTTCATATATCTTTTTATCACTTGAATCTTGTTCATTTAAAGTCTTTATTTTCATATAAAGAGATTGGAGAATTTTTGCTCTGACTTGAGCATCTTCCCATTCTAATTGCATCACAAGCAATAAGGTTTTTCATTGCACTTTAGACAAAGTGTTTGTCTTCCTTAGAAGAGAAAGAAAGCATAAGTACATGATGTTCAAAGAATTTAACCTAAAAGGTGATTTGTATAACTTAACACAATTTTTTTTTCTACTTTTGTTTCTTTTGTATAAAATATGATAGTTATCATATATTGACTTACTTCTTTGAAGAGAGTAACTCAAGAATACTTATAGCATAACTTTATTTTTTTTAACAAATAAGGATATTTAGAAATAGCTTGACAATAATTAGTAAGTATGAAAAGAATACATGGTCAAATTTCAAAACTTTTCTTTTTACATAAAGTAAAAAGGTTTTTCATCCAAGTTTGATAAAACATTTGTCATTTGTAAATAGACTCACTTAAAAGGTATCGTCAATCAAATGTTTGGATGTTTGTTCATAAAGCATAATAAAATGTGTATTGCAAAAGATCCTTGGATGCTTAGTTTTTCCAAGCTACATGTATAAATATCAAAGTAAGACGCTACTTGAAGATATTTTCATATACTTTGTTTTTAAAAGAAATATTTCTTTAAGAAATGCTATTGTGTATATCCCTTTGAGAATATGTTTAAACAAGTAGAATTGATTTTAGTCTTTTTGAATTAAGGGTTTTTGTTTCACTTTCATTTTTCCTCCTCAACCTCAATTTTATGCAACTTTCTTATCCTACCTCCTTACGATTCTTATTTTACTTCTTATTTCTACTAGAGAAGCTTGGTCCTGTGTCCCTAATCATCTTTACATTAGGATAATTCCTATTTGGTCATTTAGAAACATATTCTTAAACAAGCTTAGGTTCATAAAACCTTACTTTTACTAGTCAAATCAAAAGTTTAGGAAAAGAGGTTGGTCATATAGTTCTCCTAAACTCAATTATCATATAATTCTATCAACTAACTAAGGTATGATCACCACTAATTAGTTGATTAAGCATGTAAAGAGTTTTAATTCCTCACAAAAATATTCAAAGCAAAAAGATAATTTAAGAAGTAAAAGACAGGAAACAGAACATTGCATTCAAAAGAATAGTTGAGGGTTCTAAGTATAAATTACACCATAACACATAAAAAATGATTTATTTACTCATTCATATGATTAAAAACAGATAAACTAAAGATATATATAAACAAATAAAGAAGGAAAACCAAAAACTCGAAGAGGTTAGGGGTTTTGCTTCTCCGTTTTGTATTGGACTTTTAACCTTGCCAATGCTTTTAGGTGTCTTTTAGGGTTTAGGGTTATCGAGAGAAACATTGGAAGAATGGAGAATATGAATTATGGAATGTTAAGGAGTGATGGGATACAATGGTGTGTGCCGGGATGTGTTTTTTCAACTCCCACGATGTCGCTTTTGTATTGTGTGAAGTAAGCCTTACTGGTGGACTTACTCTTTTTCGGCTAAAAATCTTGAATTTTGTTATATTTTCTCATTTTTCTACTCGTGGACCTGTATTACATTAAATTCCATAAAAAATGGTCAATTGTGCATAATATATAAAAAAAATATAAAGAATTTTACTAAAAAAATATAGCATTAATATACAAAAATATCGATTTATTAGCTCTCTTGGATCAAGGAATGAAAGGTCATTTAACATTAGTTTCTTTAAGTTCTTTACTGGAAATAGACATGTAATTGGTCCATAGTTTTTTGTTGGTTTGACATGTATTTTGGCCATAATTGGCTTGTATTAGGTCAATAACCTTTTGGACTTGTGTTCTTGTAACTTTATTTTAATTGTTTTTTGGCCTTGTTAGATCTAGGGGGTTAAAGAAGGAAAGGTTTGACCTTCTTAACTTTTGTTTGACTTGGACTATTAGGTTTGAGCTAATCCCTTACATTTAGACTAAGTTAGATAAGTAAAAAGTATATATAACCTTTTGTAATTAGAGTTAACCACTTTTGACATTTTATGAAAGAAACTTATGCTTGTGAGAGGATTTTCTATTTATGCTCTTGCGAAGAATTTGATTCTAATTAAAGATCCTTCAATCTTTATGGCAAAATTTACTCCAACATATCAAATCCCATAAATTTTCTGTGCTTCTCATCTCTTTTCCTAATTCATTTTCTTACTCTTGAAAAAATATTATAATAAAAGTTTGTTAATGATAATCACGTTGGATTCCTTTCTTTCCCTGGTTATTGCAAAAACATTGTAAACCTCACATTTTTTTATTTTCTTTTAAAAGTCAAAAGTATTTTTTATTTTTATTTTCTAAAAATATAATACTTAATTTAAATCAACCAACACACAAATATTTTCTAAAGAATCATGTGATCTTTGAGAAAGGCATTTCGTAGATCAGAAAATTTTCCATACCCAAAAACCATGATTCTTGAGAATTATAACATTCATGGTTCCTACGAATGACTAAAATTCATTTTGCTAGTTATAAACATTCTTATATATGTTTACATATATTTTTTAGAAATTAAAATTTTCTATATTTGATTTTAATAAAACTTTTTTAAGATATATAAATAATTTTCTATAAATATTCATTTAGAGAAATAATTCCAAAAGATAAACTTATGTAAAACTTTATTATTTAAAGTTTTTAATATTTTTTATTTATTATGAGAGAATTTTATTATTTTAAAAAATATTATTTTTTAAATAGGAAAATGTTATGAAAATAATTTTATAACTTGAAGAATGTATTTGCTTGCTCATTTGTATCCTTGAGTGTATTAATAAACAAAAGTTACATAATTTTTCAAAATACTTCTGGACTTGATTAATTTTAATAAATATTTTTTATAAAATAGATATTAAATTATCATAATTCAAGTATTTTAACATAAAATTCTTTCAATAATAAAATAAATATGAAACTAAATAATTACCACTGTAACTTATTTTTTTATATAATTTAGAAAAACTAAAAATTACTAAATAGTCATTGCTTAGGTATTTAAACAAATGAATTTTTCGTGATAATCAAATAAGAAGTAAATTCAATATAATTGGTTATAAAATATTTTACATTTTCATATCTAAATTATTTAGTATTATTGCTTCAATTAAAATAATTTATAAGAATAATATATAAAAAATTATATAAATAATAATATTTATAAATAATTTATTATAAAATTTTATTGTACATAAATTAAGATCAATTTTTTTAAAAATAATTTAATCAAATTATATATTTAAATTTTTAATTTTTTTTATAAATTTTAAATTATGTTGATGTGATTTTAATATTTTTTATTTTACTTTAACGTATCAAAATGTATCATTCTCTCTACTTTAAATATTTCTTTTATTATTTCTTCCAAAAAATTTCTTTCAACAAGTAATCGATATTTCACTATCAAGTATGTTGTACTCTTTGTAGTAGTGGTTCTTATATATCGTATTAACAATCGAAAAATGGTTAATAATATTGTAAAAAAATTTGTTAAGTAATTCTTTGATAATTTTTTAAGAATTAAATATGAAAATATTTAAAAGTATAATATTTAATATATTAAAAAAATTAAAACAATATATTTTATAAAATAAATTTATTTTAAAATTATAATAAATATACTAAAAATATTTATTAATATTTTTATTTTTAAATATAATTATTTATTATATTTAATAAGAACTTATTTAAAAATTTTATAATTATATTGAATGAGCTAATAAAGATACTGTGGATGCCTTTTTACATCATTAAAACCCTTATTCAACCCGTAAAAATCTTTTACCTTATCATAAGTAAAAAAATATTCTTAGAAATAATTTTTTATGATAATATTTTCTTTAAAATAATATACAAAACATGAAAAACAAACATTTTTTTACTTCAAATTTCTCGTAAACTACAAGTGTTTCTTGTATCAAACCTCTCCTATGCTCCTCGTTCCATCAAACTGTCAAGGCAAATTTGATTTTCATAATTAATTTTATTCATTCATTTAAATTTTAATTCACTTTATTTGTTTCAAAAAGAGTCAAATAAACATTATAAAAGTTATATTAATTTTCTACATTTAATTAAAGAAAAAATATTTATAATGGGTGTTTTAAAATATTAGTACATTATCTGCCTAACCGATTGTGGAACCCAAAATTTTGTTTTAAAGAAGGTTTTTTTTTTAATATTTTTCTTAATAAACTTTAGGGGTTACCCCTATATTTTTATTTTTATTTTCGTCTTGCCACAATCCTGATTGCGATATAGTAAATAAGTGAGTATATAAATAAATTTGTCCATTCATATAAATTTTGATAAACTTCCAAAATAGCAACTGCTGAGTTCACCATTTGAAAGAAAAATGAATTATCAATAACAAAAGTAAAAACAACAAAACAAAGAGTCAAGTGGGAAAATGGTTCAAATATGTGACTTGGAATAAAGACCACCCTTCCATTAAAGTTGAACCATATGAGTAAAAGGACCTAGTGCTTTGAAAAAGGTTGCTTCGATGAATGTGAACATAACAAAATGTATTAAATAATCTATTTAGAATTATGGTTATCCGTTTGTTAAAGCTTCCCCTTGATTGCCGCCACTCGAGGCTACAAGGTAATAATAATCAAATTCAAAATTCAATTCGTAATCAGGGGATTTGGACTTTATTATAATGTTTGTTTCCTTCTCAACAGGACTATCCTCATACTATTATTAGATTGCGTAATTTGGGATGTGAACTTATTGGTCAATGCCATCAACGTCGCTTTACTTGGAACACTAGGTAGTTACCAAAATTATAGTAGCAGTTAGGTAGTGCATATGATTTTCAACTGATAACGATTACGCCAAATGTAGGCTACATGGATATCATTTGCTTCACCGATTAACGAAAATCATTCCTTAATTTGCTGGCCGTCAGACGTGGACATTCGCGTTATGTTAATGTTAAAGTAGCATTCATTCTCAATTTGATTATGCTCAATTTTATGTCATAATTAAGCATGATCTGCATCTTATTTTACATTACAATTTTGCAGCAAATGTAAAAAAGCAATTATAAGAGACACTTATTTTTAAAAATATAGAGTAATTAAGTTATTTACCTCAACGCACTCAAAATATTAACACTTCTTTTAGATAACTACTAAAATTGGGAGGAAATAAATACAAAGAATGAAAATAAAGAGAATAGAAATTGAGAAGATTTAAAGTAGAATTTTAAAGTTGTTTAGATTAAAAGAATTAGGAAAAAAATCAGGATTTTTTAAAATTATTTGATTAGATTGAAAAATAAAAATAAAACACGAGCTTGAAAAATTTATCTTCCTGACTACAACTGAGTACAATAGTTTAATAATAAATATATTACTATTTAAAGTAAAAACTAACCCCAAAAAAGTTGCAAATTTTAATTTCATCATTAATTTAAGTTTTTTTATATATTAAAATTATTAAATATTAAATTAAATGTTTAATTGAGATTTCATACAGATCTTGTAGAGCATCTTAATCCTAATTTACTGCATCACCCGCAGTAGCAAGAAGCCCATAACACGATAGCCACCACAGAACAATGAATACGCACATGACAAGAGTAGCAGTGGCACAACACAATTCAGAATTAAAGGGTAAAACTGGAACATGCAAATGTTGACCAGTGCTGGAATCGAATTTTACGACAAAATAGATGAGGATGCCATTTCCTGTACGTCCCACCTACTTTTTGTTTTTTACAATTTTCCTTCCCATTTCTGCTAAAATCTAACGGTGAAAGTGTTTTATTTCCACCCATTTCATTCTTTTTATTTTTATCCTTCTTATTTTCTTACCAACAAACAAGACATAAATTAATCGAGTTTTGAAAGTATCTAATATTATGTTTGCGTTTACTACTTTTATACTTTTGGATAAATTAGAACGTGTTAAGAGAATAATTTATTAGAAGCAGATCACGATGCCTTTTCATTTAAGTACTTTATGTTAAAAATCAAGTTAGAAGTATAAACAGTAATGTTAAATTGCCATAAATCATCCCCTAAAATACTTCAACTATAATTTACAGACTTTTTTTATAAGCTATTAAATTACAGACTAGTATTTCTCACAGACTGTAACTATAAAGTGTGAACAATTAATGTTTCCTATCTTAGGAGAATAATTTATAAACAGACAAGTATTACTTGTCTTAAATTTTAAAAAACAAATAATGTTTTCTCTCTTATAATTAAGTAAATGGTCTCATAAACTTAAGTTGTAAACAATTATTAGCAACACAAATCATTGATAAGTTGTTTTAGGTTGCTAGATAAATTTTTGATAAATAATTATATAAAAATAAAATAATTCTTTTAAGCTAAAACTAATTTGCATAATTTGTATAGAAAATTTTTATTTAACTTTTTAAAAACTAAATATATAAATTCAAATTAATTTATGAGAGAAATTTTATTTATTTATTTATTTTTTAACAAATATTTGTGAAAAAATTTATCAACATATTACTTTAATAATACTATGTCCAATCATTTCTATAACAATTAAATTAAACAATTTGATTGATTCTTTTAACAAGTACCAATTTAATATGTATTTTACATTAATTTTGTTATAAAAATATATTTAATTATAAACAATTTTCTAAGTTGAATATATAAAATAAAAATATATTAATGTCTTAAAAATTTTAAAGTCTAATTTTATCTTACAAGTAAAGTGTAGTAGATTACTATACATGTTTAACTACATAGATAATAAAAATTAAAATAATAAATATATTATTAACAAGAAATATTAAAATAATTAAAATTATTTAACAAACAATAAGATTCCATATATAAGAATAATTTTATAAAAATATAAATTTAATAAAAATAATATTATTAAATAAAATAATTATCGAAAATTCAAATCTCTAAAGTTATAGATGAAATAAAATTTAGTAAAGAGAATATTATTACTGAGAATCTTGAAAAAGAAAAAAGAAAAAACAGTGGATTGTTGTAAAGAAGATTTAAAATAATTTTAGTTGTCTTTAAACAGTGGTTTGGACCCACATTTGATATTAAATATTCATCCTAATGGACCACGAGAGAGTGGACCAAGCATTTACAGTGGCCATGACCTATGGCAAGGGTACGGGGATCCCTGTGACCCTTAATCTACTCCGCGCGATTCCCTGTCCCTTCCTAACTAATATAGCTTAGCTTCCCCCTTATTACGCTGTAGGCTGTACTACTCTTACGGTACATGTGTTAACGCCGAAGCAAGAGAGAAACAGAGAGAGAGAGAGAGTGAGTGATAAAAGAGAAGAAGAGTCCCAATCCCAATAAACAAAAACAATCACCACTCTCTCACTAAACAAAATGAAGAGCAACTCCAACACCAAGCTCATACTACTACACCAACCAACCAATGCTGCAACACTCTTCTCCTCTCACCGCCTATGCCTCTTCTTCCTCTTCCTATTCTTCTCCACCGTAGTCTTCGCCTGGACCCTCATCACCACTACCATCTCCTCCACCGCCTCCGCATCCTCCACCACCGCTGCCTCCCCTCTCCCACCCTCTGTTTCCAAAGCCCTCCTCCACTACGCCGCCGCGTCCAATGCCACCGCCAGACCCATGTCCTCCGCCGAGATCAAGGCCGTGTCCGCCGCTCTGCACTGCACCCCGCGCCCCAACTTCCTGGTCTTCGGCCTCACCCACGAGTCCCTGCTCTGGGCCGCACTGAATCACCAGGGGCGCACCGTGTTCCTCGACGAAAACGAATACGCCATCTCCAAGTTCGAGCAATCCAACCCCGGCGTCGAAGCCTACGACGTGCAGTTCACTACCAAAGTCAGCGAGTACCCCAAGCTTCTCGCCCAGGCCCAGGCCCACTCCAAAGGCGACTGCAGGCCCGTCCAGAACCTCTTGTTCTCCGAATGCAAGCTCGCAATCAACGATTTGCCCAACCACATATACCAACTCGCGTGGGACGTCATTCTCGTCGACGGGCCCAGGGGCTATTTTCCGGCGGCGCCCGGGCGTATGTCGTCGATCTTCACCGCGGCCGTGCTCGCCCGGAGCAAGAAAGCCGGCAAGACGCACGTGTTCGTGCACGATTTCGGGAGAGATGTAGAGAGGCTGTTCAGCGATGAGTTTCTCTGCCAAGAGAATTTGGTTCGGTTAGTGGACTCGTTGGGGCACTTTGTGGTCGCGAGTGAAGTTCACGACGGCGAAAGCGCCGTCTTTTGCAGAACCTCCAGCTCCTCGTTATCATCGTTGCCGTCGTCGAAGGATGTTGGTGATGAAGAGGACTAGGATTACCGTGGGATTTTCGAGAATCTGTAAAATCATCTTCTTTATTTTGTCCTTTTTTTATATATATATTTTAATAGAAAAGAAGTGTAATTTAATTTGGCGCTATAGTAGTGGCCCACTTTTCTCCCCATAAAAAAGGGGTTGAGGAATGTGAATGGTTTTTTTTTTTTAATTTACTTTTAATTTTATATATATCTCTGGTTCGTGGCTATGATGGAGCTTCGTTTGTTGGTTTCCCTTGAAACTTGAAGTTGCAGGCGAGAGTGAGAAAATTGAATTGGGCGGGAGCTTTGGACGCATTAGGCATGGGAGAATTAAGTTCCCTTTATTTCTTGTCCAAATTTCAGTTTCATCTTTCAAGACATTTATTATTTGAGCGAACTGACAAAACAGAAATGATAATTATTTCAGTTTTAAAATTATACCAACAACTTTATTTTTCAATTTTAAAAATTTAAAATCGATTTTACAATTATTTCATAATTTTTAAGAACTGTAGTTTATATAAACAATTGTTGTTGAGAATTGTCATATTAAGTCAGTTAGCAAGTCCATTTTATGATATTTTTGTTACAAGCCTAACACTGGTCAGGATTTACGGATGAGTGTCGGTGGCGGTACTGTCAGAACATGCCAGCGATGACCACCTCGTTTACTTTTCGAAGAGGTGAATAATAGAAAATACAAAGGATAATCAAAATATGCGTTACTGTTGTGAACGTGGAAGTGGAACATGTGCCTGTGCCTGACTATATTAATAGATCATTACTATTTTTTCTTATTTTGTTTTTTTATTATATTACATCACTTACTATATTTATATATTTTAAATATTATATATCATTTAAGGTGTTTAAAAATATTTTTCCATATTATTATTGCTTTGAGAGGTTATATTTATGCATGGATTAATTTACTTTAAAATTAATTGTTTATATTAATGTTTTTAAAAAATAATTAATGTTTAAAATTTAGACAATTTTCAAACTAGTCTTTACTCCAAGAATGTTATCCTAGTAATTACAAATTTGTTTTAGTTTTGAAAAGTTTTCATATAAATTAATTTTTGAAGGAATGAATTTGTGAGCAAAATAAAAACATTGTACGGACTAAATTCCCAAGTTAAGGATATATATATATATCACATACAATGATGAAATAATATTATTTGTACCCACTTACCTACAATTATCTTTTTCATGCTCATATAGTTTATATTATTTGATTACACTTGTTTTTTTTATCTAATTTTTGAACAATTATACTCTAATTCTGTAATGTATGTTTAGTACAAGACAATATACGCTTACGAACGTGCATTGAACAGTATCTTATAAATAAACGGCACCCATCATCTCATGTATTTGTACGGCTGTTTCGCCTAGGGTATTTTAGTTGAATCAATTATTACTAACAAAAAAACATTTAACAAATTAATATGGTATTAGAAAAAATTGCAATAATCTTGATTTGGTTCGTTGAATTGCATTATTCCCTCCGCTTGTTCATTCTTAGTGAAAACTTTGTTTGTATGCTTCGTTAAAAGAATAATTATCTTTTTATTTTTATTATAATAACGATTATATTAAAACTTAAAAATATTTTAATATAAACAATTATTAATTTGTATATTATTTTCTAGAATAATTAGATAAAATGGAAGTGAGGGGAATAATATACAATAGTAGAGTTGGCGTGGCTTTGATGTGCAAACCATTTGTTAGGACGCGTTTGGAGAAGAAAAGTAAGATGTGTCGGTGATCAGCGCTCAGCAGTGATATGCATTCTGCATAATATCATGATTTACCTAGGTTCTTTGGATAAATAATTTAAAAAAAATAAAAATAAAGAGATAAAATAAAATAAAAAATATTTTATAAATTAAAATTAAATAACAAATATCTAAATCGTTATAGAATTTTTCTAACAATATATTTTACTGTAACGAGGAATACAGGTTGAGATAGCAATAGAAGGTGAGCATACCCATCAACTCGTGCACGTTTTAATTTAATAAATGATCTCGAGTTTAAACATATTTATATTAATTAGTAAAGTTGATTGGATAAAGAGCTTTGTTGTCCATATTTATCTACCTAGTTTAAATGATGTTACTTGCTGTTTTGGTTTATACCAACTACATATTGAGTATTCTCATTGGTGTTGATTTAATTAACAATTGTTCTAAAATTAGTATATATCATTTTAATTCGACTTCTATAAAATAAAAATATTATATATTAAATGATAATAATTAATTATACTTATTAATGAAAAATCCATTATCACAATTACAATTAAATATACACTGATTTGTATTATTAATATTATAATTAAATTCATATATTGATACGTATGTATAATAAATTATGAAATTATTATAAATAATTTTTTAATGATTTAAATACATTTTTAGTTCCCGTAAATATAGTTACGTCTGGTTTTAGTTTTTGTAAATTTGTTTTGTTATTTTAAAATCTCTAATATTTTTTTAGTATATTTTTTAGTTTCTATTATTAATTTCAGTTAATTTAGTATTAACATGACTATCAAAATGAATAATATTAATTAAGATAATTAAGATTAAGAATATTTTAAATTAAAATAATTAGATTATTTTTATATGCGTAATTTAATTAATTAATGTATTTATTTATTTTAGTAGAATTAATATATTTATTATTTTATATAGATAAGATAATTAAATATAATTTATTTTTATATTATAAAAAATATTTTTATCTTTTTTAATATTATTCATATTTTTCAATTTATTAATTTATTTTTAGCATTGTATTTTTTTAAAATTATAATTTATTTTGAAATTTATAACTTAATTTTAATATATTGTTTATATGTTTTTTTTACATTTCAATTTATTAATTTTGATTAATTTTAATATAGTTTACTTTTAATATATTATATTTTAATTTATTTTTTTTCCTTTAGAGATAAATTTATTGCTTGAGATATATTTTAAAAAATAAATTATATTATAATAAGTAAAAAATAATAAATTGAAACATTAAAATATCATCAAAATTAAATTATATATATATATACATATATATATATATATATATATATATATATATATATAAAAGTAAATAAAGAAGTAAAAGAAGTGCAATATTAAAAGTAAATTAATGAATTAAAAAATAAATTATAAAATTAAATTATATATAATTATCTTATTTATATAAAATAATAAATATATTAATTAATTGAATTGAACACCTAGAAATAATTTAATTATCTTAATTTAAAATATTTTTTATTATCTTAATTTTTTAATTAATATTATTTATTTTGTTAATCATATTAGTATTAAACTAAGCATAGTTAATTAAACTAAACATAATTGATGTGAGAAAGACTTAAAAAAAATAATAAAAAAATTCATAATCTTATTTACATATATCTAAAACTAAAATGTATTTAAATATTTTTGTAATATTAAATGTAATGAGGAAAAGAGACATTAAGGGTACCAAAGAACGGATTAGAGTGCGAGGAGAGGATGGAGATCACGTTTTTATCAACTTTTTGTCATATGGCAGTGATAAGATGACTTTCATTATTTTTGGTAAATATCATAATTTTTTGGTAAAACATGACTTTCATTATTAACACAAGAATTTAATTTTATAAATTATTAATATAAACATATATATTATAACTAATCAGAAATTATTTTAAATATAACTTTTAAATTATATTAATTTTCTGATTGACTGATAATGTATTTTTACTATTTATTTAATTAAATTCTTTACATAATCATTTTATATATTTGATTTGATAGTGGGAAATAAAATTAAATTTTTTAATAAATAAACTAATAAACTGCCATATCTTAAACACTTTTTTAAGGAATCAAAATTAAAATGACTAATATTAATAAGGATTAAAAATTATTTAAATTTAATTAATATTATCCATTATGGAGAATTTCCTGCTAACCTTAATCATTATAAAAAATTGAGATTATGAATATTTAAAGAAAATTTATATTAATGTTTTTATATTAAATTGGAAATTTTGGGGAAAAAAAATCTTGGCGTTCACTATTCATATTGGCATTGATTAAATAAATAATATATTGAATCAAATAGTCATCAACACACTTAATACATGGAATATCAATGCTTTTTATTTTTTTTCATATTCAAAGAAATTAATATCTTATTATCAACTGAAATACATTAGATATAAGAAAAATTAATACATTTGATTTAAAGACAGTTTCAAAAATTGAAGAGAACTTTTAAAACCAGTTGCGCTTCTTTTTTTGGTACACCAGTTTAACTTAATCTTACAACTAATAGTAGGATAATTTTACAATAGCCAATTAGTTTAAATTTATTTTAGATGCTTAAAATTTAACTTAATCAATTAAGTTTGTTGATTATATCATTCAACAACCAACTCTAATTACATAATTATTCCCCTGTTCTCTCTCCTTCCTTCCCCCTCTTCTTTCTCTGTTTATAGCTCAGGGGATCCTCGCTATTCTATCATCAATTATGTTATCTTGTATTTAAGCGAGATCCTTTCATACTAATTCTAAGAGGCTTTGTTTTCCTATGGTATAATCTTAAATGTATTATTAGTAGAGAGACCTATTCCAATTTTCAAACATAGTTAATTAAGACACATTATCACTAGACAGAATATAAGTTTTATTCTTGTTCGATAATTGATAGCATCACGATTCATCATAATATTCGCAGGGAATGAACATCAACATTTCAGCCCATTGTTATTTATTATTATACTACTAAAGTTCAAACCCAAAACCTTCATAACAGTAATTACACGTGTGGTTTCAACCTCCATTGAAACACGGAAATTCAGTCTCACCAAACATCACAGAATTCAATTCTTTACGCACGAGGAAGTTAGTTCTCTTAACTCACGGACATGCAATGTGTACAGGACAAGGACGCTGGAATTGAAATGGGTAGTAAGCAAATTTAGAAGCTTGAGCTGGACTATCAGATAGAGGATTGATGTCGTGCAGGTATCGGGATACACAAGAACTCACTTTAGTGGATACTAGCTAACTCTCACTTTTGTTTATAATCCAACTGCTAGGATTAACCCATTTTCCTAACCCGTTGAATGAGGCTCTCGAGCAATGTAATAAAAAAGAGAGTAAAAAAAATGCATGAACCCAAGAGCAATTCAGGTCGCAAACAGGCCCACCAAGGAAAAGGAAAAAAAATTTGTAGATAGTGCAAATTGTGTGGGATTGACAATTAGGATCATTTAAGGTAGGGCGAATGGGGTACTTATTGGCCACACTGAGAAAAAAGAAACAAAAGCGGAGTGAATAAATTGCACAAGGAACAAGTAAGGATGGGAGAAAAGAAGAAATTAAATATTATTCTTCGGTAACAGTTGTGTTTCTTAATCAGTCATATGAACTTAATTTTATGTATGAAAAACCTCATGTGGAGGAAGATATTGAATATTCACACTCTATTAAGTTTGCGGTTTGGAAATAAATTTGACTTAAATTTAGTTTAAAGGAAAAAAAAAGAAAGGAAGAATAAGAAAAAAATATTTTTTTTCTATTCCAATACCATAAAATTAATAATAGATCAACTTATAATTTAAATTAATATCTAAAGGATAAAATATCATGGTGAAAATAATAAAAAATAGATATTTAAACAAAATTTAATAAAGCTAGATTAGAAATTTCAAAATAAATGAGCTTTGAGTTCCAATGCGAAAGAAAATTAAACTATTTTAGTTTCTACCATTGATATACTAAACTTATCCTATAGTATAAATTTTTTTATTTTTTAGAATCAAAATTTTAACAAGCCCCTAAATTTTTTTGGAATTTCACAATTAAAATATTTATTTCTAAATATTTTTCTAATTTTTTGGTAATACAATTTTTGCATGCTACATACTAGGGTTTTTAGTTGAAGCTGATTATAATGATTGATTATTTCTTATAAAAGCATAATTCCAATAAGATATGTAATGATTGTAGTTGAAGCTGATTATAATGATTGATTGTTCCTTATAAAAGCATAATGACAATAAGATATGTGATGATAACCCAATAAATTATAAATAATAAATTTTTAGTAGAATGAGTACATGTGTGAAGAGCTATAGGTAGATCAATAGGTGGTTCAAGTTGGATCAAAACAAGTTGAGAAATTGGAGTAGGAGATGAAACATTTGCCTTAGCACTATCAATTTTCCTTTATTGGTGCTAGACAAAGATCTCATTAATAGGTGATGAGAGGTGGTACAAAAGGAGGAATTGGTAGTACTTGAAAGATAAACTCTTGTGTTTGTTGATGAAGTGAAGATTGAAATGTCTTCAAAGAAAGTGGCACTAAGGTATACATAGAAATAATAAACTAATGAGAAATAACATTTGTATTTTTTTGTCCTTGAGAATAACCAAGAATCATGTATTTTATGATATGGGTCTTCAACTTATCAAGGTCCAAAACAAAATCATGAACAAAATATGTAGAGATTGATTATCATTTATCTATGAGAAGATTTTTCCTAGAAAGATAATTACATCTTTTGTAAATTCTAATGATAAATTAGCAAATGTTTTCACGAAGTCACTTAAGAGTTCATGAGTAACTTACATATATAACAAATTGGATGCATCTAATATATATACTTTAACTTAAAGGAGCTATCGATTATAATCATTTTCTAGTTCTTATTTTTTATTTATTTATTGTAATAACTAACTTTCCTAGTTATTGTAATTAGGATAATAATTTATGCTTTCCTAGTCATTATAATTATAATATCAACTAGAATTTATTTTTTCCTATTTTACCAACACTTAATTGTATATACACGATGATATTGACATGTGAGCATTAGTTAAAAATATTAATTTCATTCAAGTGAGGCCAATCGACAAGCTTGTTTATTGAAAATCATATCCAAAGGACATGACTTTATAATAACAATTGGTGCACTAGATCATGAAAGTTATTTTTTTTTCTCACCATCAAGGTGTGTTAGTATTTGGTTATATCTTGAATATAAGCCCATAAAAAAAGATAGTAGGGGAAAACGTAAAGGTCCATTGGAGAAGTAGGCATCGTTATGACATACATATTGGTGTGATGAACATGTATGCCTTATTTTCCATTTTATTTTCCTACAAGTATAACAATTGACAACCAAGTAATAAGTAACCTCCCCAATGAGCCCTGCTTTAAGGAGTTCTCTAACCTATTTATTTTACAACTTAGTGCCCCTTTGGACTTTTATATCAACACTTCTTATAGTTTGGTCTTGCTTAGGGATCCAACGATAGACAATGAGTAAAGAATTTTGGATCCAAGCCTAACATGTTGGTAGTGATTTTAGAGAACACATGGGTTATGACTAAGGAATGTTGCAAGTTGATCTCTAACATAGGGTGACAAGTCAACACTAATATGAATTATTATTAAAAGGTCACCCACACTTGTATAAGATAGAATTCACTCTTAGGTTACAGTCAAGTGATCATGATATCTCTCATGTTGAGGTTGATTAGTGAGATATCAAAATTGACTAAATTCTTTGAGTTGGCTTGAGACCACCCAAGGGTTAAGGAAAAAACAACTCTTGGTGTCTTTTGCCTATAGCAACTTTTGATAGTAACTTGATCCATTCTATTGGTAACAATATTCATCCACCCTTGTGGATTGCCCAATCTAATTTCTAGTTGTAGGATTTTCATCTACTAAATCATTTTTTATGCTAGCCACTTTATTTTCTAAGTTACTATATTTGCCTCCATTTTCTTTGGTGGCATTCATTTTGTCTCTCCTTTAAATGTTGACCTTTGAAAAAATTTCCACTTGTATTTGACAAGTTAGACCAATTTGATATAATCCAAAACCAACACAATATAACTAAAGAATGAACAACTCAACAATGAAAAAAAAATGTGTATTTTTTTTCTAAAATAAAGAAATAATAGTGGGGTAAATATTTTAGTGCCATAAAGTTAGGCTCCTACAAAGAGTTATTGCACTCTATCCATAACAACATAATTATTTTTCCTACATACCTTCACTAACTTGCACTCAACCAATTTTATATTAGTAACACAATCTAGTAATCACCTTGTATTTTTTTTTCTTCTCTCATTTACAATTAGTAACCTTCCAGTATTGTTTTAAAAACTAAACTAATCATCTATTTGGAAAACTAAACTAATCATCTATTTGGCTAGGGTATTAGGTTGATAGGTCATTGGTCCGACTAATAGGTTAATAGTTAAACCACATGAGTCCGTCTCTCTGTGTGTCTATATATATATATAAAATTTATGAATTTTGTATATTAAATATATGTATTATATATTTATTGTATAATAATTGTAAATTATCTTGATGAAGTGGTAAATAGTTATTTTAAATTACCATGACACTTGGATTCGAATTTCGACTGAAGCAAAATTTGAATTAAAGTGTAAGTTAACTGGTCTAAATTTTAAAATATTATTTTTTAATTTTTATTCTATTTTTTAAATATATTTCTCTAAATTTTAAACCCTATGACAGATGATGAATCAATTTTACTTTTTAATCTAATAACACATTTTTTTTAATTTTTAACATTTATATTTGATTAATTTTATGGATATGTTAAATTAGTGTCAGACATTTATTAGAGAATTAATAAATATTTTTTTATTAAAAATCACGTGAGAGAGCATTTAAAATCATAGTAGACATAATTAATAACACTTTTAATAAAAAAATCATTTTTAATTTCGTAACCAATTTCCTTGAAACACTAATTAACGTGTATTAATTTTATTTGGGTTAAAAACAATGATAATGACCTTAGAGCCACCTCATCACAATAGTAGACATAAAATATCTTGACTTAAAAAAAAACTCGTCTCTTTGGTCTCCTTTCGTAACAGTTTTTTATTATTATTTTATTTGGCTTATCTAATTTTCTTTGTCTCTATTTTTGTTCCCTTTCTTCTAAGGTAGACATACACTGAGTGTGAAATGATCATGTGATTAGAAAAATTCAAGATACTTAATTCAACCAAAGAGGGTATACATAATGTATTCTGAAGTGCTCAACTACTACACAACCATTTAGAATTTAACTTCCTTCCATGATGACATAAAGAATACGTTGTTATGATTAATTAATCAACAACAATTCTTTATATAAGTATGTCCTGTATTGCTCTCTTTTTCTCTCCTTGCTTTCTTAAAAGCAAACAAAAACATGCGACTTTTGATTGAATATGTGATCATCAGCTTACACCACCAACCACCTTTATTTACAGCCACAAAGGTTGGAGCAATGGTTTTATAACCACTGCTATAGTTGACATTAGAACTTTTTTTTTTTAAACTGATAATCAGAATTAATTTCTTCTAAAGTGTATCATCAAAGTGAATTTTATTTTTGCTAACCATATATCTTTTATATAAATAATAAAAATTAAACTTCTAATAACATAATTAAAAAATTCAATTATCTAGGGCAGACTTTATTAGTGACATTAGAATGCTTGAATATTCTCACGAAACGCTACAAACTACAAATTAAGTACCAATTTTTATCTTAATTATGCAATTGTTTAGAACTTTGTTAGTATTAAATTTTACTTAGCATGAGCGACGATCCTGATTTGGTTAGGCCGGCACACCCCACCACAACTCTGTGCACTAGATCTTAATTTTCGCCTGAGGTGAACATTTGGTTTCAGCCACAACTATGAGGAACCCTTGCCCTACATAAGTTAACTAAATATAATAAATATAAGACATCACCATTTTATATGGAAAAATTATATAAAATTTAAAGACTACACAATTATTTTCATATTAAAGTGATAAATTAATTTGTAATTGCTTTAGTATGCACAACTTATATACTCAATATTCCCCAATCGCTTTCTATTTAAGCAAAATTGAGCCTCCCATGAATATGAGAGATGGCTTATTATTGGTAGAATTTGAATAGAATTACAAGTCTGGCATGCTTTTACACGTAGAACCAATTAGAATAATTTTAAATATAAATTTTAAAGTAATAACGATTTTATCAAATATAGTATTTTATAATTAGATGATAATATAAAAATATTTATATTATTAGTATATTTTAATTAAACTTTAATATTATTTATACATAAAATAGAATTTAATTACAATACATAGATGAAATATAATTTTTTATATTGTCATTTAATCATAAATTTTTATATATAATATGTTTGTTAATTTTTATTATAATTAATTGAAAAATTATATTTAAAATGATTTTTAATTATTTGACAATATAAAAAATTATTCATCTAACTGCCTGTGTATGAAAATTAAATCCAATAAAATATCTCATGAATTTTACATTATTTCACAAGGAGAGCAAAATTTGCATAGCCATTGTATTTATCTGTAACATTAATAATTTTTTTTAAAGTAATACAAATAATTTTAGTATGAACCTCTAATAAATTTATTATTATTTTTTATAAATCTTGAAGTTCATGAAAGAATTATTCTCAATAAAATTCGCAATGCATTACTATTTAAACAATTCTTTTTAATATGCTTTTTATTATTCAGTGATTTTTATGCGGATTCTACTAAATTATTTTAACCTATACTGTCAATCTAATTAAAATATGTATACAGCCCGGGGATATTTCAGCAAAAATAAAAAATAAAAAATATGAAGTCCTACAATACAACATCTGCTTACATAACATACAAAATTATATAGATAGAACATGTTACACAATTAAATTAAATGATCCATGACATATATCAATTTAAAAAAAAGTAATCATAGAGATTTTCGATCGATAATTGATTTTTCAAAAGGGTTTTTAAATTAAAGAATGTTTTATACAATCATACTCACGATAAGTTATAAGTTCATAATTATATAAAAGTAATTTCTTGACAAAATATGATAAATGGTCATATCACACATAAACTATATGGATTTAACTTAAAATATAAGCATTAAATGATATATGGATCAAACAAATTAATTCCTTAGTAGAAGATTTTTACCAAAATATTATTGATAAAATAAGGACTATACGCATAAGAATGAGGTCTAAAATCAAAGAGTATAAAATGGAAAACATAATTTATTCTTAGATTAATTTATTACATATTCTACTACAAGATTTTTTTTAAATTTTGCTATTAATTTTAGTTATTATTTAAATGAGTAGCTAAGAGTCCCAAACCATAATACATAAGAGATATAATTAAATATAATATACAAAACTTATGTCACAAAAAATCTCAACACTAATAGCGTATTAAAAATATAATTAACATAAAGATAAAACTAATTACCACTCGATGTTTCTTTCTCCTAGAAACCACCACCTCATTACTGACTTCTGTATATAAATTTATAATGTTGAGAAGGTCCTCCCACCACTCCCGACTTGTCAACGTATGTTTTGTATAATTTTTTTCTTTATAACGTTGAGAAGTCGAGATTAGCCAACCCGACTTCTCAACATGATTTTTTTAATAATTATTTTTAGCTAAAATATATTTTTTTATTAATTTTAATTACTTAGTTAACTTTTTATTTTAATTAAAGTTAATTTGTCAAAAAATAAAATTTTAATTAATTTAAATGAACAGTACATAAATGACAACAACAAAATACTGAAACTCAGTTCAAAATCTAATTTAATTAATTTAAATGCAATACATGATAACAACAAAAAGTACTAACAATTCTAATTAATTAAGCAGTTTCATTGTCAGTAGTTTAAATAAAATACATAAACAGTGACAAAGATCATTGTGCTTGCCTTGGCTGTAGAGTATTATGAGGACATTTATTTTAGGAGTGACCCGTCATGTGACATATGTCATACATCTTTTTGGTTGATTTCTACCCGAGAGATTTATTTTAGTATGTATGTGATTGGATTGTACACGACCATTTAGACTTCTTTGCAATAAGATTGTGGCACAATTATGGTCTTTCGTAATTTGATAACATCTCGAACAATTCTTTGTATACATTGTAAATATTTTTCAACTTGTACACCGCTAGTGTTATGTATGACGTGTAGTCATGATGAGGATATAAATAAGTGACAATCACATGTAAATAAGAGGTGTGCAGTTTTTGAAAATCTTTACAATCACACTATTTTTTCATCTATTGTAATATTTAAACAAAAAATATTATATACTTTTTAAATTAATATTGTCAGTATTTTCATTTATGTATTGTTCATTTAAATTAAAAATTATACAATTTATTTTATCTAAAAATTAATTAAAAACAAGTTGAGAAGCCGACTTCTCAACCCTATAAAAAAAATTGACAAAAGGGATGGTAAGAAGTGGGGAATATGGAAGGGTGGGTTTCTAGGATAAAAAAAAAGAGGTGTAGTTGGAAAAATAATTTAGGAGTAGTGGTAGCTTGGGATTTAATGTTTCTTTTTAGTGTTATTTATATAAAAATCTTTTTTCTTCTTATATTTTTTTAAAATTTTGTAAGGATAGAAAAATAAAAATAATTAAGCTTATATTTATTATCAGAATACTGACAATCCACATCCATGTAAATGTACTTCTCCAAAAACCCCACTCTTATCATTTAACAGAAGAAAAATAAAAGTGTGATAAGACAAGTAATATGATAAAAAAATGTTGTAAAAATTTATTATAAATATAACTTACTTCCCCCATTACATTCTGTGTATGCATGTAAATGAAAGTATATACCTAAGTATAGAGACTGCAGGATCCCGAGTTAGAAAAGTATTCTATTTCTGGAAAGAGCAGAATACGACAGCAAATTCCTCCTAGTTGTCTCCTGCGGTTTGGTCAAGTGATGAATCTGACACGGTATGACATTAAACGACGCCGGATTCGGACAAGATCTTGGAATCAAAAAGAACGCCATACACTCCCTCGCCGATCTCTGATCCGGAAGACCAAAAATACAGTTCTTCCTCACATCAAGAACTCCCCTTTGAATGAGCTTCTTGCACATGGGCCCCACTTTCGTAAAATAATTATAAGATAAGGAAAGATTCGCGAGATTCCCCAACGCACACACCACTTCCGGAACCTGTCCATACAAAAAGTTCCTTGCCAGGTTCAACTGCTCCACTTTCTTCAAGCACGCAAAGGACCACGGTATAGGCCCAGTCAAGAGGTTCCCACCGGCATCCAACAGTGTCAAGTTTCCCAAAAACCCTATTTCATAAGGAAGACAACCCGTTAAAAGGTTGTTCAACAGTAACACTTCGACCAACGTGGACGAGGCTTTTCCAATGCTTCGGGGAATAGGTCCCGTGAATTTGTTGTTTGCCAACGTGAGATAAACCACAGGTGTGTCCCCTAAATTGTTGGGTAGTGTCAGCATGAAATTGTTGTTGTTGAGGAAAAGTACGTCTAGTGTTTTCATGAAAATTTGTGGGGGCACGGTGCCGCTGAAGAAGTTGTACCTAATGTCCAAAAAGGACAAGTTGGGGATGTTAAGGACCGATGTGGGGAATACCCCGGAGAAGAAGTTGTTACTTAAGTCAAGTTCGTATAGAAACTTGAGTCCCGCTATTTTTGGCGAGATGATGCCCGAGAAATTGTTGGTGTTCGCGTGAAAAAGAGCCAAGTCGGGGAGTTGGTCGATGAACCCGACAAGGGACGGAGCGGTGAGTCCAAAGCCATTGAAATCAATGGAAGCAATGGTTGTGGCAGTGAGGTTGTCGGGTGGGTTGTCACAATAGAAGCCTGTGTAGTTGCAAATATTTGGACCAACCCATGTTGTTGTTACTCCCAAAGGGTCCGAGGTTATTGTGTTCTTAAAGGTTTGAATAATTGGGAACACCTGAGCCAGCCTATGGTCTAGGAAGTTTAAAATGTCGGGGACTAGTGGGATTGAATCTAGTGGTGGTGATGGAGTTTCAAGGATTTGGCAATCTACTAAGGAAAGGCAAAGAAGGAATAATGATAAGGTGAGGAGCGTTGAAACTGAAAGTTGCTTAAATAAAACCATGCTTTCGACTCTTGACCAGTGAGGGAAGGAAGGACTGAAGGACACGGTTGGATTCTTTTGTATTGGTTAATGATTTATAGTTGTTTTCTCGGTCGCATAATGAAATGATTTACATGTTTTTCTTTTCTTGATAGTGGTGTGGTGGATGTTAAGTAGGTTTGTGCACATTACGCACTCGGAAAGAGGTCAAGCCCACCAAGAACTTGTGCTTGGGAATTCGGTAAGGTGGCATTATGCGCGCACCACCGACTTCAAAATGGAGCGCATGCTGTGTGGCTTTTGAACTTTGTAAACCACAAATTAAATGGAAAATGCGATCACATTATGAGGTTTATACGTTGTAAACCACTTATTAGAGCCACTTCTAACTTAAATGGGTTGTCCATCAGTTCAGTCCCTGTCACTATATGTATATACAAGAACCAATCGCACAACGTAATTTGTGATTAAATTCTTCTTTGGATAATATACTTCTTAATCAATATACATAGAAAAAATATGAAAAATAAATAAATTAAATTTCTCCCATAAATTTGAATTAACGAATGTTTAAATTAATTTAGTTTATAAAAAAACTAAATATATTTTTCTTTCATATCTTATTTTTCTATAAATGTTTATTAAAAATTATTTAAGCAAAACCTAAATATTCTTTCAGCTATCCCTGCTCGCAAATCTATAACCCTTCAATTCATGGTGGATAACGAGTTTACCATGGTCATTCATTAAACTAACAAGTTTAAATCACAGTCACAAGTCTTTTCACGGGGTGTTATAGAATTAATGAAATTGAATCAATCAACCTAGTCATTCAAATGAAACTAATTAAATAGTTTAGATTAATTAAATAACCAATTAATTTTGCTTAAATTAAAACTAAATCAATCACAATCGATTTACTTTTTAGATTTTTCTTTTTCAATTCGAATTAATTTGATTATCTGATCAACTCTATTTTATATTTTAAAATTTTACATTTTAAACTTTAATACTTAGAATTCTATTTTATTTTTATCTTTTTTCATTCATTTTGACCTTGTTTACTCAACTTCATTATCATATTTTTGGATAGAAACTAAGGAGTTGTGCCAAGTTATAAATATTATTATTTAAAAGTAATATCAATATCTAAAGTTGATTTAATTATTGTTTGAAATTATTGAAAAATAAGAAACTTTTTTTTTTTAATTTGTGATAATATAAAACTTAAAACTTTATATAAAAATAATATGCGAGCACAAAGACCTTTAATTCAAGAGTACATTAATCTTCTTTTTATTATCTTAGTTTGAAGATTCAAACCAATCAAATTAATTTGATTTAAATTGATTAAAAAATTAACAAATTAAATAAGATCAGTTTAAATTTTATTTTACCTCAAATCCAAATGATACTAACCGGTCAACACCACTGTTTGTCATCAATTCGAAGTCATCACTTACCATCTTTGTGAAACTTCAAAAAATTGAGTGAGCTAAGCGGACCGATGTTACCGACTAGCGAAGACCATATCAAAGACTAAAGAGCCCACTTGCATGTAATTTGGGCTAACCAACCTGCCTTAGCCCTACACTAATTACACATATTTTTTATATGACGTTAACTTATTTTACACTACAATTTTTTTTATTTTATTATTAATTTTAGTTATTATTTAAATTAATAATTAAATCCTAACTAATTAACTATTAATTAACTAAAATATTATTTTTTCTAATTAAATTTAAGTTGTATTCATTTATATTTCTTATTACTACAAATTAATTAGAAAATAATTACAAATTTTAAAAATTTACTACAAATTAACTAAGATTATTTTCTTAGCTAATTTCCTACTTATTTGATGCTACCATTCAATATTATAATAATTTTGTAGTTAATTATTTTAACTAGAAATTAACTACAAAATAACTATTAATTTTAAAATTAGTCACAAAATTATTTTATAACAAATTTTAAATTTTTTAATAATACTATTTTAAGAAATGTCACGTCAAGATTATTTTATATACATGCTTTAAATTGACGGAGAGCCATGAGTTTGTTTGGTTTCATTGTGGAAACTATGACAACTATAGTGATTTATAAAATAAAAAAAATAATTTTTTTTAAATTAAATTAATTTTACCTCAATTTTAATTCAACTAGAAGTGATTAAAAATAATTTTTTACGTTAAGTTAAAAGGTTTACATTAAGTTTTATAATAAATTTGCTTGTAGGATAAACATAAATAATTTGAAAGTCAATTAAACACAAATCAATTTTATTAAAAATTAATATTTTAAACGTTGATTGAAATATACACTAAAATTATTTTTTATGAATTATTTGTTCTAGGTATTCCTTACTTATAACAAAATTATTTTAGATACTCAACTCACATAATAGGCTATCTTGATCTAAAATGTCTAAACCAAAAATTATAGTCATTGATCCAAGATATCTAAGATACATTTGTGAATGGTAGTTTATGCTTCAGTCTAGTCTGGAGTAAAGTTTCTCTATCTGTACAATAAGATAGAGTATGATTTAGGTTTGAATAAGAGAATCCAACTCATCTCTAACCCATAGAAATACCATCAATATCATTGTAATGTATATGGGAAACATTTAGCATCATTGATATTAATAAAAATCTTACTGAATTTAGCCTCAAAATAACCTATGCAAGTATCCATCCATTTTTTTACTGTCTTAATGACACTAAAACATTAATTAAACTCAAAGAAACTAAGATCTTGATCAATAAAATCACACTAAAATTAGCATCCTTCATAAGTCTTGTTCTAGGTCAATAGTCTCCATTGGATATGTTAGCAATCTACTTGAACACATCATTCTCGTCTCTTGAATAGTTTAAAAATCAATTTTCTTTTATTTCTTTTTTCAACATAGAAGAAAAAAAATAACAAAGAAAAGAGGAAAATAAATGTGGAATAAAGATTTACCAGGGTTCTTTTTTCATTTGTCATGTCAATCGTGCTATCTTATTTTAGCAAAAAGCAAAGCCTTGACGACTTGACCCTAACAAAGTTAAAAATATTTATACAGTAATTTTAAAAAAGAAAACGGTAGGAAGACCGAAGAATCATTCGTGAACAAGTTGGGAGTTTTGATTTTTTATAAGCTAACTATATATTAGCTACGATGACGTTTGTCTTTGGCCCTAATTGTCAGCCACTTGCAAACAAGAAATCACCGTCTTTTCTGGCATTACACACTATGAAAGATATTCTTGTCCATGAAGCCAATTAAAACTATTAAACAAGTATTGGATTTACTTACACCCAAATTAATACATTAAGTTTACGTGATCATTTCTCATATTTTAGTTAAACTTGTCTGCGAGTTGGATAAATTAAGTCATAACAAGTAAGCGCCAGAAATCAATGTATGAACAAAACCCTTATCTTCTTCAATATCTTATTACATCGTTTCCTTTATAAAAAGAAAGACGATGAGGACATTTCACCCGAAAAAACTGATGTTGAGACTTGAGAGAAAGGAAGTGGGGAAGGGCGAGAGAGGAAAAAAAGAAAAAGTTGGTAAGTGTAGCAAGAGAGAGAGAGAGAAACATGGTAGCTTTACTGTTTGTATCTTTTAGAAAGGCTCATCATCCTTAATCTGTTCAGTCCGAAAGAAACAAAAATTTGGATGTGAAGGAACAAATATTGTACGAAATTTATTCGACCACTTAGGGAAATTACATTTGAGTGCCACCAAACTAGTAATAGTCAAAGATGCTGAATTCCACGGCAGCGCTTATTCATGGGCATACAAATTCCAAATAACAGCTAATGAGGAAAGAGAAAATATACAAACATAAGCATAATAATAATATTATGAAACCCAACACGAAGCAAAAGACCCCACAAGGAGGAAGATTAGTCATCCCAGGATATCTCACTCGATCAAAGTCTCAACCGATGCGGTTTGAGAGTCTTGTAAGTGACCGGCTCAGAAGGTGACCCGGTTGCCTGAGGATCAGTGGAGGCGCTCTGCTTCCCCCAGTGTTTACAGGGGATGTAATAATAAGAAGCCGGGTTGGGGCATGGCTTCTTTATTTTGTAATAAAATTCATAGCATTCTTGGGGCGACCTTTGGTTAGGGAGCCCCGGGATGCAATTTCTGGACACATCCAGAACCTTGGACTTGATCAAACTCCAGCACGAGGGCCCGATCTCTTTGAAGTAATTGTCGGCCAGAGACAGGTTCCCGTTGTTGCGAAGACCTTGGAGCTGGCAAACATTGTCCGGAACGACGCCGTAGAATTTGTTGTGCGCCAAATTTAGGTACTGGATCTTACTCAAGCACCCGAAGGAACACGGAATTGGGCCGGTTAAGAGGTTTTGACTAACGTCGAATACGACGGCCTTGTGGAGGTTCCCGATTTCGATGGGCAAGCAGCCGTCAAACTTGTTGCCCAGGAAGAGAACTTCGGTGAGGTTGGGCGCGTAGCCCACGCTCTTGGGAAGCGGGCCCGTGAGTTGGTTGTGGGCGAAAGTGAGGTACCGGGCCGGGGTGGACCCGAAATTCTCGGGGAGACTCTGAGTGAACTTGTTATTGTTGACGAAAATGACATCGAGGTCCTTCTCGAAGAGTTGCCAGGGAATTGGGCCGGTGAGCCCGTTAAACCTGAGGTCCAGGAAGACCAAGAGGTTGTTCTGAATCGCGCTGAGCGGAAACTGGCCTCCTATTTTGTTGTTGCTGAGGTCCAGCTCGAAGAAAAAAGGGAACTTGATTATTCCGTCGGGGACGCCACTGGAGAAGTTGTTGGAGTTGACGTGGAAGAATGTCAATTCGGGTATGCTGTCCAAGAAACCCTTGAGGGGCAAACCGCAGCCGTTTTTACCAGACACCGCTGCTCCGTTTAAGTCGATTCCAGCTACTGCTAGCTCGCTTGACTTTGGATACGTGGCACATCGTATCCCGTTGAATTTACACGTGTCCGTGTTCTCGTTCCAGTTTTGCGTGTAACAGTTTGGGTCGTCGATGAGGGTTTTGAATCTGAGAAGCACGGCGCGTGCTTTCTCCAGCCGGGTCAGTGGTCGCGGCGGGGGTGGGGGGCATTCTGGGGATGGGGCAGGGGAGCCTCCGCCGCCGCCGATGATGATTTCGAGTGCTTCTCTTTTCTCCGGCTCTCCCAGTGCTTGGCTTTCGGATTTTGCTAGCTCTTGGGCTGAATGAAGGTGAAGCAAGAGAGAGCATAGTAAGAAGGAAAAGAAAATGGACTTGGTTCCTCCCATCTTGTGTTGATTGAGGGGTTATGTCTTATCGCATCGGCTATGCCTTATATATATTGCTGTGGAAAATTATTGCCATGTGGGAAGAAAAGTCAAGCGAGCTTGAATTTGATACAGACGAAAAAGTATTACTCTCGTGAGAAGATGTTACCCTTTCTTTTTCCTAGAAGGACAATGATTTGTTTTGTTCCGGTGGGTCTTCAACTTGACACGTTCTCCATCTTTTTTGAGACAAATACTACACAAACAAATGAAAATAATGCAACCACTCAAAGATTCACTCTTAAATGTTTCTTTCTGAGATATTTTTGTAAGTTATATATTTATAGGTTTAAATATGTAGTTACTATTAGTGAATATTGTAAATTTTGGTGTTAATCTTTAAATGTTTTTTTATATGATTTTTAGTAAAATATCAAAGAAATCACTAATTTAGTTATTCAAATTATAATGATCAATTAAATTGATGTTTAAAATTAATATAATAAAATATTCTTTAAAATTATATATTATCGATTAATTTAATTTCTAAAATTATAATTGACAATTAAATTAATAGTTAAAATAAATTTTACTCTTGAAATTATAATAGTTGATGAAATTAGTTCCTAAAGTTAAAAAGAATTAATTATAATTTTGTTTCTCAATTTCTTTTTTGTACATTTTAATCCTAAACTTATATAAATTTATCAAATTTGTTTCCTCCTTTTAAATTTTCACAACTATCAAAATCATTGTTTAGTAAACATTTTTTAATTATACAAATTTATTTATTTAATTACATAAAATTATTTATCATTCATAAATTATTTATAAATTTTCCACCATTTTATTTGCATAGTAGTTATTCAAGAATAAAAATATTTAATAAATAAATTTATAAGATATTATATAATTTAATTATTAAATTATTTTTATATGATTTAATAAATAAACCTACATAATTTATAAATTTATATAATTAAAATAAAAATATTTAAAAAATAAATTTATTATCTTAATTTTTAATAATTTTATATAATAAATATAAACATATATTTGATGAAGGTAAAATGCAATTAACAAATACAATAATTATATATATAATATATTTTTATATATAAACTAAATAAGTAAAATGTGTGAAAAAATTATGTTAGAAGAAAAATACTCATCAACTCACGGTTTTAAGTGGAAATTAGTCATTATTTTTAGTGATGAATACTTTACACATATCTCACGAGTATGACAGAAAATACTTGAAAAAATATAGCAAAATTTATAAAATTTTAAATTAATTTTTTTTAATTTTAAGGACCAATTTAATCAAACATTATTATTCTAAGAACTAAATTAATCGATACTTTATCATTTTATGTACTATTTTACTATTTTATTTATTTAAAGGATCAATTTGATCGTTTATTACCATTTAAGAGACTAAATTGATTAATGATATACAATTTTAAAAACTAATTTATTATTTTATTAATTTTAAAAACTAACTTAACTTATCATTATCATTTTATGGACTAAATTGATTATTCACTCCTAAAATATTATTTAAGTGATTCAAAATGTATAATATATTTATATTAATTCATGAAATTAAACATTTTTAAATAAGTTCCTAAAAGTATAATTTGTCAATTATATTAAATTAAAATTAAAAAATTATAACTTAAATGATAATATATATATATATATCAAAATGACAATAAATAAAATGAAAATTTCATAAACTTAATTAGAATTTTCTTAATTTCAAGGATTAATATAAAAATGTTATACATTTATAGAGACGAAATGATGGTTTACTCTGATGCTTTCTTCAACTTGTCTCTTGCATTGATTATTGTTTAACCAAAATATCCTTACTTTACAACTTTTATAGTTGTTCCGATATAAATACGAATTGTGCCTAGAGTGGCAATTATGGTGCTAATAATCATGGTAGTCAATGCCAAAAGCATACAATATTCAGGGAGAAAAGATAGATGAAAAGAAAAAAGATGCACTTGAAAGGGTGATCCTTATGGTATTTGTGTTACGTGAACGTCGCCCACCATCGACGAGCACAATCTCGCCTAAATGGGAGGGGATCGTGGCAGAAAAATCGAGCATAGTGGTTTAGCGGATATTTCGGGCAGTTGGAGGGTGTCGAGGCTTGGTATTTGTGATGTGGGTGTCAACTCGGCGTGCCATCCAGGTGCTTGCTCGTTCAAATGTCGAAGTCGCCATTAGAATAGAGGACATTGGCCCCCAATTCTTATGCGCCCTTTATCCATCTCGACTCAGTTACTAACCATGGAGGCTCTTCATTATTAGCCACACATGTTACAATAGTCAATAAATAATAACCGTCATATATTAATAAGATAAATATCTTTTCTTTTTAATAAAAATTAATTTAAAAAATAACTTGTACACATTAATTAAATAAAAAATAATTAAATAAAAATAATAAGATGATGAAGATAGTATTATTTAGTGGTGATAAAATATTATTTATGTATATGATATTTGTCACTATTATGATATGACATGTATCATGATATGTCTAGATACATGTCATATCAATCAATAATGATATAAATTATTTTAAAAAAAATAAAATTTATAAAGATTAAAACTAAAAAAAAATAAAATTAAAGGAATAAAACTAAAACTTACCATATATGCAAATACTATCCAATACATTAAATCTTTTTTATATAATAAAATCACACAATTCTTTAATAACATTATTTTATGATTATCTATTTACATATTAATTATCTTATCACATGTTTCTTTTTTGTCTACCTTTTTTTATATTGTAAGTCATTTTCTCTATTTAAAATTAGGTATGTGTGCATATACATTGAGTATATATCAGGTGAGGGATGAGAGTGTATATATATATATATATATCTTGATAATTATATTTAACTAAATTTGGTTATCTAAGTAAAATTGAGTCAAGTTCTTCAACACTACTACCAACATCTATAAGACCATTAATAAAAACTTGTGTAATATTTCATGGAGCTTGTCAATGTAAATGTATCATGTATCTTTGTCTTAATGAGAATAAGCTAATGTCAATCTCGGAATATAATTATCAAGGTCAAGGTCCTCATGGGATGAAGTTTTAATGATAACAATATGCCAATAAGCAAATCCCAAGTCTTTTAATCTTAAGTTACTAATGGATTGCTTTGAGAATGTATTTATGAGAGCAAGACTTGATGATTACAACACATAAAGCATGAACCAAACTTAAGAAGTATCAATCTAACATATGCAATCCTCCATAAACTAAGTTTACTCATCAAAAGCAACTTTATTAGAAGGAAAACTAACAAGAACTATACCAAATTAAACATGTTTTTAGAATATCAAAGTGTAGCAAGATCAGAAGTTGTGATGGCTAAAAACATGGTTAAAAGATGAATTTCGGGAAGGGGTAAGAAGATAAAAAGCTACACATGATTAGAAGATTAATGAAAAGATGTTAAACGCAACAAGGAATGAGATAATGATATCTACATTCTTTAGAAACTACAATATCAGAAGCAACAAGCACAAAACTAAACTACTAAGTATTTAGAAGCATAAACCCATCTAAACTATCAAGTATTGATGCAAATAAAGAAACCATAAGATGAGAAGATTGTTGCAAAGCACTATAGTAATTAGAAGCATCCTACAAAACCAAGTATCCAAAAGTAGCATTCTTGACAGACTTCAGAAGTTATCACTGCATTAATTATTAGAAATCTAGCTCACACTAATTGTCAAGTATTCATATTCAATTTGTAATTGATGATTTCAAGGAAAGAAAGAGAAAATCAAAAGGAAAAGATTCCACAAGTAGCAGGAAAAAAAAGGAAAGCAAACCTATCAACATACAACTGTATGAAAGGGATAACACATACAATTTCTTATGATCATTTCACTAAGTTCAAATGTGTCTCTAACAATTATTAAAGGTGGAAAATGGGCCAACCTAATATGGTGGATCAAGGAGGAAAAATGGGCTGGCCCACCCTAGCTCAATTTTTACAAGGGCCAAGATTTTGCTAGCTCAACCTAATGGCCTGCTAGACTTGCCAATTTGAGCCCAATTTCTTTCTTTTTCTCTTAAAAATGCATCAATTTCTAAAGAATTTCTTTTAAAAGAATATCAGACCAAATGGGTCGGGTTCATTTTGGGCCAATTAATTTTGGAGCACAAGTTGGTCTTACGGGCCCAACGAACATGGCCAAACTAGTCCCATTCAATATGGGCTAAATTTTTTTTTGCCTAGCCCAGCCCATCATACTAAACCCATTCTTCCAACTCTAACAATTATAAACAATTAGTTTGAAGTCTATAAATAGAATCCCATTTGAAGAATTCATTGCAAGGAAGGAAAACATCATATTTGGGAGTAATTTCATAATGCTTTTGATGAGAGAAATTTTGCTTTTAAACTAGAGTCTTCCTTAGTTAAACAATTTAGTCTTATGTTTACCACTTCTATATTTTAAATAGTGTTTGTAAATATATGAGTGTAGATATCCAAATCTATCCCCCACTAAAAAAAATGGGAGGAATGTTGAAGAAGCTTCGTCGTTGACTCCTTGCGCCCCTGCACTCTCTCTACACCCGACCTACACACTCCACCACCAACTCCTCTACAGTTGCTCTACATCACTATTATTCCACATATCGACCCAGGAGACTCAAGCTACCCCATCAACTACCCCAGCGTCATAGTGACGAGCATATCAGTAAATGGGAAGTAAAAGAGTGGTCGTAGGCTTATAAAAAGGAAAAAAATGAAAGAGAAAAGGTTGAAAAAGTAGGATCGTGAAAGATAGAACAAGAAGGTTGAGAAAGTCCTAAGAAACTTTTGTTAGGAAGGAGAAAAGAAGAGAGTTAGCATAATTCTAGAAATAGTCAAAAGGGAAGGAAATATATAGCCTGAAGGCGTAAAGTCTTTTTTGCAACAATAGAGCAACCAAACAGGTAGACCTTTACTTTAACCAATATATTTTCAGTCAAGCATCAACACTCAGTCAACAATAGGTTATGCCAGAACCTCAGCCGACTTCAAATCGACGAACGCTCCCACCTAGCTGGTTGACTACTAGTTGGCCTTGCCTTCCCCTTCACATAGTTGACTTCAAGTCGACGAACACTCCCATCTAGCTGGCTGACTCCTAATCAGCCCTACCTCTTCTTTTGCTAACCGACTCCTAGTCGGCCTTACCCCTACTTTAGCATCCATCAACTCCTAGTCGGCCTTATCCCTCTCTTTGCGTCCACCAACACTTAGTCGACCTTAGCAACTTGTAGGGTAAGAAAACACCCCTTTTCCTTTTAACGTCACCACCAAAACTACATAAACTTTGAATTGTCCATTACACTAGAAGATTCATAGGAGCAAGAGGCAACTCTCGTCAAGTTCAAAAAACCAAAAAAATACTTTTCCTCTTCCAATAATAACGTCCAATCTTCTATAAGCTCAAAAGGTGAAAATAACAATTTAGAAGTCATAATAAATTTCACGTGTTTAATTAAGGTAACTATCTTAGGACAGACATCGTAGGGTATTAATACATTTCCTATGCGTAATCGACTCCCGAACCTTAAATTTGTTTCTGAAAGACCAGTCATATTCTTTCCAAGGTTTTCTGGCATTTTTCTTAAAAACGTCAGTGACAATTCCATTAAATTCATTTTTCTTTCCTCAAAAAGAATTTGAATTTCTTTTTTCTATTTTTCGTCATTCTCGTCGCGATTATGATTGTGACAATGAGTCATTTTGTATCCACTTTAGAGTGATTAAAAAAATAAAGATAAATATATATCCGACGAAATAGAAAATTGTGAGGTAACTTAAAATATCAATCAAGGGCCTAGTGCTTCTAGAGTGTTTATGAGCATAATTGAGTCAGTTGTGAGTTGTTACAGGTGTTGAGTTGTCGATTTAAGCTTGGTGAGGCTTGTGAAGGAATACTTGGCTTGAGAGAACATGTAAAAGTGAAAATATTGGTTGAAAAGCCTATAGAGGCTTGATGAAATAATACCAAGGTGTGTGAACTTATAGAAGTGAGAATATTGGGTGTTAAAGTATTAGAGAAAGAATACTTGAGAGTGTTTAAGCTAGAAAAAGGTTGGAAAAAGAAGTACTTGAGAGAAAGAATACTTGTTGTGGTGAACAACCTGTATAAGCTTGAGAAGAATACTGGTTTTGTTTGAGTAGACTATATAGGCTTGAGAAGAATACATGTGTGAAAAACATGTGGAGGCTTAAGGAGAAATAATACTTATGTATTTGGTGTGTTTGATAGTGAAACAACTTTGCGTGTAAGATATCCAACTTGTAGTATAGTATCTACAATCCTTTTACATGCTCCATAACAAGAAAAAAGTTAAAGGTGAATCAATATGAAAATCTTTTTTGTAGTATCCTCCTTTACTTCTTATTTCTTTATATTTAATTTGTTACTTTACACATAAAATTTATTTTCTATTTTAAGAAACCTTAATATGAACTTAGCTTGATTTCAAAAACATAATCCGAAAGATTTCACATAAGTTTAAATAGATTTCATAGTTCAGAAGCAGTATTAGAAAACATTTTATCAAAAAACCAACTTCTAATAACAACCAAAATTTTCATTTTGCAAATATTTTTTAATAATTAGCTTCTTAACACTTAGATATACTCTAATTACATATATTGTTTGTTATTCAAAGTGTGAGAAAGTAGTTCCTTACTTCTAACAACTTCTAATTATCAAGAAGCAATTTGAGCATAAAAATCAAAGTTGTCTCTTTTACTTATGCAAAAGAAGTCATAAATAATCAAAGGTCACACTATTCAACTCCCTTGTATGACTCTTTAGTTCATTTTAACAATGTGTAATAAATTTGTTATGCTTGTTACGTAAATATGAATGACTCACATATCTTGTATCTTTGTAATTGTCTAACTTCAACAATTTCATACTTGTTGTCTACTTTTTTTCCCTCATTAAGAGTGCTACCAACCATATTCCCATATGAATAGTACTAACATTTTTACATTAACCTAGTATATCCATTTCAATGATATTAGTCAATATCCCAAAAAATCCATCTTCTAATTGACCATCGATGTCCTGTACCTATACACCACAATTAGATTTCCATTCCTTCACTCCAAGCTTGAGTTTGAACTTTATAGTCATCGATAATGTAACTAGACCACAATTTGACCCTTGTCAATCACCTTTGTGCTAAAGAAATAAACAAAAGATCTCAAATTTAATTTCAAAATTTTGGATATGAAGAGGATTCATCCTTAGGAACTAATGAGGATATTCATCTTTCCCTCGCTAAGTGCGCAATTTAAGACTTAAGTATCTTTGATCACTTTCTCACGTAAGGTTCATTGTTTCACACATATACACACACCAACAACAATCATACAAGAATAAAAATACACTCATACAACATTATCCACATACAAGGCAAAGAGATTACACCAACAATAAACCAAGGTTGGAAAGTAAAGGAAACTTGCAACACCCTTTACCTCCAATACTAAACAATTATAATAAATAAATTTAAAATACATTCAAGCTTCAAAACATACACCAATTGGTAAAGGATTCACATAACTTACTTATATACTGTAATTTAAAAAAAGAAATATATCCCTACAAGCACTTCAAAAGGTCAATTTCTAAGTTGTAATAGTCAAAACATTAAAACCAAAACATACTATCATAAAGTAATTACAACCACCCCGATGTCATATGTCTTATCAGAGTATCAAATAAAAAAAAGAAACTAAGATAAAAGTAGTAAAATAAGGAGCCAAACTCAATCTTCATGCATGTTCATCATCATCGGCAAACCGACATTCAATTCAAAGACAAACAATACAACAAAAGGGAGTGAGAAACACACCTCATTAAAGCTCATGATATGAGCACAACGTAAGTAGCACACAACCACATAATTAAATACAACAATAGAAAATAAACTATCCACATGTACACATGAACGATAATAATGTATTCCTAGTACTAGTCCATATGTCATGTGATACCAACTATAGTCCAGGAAAGTAGGCTAAGGGCACGCAAATCAACCTCTCTATTGGTCATCTCACACTAGCATAATGTCCTTTGCTAGAATGTCAAGTACTACTCGGCTTGTAGCGTCTTTCCCCACCTATGGGTTCAATCATGATCATTTGGATTTTTGTATCAAGTAGTCCCAAGGGGTCTAGTGACCTTACCACTCAGGTTTTTGTGTTTACTTCTTTTCATGTCCATTTCATTAAATGGTGCATGAAATGCAATTCAATTTATCATTATTTCACTTTCAACATTGGGTTAATGAGGATCATTCCTACCTCTCACAGGCTAGACACCTCATCCTACAACTCATCATAGATTAGTAAGTACCATTCTTGGTTCTCACAAGCTAAGTTACCTACTAGAAAAATGTTCTTTGGGTCCATCCTTGTTTCTCACAAACTAGGTCACCTAATGGAAGATGCTTACTCTTATTACTCATTTTCATGTTACATACCATAATTCTCAATTATGCAATTCAATAATAACATTTTAACATAATACAATCATATTCCATACAAGTACTCATGGTTTAACATACATGTAGTAAATTATAAGTACAGTACAACACAAAAGTTATACAGGCACAAATAGAGCAGCACAGACATGCTCCCATTAGCATAGGCGTGCTTAACAACATGTAATTTAAAAATTTCCATATTTTCACCTAGAATTTCAAATTTTAACAAGGAAACCTGTAATTCCTTATATTTTGCATATTTATATGAACAGTTATCTAATCAATTTCACAAAATAACACATATACAAACAATCTAATCCAAGGAGCTTAGTCTCCCCTCCAAAGAAAACAAAGAACATACAATTTTATATCAATTACAATTATCAACAATTAATTTAAATAACAATGTCTTAATCTAAAGAGTTCAATCTCCTCTTTAGATTACTCAAAAATGCAGTTTTAGGGGTCATAAGGACGACCCATCTACCCATAGTTATACCTATATTCTTAAGTGAGATTTCTCACTCCCCTTACCTGTAATGTCGACTCCTAAGCATGGTTCCCACTCATCAGGGTTGTTCTTCCTGTTCCTTAAACATTTTCTCCAAGGGTTCTCTTGCTTGACCTTCTATAGAAGAAATTACCAACTTTTTCAACAAATGATTTCGAACAAATGCTTCAACAAGTTGTTTCCTTTTAAAGCAATAAAATGATATTCGCTGATTATTGTTGGGTCTATGAAGCATTACCATGTTCAACTAGGGTGTAGTCTTACTCAAAACTTGGGCTTTAAATATCCATTTTTGTTATTTTTACTTATAAAAAACCTCATTTTTTTATCCCAACACTTATAACACAATGATGTCAATTAGCGTTACAACAAAGGTCATCAAATATCAAACCTTGGAGGCTCGTACTTAACGAGAGGACTTCCTTACTTAATGTGATGACCGAGGACATCAAACTTGTGAGTCTAGAACTGCTTGTGCTTAGCACTACTTCGTGTCATTTAGTGCAAAATGACAAATAATAGAATTCTAAGGAGACAATCCGTGGCTTCTTATATGTTCAAAACACTAACTTATGTCTAAAAAAGGATCGAATCTACTATATAACTTTCTTAATCATCCACAAATCTCAAGATTTCTTACAAAACCCCTTTCATGAACAATACAAACAAGAATGAGAAGGGGAAAAAAGATAAGAATAGTCATATAACCAAATGATGAAAGATTAGGGAAGACAAAAGGAATGCACTCACCTCGAGGGATACACAAAGATGAGCTCTACGATAAGATTTTTGACTCTGTGTCATTCTCTCTTATTCTCCCCTCCTATCCTTTTTGCCTCTCTTTCTCTTATTTTTCTTCCTTTTCTTTCTTTTAACACATGTATGTGGATAAAGATTCATCCCTTTTTATGCTTCAAAGTTCTATCTAATTTCTATTATATCACTTTTATTAGTTTCTAGTGTTGAAAACATTAATAATGCTTAAAACATCCTTAATAATTTAATGTAAGAGAATGATCCTAAAAGATACTTCTACCATTATGTTTGGTAGAAAAGATGAAAATAGGGTGGAGAAAATTAATGTGAATAGAAATAGAAAAAATAAATAGAGTGAAAATTTTTAATTATTTAATAGAAAAGAAATAAAAAAAAATAATAATGAGGTTTTTTAGTTTGAAAGAAAATACGAGAAAAAAAAGAGATGTTAAATATAAATATGATTTTATTGTTTGATTTAATCAATTATTTTGTACATAGTTGTCGACCTAATCGATTATCGGCAAATTACTTAATTACATAATCGTTGGAACAATTAATGAAGAATATGCAATTACATAATAGGCGACAATTCAGGACGAAGGGTGTTGATAGCTGTTGCGGCAGGTTGAAGTGTGCAAAGGGGGCTAGGCGCGACTGTGCAAGGGGATTAGGTGGGAGGAAGCAACATGCACAAAGAAAAAAAGCAAGGTCTATTTTATAAACCTTTTGCTACGTTTTTTTTTTTTTTTTTTTTTGGTTACTTTTCATCTTATATCGCAAAAGATTATGTCAATGGATTCCACTACATTTTTATTTTATTCTTTTTAATTTTGCATCTACCAAATCGACGTATATACTTCTCTGCTACTTATTTTCGTACTTTTTGCGCTATTTTGTCGTTACGGAATACCAAACTGATGTGTATATTTCTCAGCTTCTTGTTTTCGTTCTTTTTGTGCTATTTGCATTATTTCATTGTTACCAAATACAGTGTGCATGATTAGTTTATAGTACCTAAAATTGGAAATGTTACGTAATAAAAAAAAATTACAAAATAATTTCAGAGAGATAACCTATGTATTAATTAATTTCAGATTCCAAGAGGCAATAATTTCATTGCCAAGTCAGTTTCACATGCCTATCTTTCACACAAATACAAAAATAATGAATAATCTTGTTCGTATATAACTCAAGGTTACAGAGTATATATCCTATCTAATTTAAAATATCAGTTCAAAAAATTAAAATAGAAAAAAAAATAAGTTTTTTTAATTGTTTTGGATGATTTTTTATTACATTAAATCAAATTTCAGATGAAGTTCCTAAATTAAACTAATTCAAACTAAATCAATATTTTTTAATATATATAAATTATTATATATTTTACATGTAATTTATATATATATAAACATATATTAGTATTTCATTGATTTTTTATTATATTTTTCATATATAACAAACATAGTAAAAACATATATACTTTATTTTTTTAATTTTTATTTTGAATATATATGTTCTTATTTTCTTAAGAAAAAAAATATTATAAAATAATTAATCAATTCATGTTTTTTTTATCTTATGTGTTCTTTATTTTAAAATAAATTATTACTATAGTAACACTTAAAAATAATTCTCAGAGATCTTTTTTCCTTTTGAAAGATACAGGAGTGAAACAATCAACCTATTGATATTGGAAGATTCTGATGATTCTTCCAATGTATCATTTTTGGGTCCAATGGAATTCATAGGTATAGGAAGAAGCCCTGTCAAATAGAGATTTTTTCTTTCGACCATTTTTCGATTGTCAATACAATATATAAGGACCACTACTACAAAGAGTATTACATACTTGATCGTGAAATATCGATTGCTTGTTGAACCCTGTGAATTGCATGAATGTAAGATACTCCAAATTCGGGAGTTCAAGAGTTTTATAAAATTCTCTTGATGAAAAAAAATATGAATGAAAAATCACATAGAATTGAATTGAGTCTATGAATCTAAGAAATAGCGAGAATTCTTGATTTCTCTCGATTCGAAATAATTAAAATATTGATATAGATGTAAAATGAAAATGAAATCATCCAATTCAATTTAAACTATATTTTATCATTAGATTAGATTGAATTTTTTTTATAAAAATAATTTAAAACAAATCAAATTACATATTATTTTAGTCTTTAAATTAGTTAATTTTTTCGTTCAAACACTTCTAACTTGAAAACCTCTATTTAAGTTAGATTGTATGGATAATAAAAAAGAAAATAAAAAGAGAAAGAGTAAATTGAATTTTTAATGATTATTTTTATTCTTATTTTTAGATAAAATATTTTCATATTAATAACTTAAAATTGTTTATTTAAGTAAGTATAAACATCCAATAATAATATTCATGGTACATTTCAACAAAGATTGATTAATTGGTAAGAATTACACTCATGTTTCAATAACACGTAAATTTAAATTTTATTATCAATGAGAGAATCTTATTAATAAATAATCTATAAATATATATATAAGGAAGTGTTGATTGAACTTAAAAGTTTATTTAAATTTAGTGAATTTTCGAAATTCAACCTACCTTAATTTTTCATTAAAAAAAAGTATTCGCTGTACCTTACAGAGCGTTTGAAACAGCGTAAAAAGAGAATACAGAGGAAAGGAAATATATTTATCAAAAAGTTTATTTGTATTTGTTGCGGATAAAACAAGAGAAGAAAGAGGAAAACAAATGTGGATCTCATCCTAAAATTTATATTCTCTAATGTGGAGAGAAAACCACAGTAAAAACAGTAAAAGATTGAGGTATTACTATATTTTATAATTATAATATATAAATAAAATTATTACATCTCATTTTTATTTAGGATTATGTTTCTGTTTCGGGATGACATTTAGTTGTGCTCTTCTCGGTTGGGTTTTTATCTTATATCTCATTTTATTTAGCAGATTAGTTTTTTTTCTTATTATCTTCTTTTCTTATTTTTTAATATATATTATATAATTATTGTCTCCTAAAAGTTACCCTCAATCTCAAGCTAAAAAAGCGATGCAATGAGTTTAAGATCGAGAGGGGTTGTAGTATTAAGAGGACACAATCCTTCGTCCTCGAATCAGATGGAGGTATTATCTGTCTTGGCATTTGGTAGGCCATGATAAATAATTTTCACATATCAATCAAAACTAAACAATGTATTAATTAATATTTTTAAATTACTTTCATAATCAATCACATATACATATGCTTACCCAGAAAAATTAATTTTTTTAAGTACTGAACAAGAGGACTTAGAAATTGATAGTTATAAAACTATATTTAAATTTGTTTATGTGTAGATAATGTTACCCATGCTAATATAATATAAAATGTGAGAAATCAAAGTAACAAGAAAGAATTCAAATGCATGTCTTTATGCAGGGATCCAACTGTGAATTTTGTAGTTAGTGGGAGAAAAAAATTAGACTCATGATAAGTTTTGTCCCGCGCAAGAGGCTGAGGCTGAAAGGGAGGGGGAGAAGGGACCATGACGTTGTACGAGATCACGAGTGCACAGAAAAAGGTAAATAAATTTATTTTATTATTTTATATATTCTTATCTCTTTTACATTCTATTCAATTTATCTTCGATCTCTATATTTATGTGATAACAAAAATGTCCAAGTATCAATTTTCGGTGATGATTTCTTTTTTATGTCAAATGTCAAATGCTTCAGTTGTAATTTTAAACGAATCACCGGTGTTTCCGTACATTTTGTTGAGTACTGCATATGGTTTTCTTAATTTTCATTTGATTACTATTTTTTTTACTATAATGATCCATGCCTATTAATAGCTGGCATGAGTGACTTTTTTCTTATAATTTATGTTTAAATACATTTTTCGTTTTTGAGAATATATTATTTTTTGAAATTAGTGTATATTTAAACTATTTATTTTAGTCTTTAAAAATTATAAAACTTATGTATTTCCAATTCCTAATAAAAACTAAAATAAACTACTTTATTAAATATAAAAATTAAAATAAATAAATTTTAATTAAATGCAAAAAATGGTATGTTTCTAAGAATCAAATATATATTTAAACTTATAACGAGTTAATCTCAACCTGAAAGAACAAAATTCCTCCTCAAGAAGTGTTTTGGATCAGATTTTTCTAATTGTTTTTTCAGCACAAAACATACACAATAATTAAAAGAAATAGCATGTATTGTTCTATATTTACATTATTTTTGTGTAATTGTATAATTAATTTATATTAATTTTTGGAACGCTCATTTTGTCATTTTTTCATTTTAATACAATGTATAATGATAAATTCTTATAATAAGTTAATCATTAATCATCGTTGCGTTTCAAGTAAAATTAAATTTGAATTTTAAATAAGATTTTGAAATTCAAATTTTATAAATAAAAAAAACATAATTAAAAAATAATATTTTGTTAAAGGTAATCCATCAAGTTTTTGTCACCAACAAATTTGGTAAAATATATATATATATATATATATAAACATGATGAGAATATGTGAGATACAAATATGGTATAACGTAAATACATAGATACTCTAATTTTTAAAAATTATAAAAAAATGTACGGTTAAAATATAAATTTTAAGTAAACATATATTATAAATTTTAAATAGTTTTAATTTTATTGTACAAATATTAAAATTTCATTATATATTTAATAATTAACCATTATGATATCTCACTTATATTATAAAAAATCCAAAATAAGTAAATATAGGTTAAAAAATATTTTTAAAGGAATATAAAATATAAAACTCAGGAACACATACAAGGGTCAGCATTTTCCATAAAGAACATCATGGGTGGACTTATAGAATGGCTTCTTACTCTATAGCCTATAGGCGAGCAATGTGCACTTGTGCACAATTATTATTGTACGGAAATAGTTTATTTTAACTAGAAATTATTTTTAGAAGAATCTTATCATGATTATGTGCTTTGGTTGTAACTCAAATTTTATTATGAGTGAATATATATATATACACACGCTCTAACCTTAACAATTTTTCCAAATTCAACTTACTAAACTTTTTTTATGATAATAAAAAGTAAAATTTATTAAATTCTAATTTTAAATTCCCTCGGCGTATGGCGAACTGTGCAGTCCCAATCCCAATTTCTCTATATTTATAATATTTTTAAAATATTTAAGTTGTAATAATAAATTTTTAAATTTCCACCCTATAATTAAATATTTTTAAGCCCCTACGAAAGTAGGTCGTAGACATAAGTCTTAGTAGTGGGTCCTAATAGGTGTGCAAATAATATAATGAAGCATAAAAGACGATTTTCCTTTTGTTTCATATAGAAACCACAAGTATCTTTTTATTTTTTTTAAGACATACCTAATTAAGATTATTTTCTTTTTTCCTTCTGAAATTATAAGTGTTCATTATATTTAAGAACTTTCTCCTTCGATACAATTATTGAGGAATCTATTTCTTCAAAAAGAAAAAATATTGCCACAAGTACTCCAGTGGAGAATACCGAGGAATCACGTCAACTAATTCTGAACTTTATTGTATCAACATTTCGTGAGGTTAATCGGTGACAAATTAAAATACCCAACCGTCATCAATCGCAGTCACTACAAAAGAAAATGATATTTATATTTTTTTAGAAAAAAAAAATAAATTTAATAGAGTTAAAAATAAAAAAAAAAAACTTTGATGAGGATGAGATTAGTCTTTTTAAAAACAAATTTAGATTCGAGAATATATTATGTGTAGGAAAGATATTAGTATTTTACTACAACGATCGTTTTAAGACGATTACTTAAACTAGATATTTGAAATTGATTATGACCTCTAAATTATGATTTTTTACCTTTCAGACATAAATAGGAATGAATATATTTACATAAGAGGGAAGAAGTATATTTTTTGTTTTTTTTTTAACTTGACAAAAGTTATCTTTTTTTCTTATGTTTCTCCTAATGCAACGAATAAGTTAAAGTTTACATAGTTCTGGCTGAGATTATGGGCTAAGTGGAAATGTTGTAACCTAGTCAGCTGTAAGAAGATACCGACTCGGTATTGGTTGGCACGAGGTGGCGATTAGGTGTCGGTTAGGATGAGGTGCCGACTAAGTGTTGGTTTAGTTAAGGGGTGCTAATTAAGTACTAGTCAATTCAAGATGGGGTGTTAACTATGGATGACACTGATTTGGTATTAGATAGCCAGCTAAGGTTAAGTTTTTAGTTGAATGTTTGGTTGGGATAGGAAACTGTATGAAATGGTATTCTCAACAAAGGAATGTCTTAAGATTTCACTTTGTTTCCGAGTGTATCGGTGTTGTTGTAGAGGGAAACAACTTCCTTCTTCCGTATCCTCCCTTTTCTCCTCTGCTCTCTTCCTCCCCAAATCCAATCCCCTTTCTTGTTACTACTGTCCTTTTTTATAGGTCAGTTTCACCTTCTCCAAATTTTTTAAAGAAATCTTCTGTCATTATTGTGGTGACTCCTCATAGAATCTCATTAATGCAGGGGTGCCTTCACGGTATTCCTTTTAATAAATGTGACGGAACCTTCATTGAATGCAGAGATGACCCATTATGTCTCCCTTTTGGTTTTTTTGGTTGAAAATATCCTTTATTTGTTTACTCGAGGCAGCTAGATGATTGTACAAATACGCAAATGGAGTAGATGATTAGTTAGAAAAAAGCTTCTTTAACACCCCTAACTCTCTTCTATTTTTTTTGGGAGGGACAAATTTGACTATCAACACTAACTAAGCTCCATGATCAGCTAATTGGAAAAGTCAAGTCTCTCGTGCACTAGTTTCAATGTTGCTTGATGCAGAAATTTCAGCTGTATAAATAACTAAAGTAATCATTTATCCAACTACATAGTAACGACCAACACCAACATGGACACTACCCTACTCAAAACCACAAAACTATCATGACCCCAATCCCAACCCTTAATCTGCACAAAGATGCATTCAGACTCATGTTTGCATAGATCTAGTAACATTAAAAGAAAGAAAAATACGAAGAGAGGAAGAAAGAGACATAGTGAACTAAACACGTACATACGTACTTATTTTTCCTCCACGTCATATGTCACGTTCTAAGATGAAAGTGACATCCGCGGGCCTAATTGACTAATTTAATACGTTCAAGAGTTGTTAGAGTATTTTTAAAATTCAATTATACTTTTATTTCTTATATTTCAATTAATATGTAATTTTGACCTTTAAATTTTGATTGCTCGTATTTAGTTTATGTTATTTTTAAAATCGCAATTAAAGCTCTTACATAAATTGTATCTAGTAATTAACAAAATATAATATGTTTTATATAACATCAATTTATGTGAGTTGGCGAAAGGAAAAATGCATGTAAAATATTTAAATAAAAATAAAAAATAAAATAACTTCATAACTTTCTCGTGTAAAATGCAACTTTATTATTTATCGTTAAGAATTAATTGTCCAATTTTTTTTCTCTGCAAACTTGAAATGAGTTCTAAATAAAATAGAATAAGTGTGAGAGTAAAGAAATTACACACGAATATTAACATAGAAAACATTCACAATATAAATAAGGAAAAATCACATGATCCAGTCTAGCAAAAATTTCCATTATTTAAAGTAGAATTACAAAATTTCTCTCTTCATACAATAAAATATCTCAAACTCACAATCTAACCAAGTACAGTGAAAGTATAATTTTATCTCTCTTTAGGGGAAAGAAGATTATTACAAAAGCTCTCTATCAATAATGGAATAGACCATCATGACTTCTTTCTGGAGTGAGCAACAAATGACAATTAATGATAGCTCATAACTCACCACATCTTTGTAACTCATATGCATTAACGAGTGTTAGTTTCTCATAACTCTTTACATACTTGTAACTCTTATGCATCAACAAACCCAGCCCCCCTCCACATAATTCATGGGAACCACTGCACGAATACCTTGTTCCTCATTAACATTGTCTTAGCCTTCATATTAGACCAATACCTTGTTAATAGTTTTTAACCTTCCTCATTAACATTGTCTTAGCCTTCATATTAGACCAATTATAGTTTGTATGTGTTACTACAACTATACCCGACAATAACTATTAAAGAAAATAGAGAATACCAGAACACCAAAGTTTAATGAGGTTCGGCAAATTAAGCCTACGTCCTCGAACACTATCAAAATAATATTTCACTAATGAAGAAATATTACAAATAGAGAGAATGGAGACTACTAAGCAAATAAAAGAGGAAATGCTTAAGTAGTTAGGATGATGCAACTAAGGTGAGGGGTTTTCATTTTATAACTAAAACAAAAGGCCCATATTTCAATTGTTTCCGATGTGGGATTTAAAATCCCAATTGTGAGCCATAAAGTCAACAAATCTCCACCTTGGCGAACTCCATATCTTCAAAACTCAAATTTTAATAGTGTCTTCCATTTCGCTTTGAAGCCGAACTTCAAAATCTAATAACATTAATCAAGTCCAAACAATGTTGGAACTTGATGCAGCTATTACCACCTTTGTTAACATATCGCAGGATTTTCAAAGTGGTCTTAACCTTCGAATTATGACTCCACCTTCTTCCAGAATCTCTCTTACAAAATGATACCGAACATCAATGTGCTTCGTTCTTGCATGATAAACCTGGTTCTTTGCTAAGTGAATAGCACTCTGACTATCACAATGCACTTTGACGTGCTTCCTGCTCAATTCCTAGTTCACCAAGCAACCCTTGAAGCCAAATTGCCTCTTTTACAACTTCTGTAGAATGCCATATACTCTACCTCTCGTAGTAGACAAAGCAACCGGTTGACTGTAAAGTAGACTTCCAACTGGCCGGTGCTTTTGCCAGAGTAAACACATAACCTGGTCGTTGATCGACGCTTGTCCAAATCACCAAGCATAGTCAGAATCACAATACCCCGCTATATGTTGACCAATCTTTTCATCCTGTTGAAACACTAAACCAACATCTACGGTGTTCAGAATATACCGTAGAATCCATTTCACAGCTTGCCAATGTCCTTTACCAGGATCATGCACGTACCTGCTCACTACCCCAACTGCCTGTGAAATATCAGGTCTTGTACACACCATTGCATACATTAAGCTACCAACAGCACTTGCATACGGTACTTTTGACATGTATTCCCGTTCTTCATCATCCTTTGGTGACATGGAAGCATTAAGTTTGAAATGTGGAGCAAGAGGGGTACTAACAGGTTTTGACTGCTCTTTTATGCCAAAATGCTTTAATACCTTTCTCAGATATTCTTTCTGAGTCAAACAAAGTTTCCTCAATTTCCTATCTCTGACTATTTCCATACCAAGAATCTTCTTTGCTTCACCAAGATCCTTCATCTCGAACTCCCTATTCAACTGAGTCTTCAACTTCTCAATCTCTGTCAGACTCTTGGAAGCTATCAACATATCATCAACATAAAGAAGAAGATATATGTAGGATCCATCTTGTAGCTTGTGCAAATACACACAATGATCATATTTGCTTCTTGTGTACTTCTGCCCCATCATAAACTTGTCAAATCGCTTGTACCACTACCTCGGAGATTGTTTCAATGCACAGCGATTTTTCAAGTTTGCACACCATCTTTTCTTTTCCAGCAACTTTGAACCCATCTGGCTGAGTCATATAGATTTCCTCTTCCAAGTCTCCATGTAAAAATGCAGTTTTTACATCCATCTGAACTAGTTTCAAATCCAATTATGCTACCAAAGCCAACAAAATTCTGATGGAGGAATGTTTTACAACTGGAGAAAAACTTCATTATAGTCAATTCCCTCTGTCTGCGGCGTAGCCTTTAGCCACCAATCTTGCTTTGTAGCGAACATCATTCTTGTTAGAAATCCATCTTTCTTTGCATATACCCATTTGCATCCAATTGCCTTCTTTCCTTCGGAAGACTAGCTAGCTTCCATGTATGATTCTTCTGAAGGGACTGCATTTCCTCATTCATTGCATTCCTCCACTTTTCAACTTCTGAACTTTGTATTGCTTCTTGATAAGTGGTAGGTATTTCATCATCTACAATTATGGATGCATGAGCCACCATATCATTGAATCGAGCAGGTTTGCGTATCATTCGTTGTGGCTTTCTCAATGCAATTGGTTCATGTTGCTGTGGAGGTTCTTGGGTTTGAACCTCTTCTTCATCGACTCCTCATCTACCATAGGAGTTTCTGTATCTATTTTTTCATTTGCTGGAACATTTATGTTGCGACCAAACTCCACCTGTTTGGGAGCTTGCCCCACTTGCTGTGGAGTACCATCCTTCTACTCATCTGTTACCTTCTTCAACATAGTAGACTCATCAAAGGTAACATCCCTGCTAAAGATTACTTTCTTTGTTTCTGAACACCAAAGCCGATAGCCTTTTACACCAGAAGTGATCCCCATAAAGATTGCCTTCTTTGCTCTTGGATCCAGCTTTGATTCCTTAACATGGTAGTATGTAGTGGAACCAAACACATGTAAGGAGTCATAATCTGTAGCAGGTTTTCCAAACCATTTCTCCAATGGTGTTTTACCACCAATAGCAGTCGATGGTAAGCGATTGATAAGGTGAGCAGCGTATACCACAGCCTCAGCCCAAAATTCTCTGCCTAATCTTGCATTAGACAACATACACCGAACTTTCTCCAGTAATGTCCGGTTCATACGCTCAGCCACCCCATTCTGTTGTGGTGTATTTCTTATGGTGAAGTGTCTGACAATACCTTCACTTTCACATAATTTCATAAACGGATCATTTTTGAATTCTCCACCATTGTCAGTGCGGAGACGTTTGATTTTTCAGCCTGTTTGAGTCTCCACCATTTTTTTCCACTTAAGGAAACAATCTAGCACTTCATCTTTTGACTTCATAGTGTACACCCACACTCTTCGAGAGAAGTCATCAACAAAACTAACATAATAATGTTTACCTCCCAGAGAAGTGATCTTGGAAGGTCCCCACACATCAGAGTGAACATAATCCAAAATACCTTGAGTATCATGGATTCTTTGTGCCAAATTTCACTCTCTTCTGCTTCCCTTTGATGCAGTGCTCACAAAAGTCTAACTTGCAAACTCGAGCTCCCTTTAACAATCCTCGATCTATCAGAAGCTTCAAGGATTTTTCTCCAGCATGTCCCAAGCGCATATGCCATAATCTAGTTGTTTCTGACTTTTGATTATCATCAGAAACTATTGCTGCTACAGTCCCAATAATGGTACTACCCATAAAGTAATACACATTATTCTTCTTCCGAATTCCTTTCAGTACCACAAGTGCACCAGAGATAATTCTCATTATCCCATCTTCTGCTCTTACTTTAAAACCTTTTGACTCTAAGGTTCCCACAGAGATAAGATTCTTCGTCAAATTTGGTACATATCGAACACCAGTTAAGGTTCTGATTGATCCATCCTGATTTCTCAAGCGAATGGAACCAATTCCATATGTGGCAAGAGGCACATTATTTGCTGTGTAGACAACTCCATCTTTGATTTCTTGAAAATCGTAGAACCATTCTCGATTAGGAGTCATATGGTGACTACAAGCTGAGTCTAACAACCAGGAACTAGATGAGCTGGTTGATCGTGTAGCAGCAATTGAGAGGTCTGAATCTGCATCATTCTCACACTCAACCACATTAGAATCAGAGGCATTCTTTCCTTTGTCAAGCTTGCCATTATTCTTCAACTTGGGACAATCTTTCTTCCAGTGCCCTTTTTCTCGACAATAAGCACATTCGTCTTTGCTTAATCTGGACTTCGACTTTGATCTCCCTCTCCACCCTTTCTTTTTATTTTGCTACCGGCCTCTGACTATTAAAGCTTCTGCTTCTTCACCAGTGTTCTCCTGCTTTTCTTTCTTTCTTAATTCAGAATCAGATAGGGCAGCAGTTACTTCATTAAGAGACACTACAGCTTTCCCATGAAGTAGCGTAGTTTCAAGATACTCAAATTTATCAGGAAGAGATCCCAATAACATTAGAGCCAGGTCTTCATCTTTAAAAGTCTCGTCCATGTTCATTAAATCAGTAACCAACTGATTAAAGTTGGTAATATGATCATTCATTGTGGTACCTGATACATAATTGAAGCGAAACAGTCTCTTCTTCATATAGAGCTTATTTTGACTACTTTTCTTCAAGAATTTCTCCTCCAATGCCTTCCACAATTTACTAGCAGAAGTTTCCTTCGAAAATGCATACTTCTGCTCTCTTGAAAGGCATGATCGAATTGTACCACACGCCAATCTGTTGACAGTCTTCCATTCTTTCTCCTCAACATCATCTGGTTTCTCTTCTTCTATGGCAATGTCTAGACCTTGCTGAAAGAGAGCGTCTAGAACCTCACTTTGCCACATGCCAAAATGACCGGTGCCATAAAAAATCTCCACTGCAAGTCTGGCATTTGTAACAATAGGTCTCGCCAGATGTGGATGATTTAGAACCATCTGCCATTTCTGCTACAAATTTTATTTAATAGCTGTTGATGCGAAATACCAAATAGCCCAAGGAAATCTCTATATGGAAGATCAGACTATGCTGCGACCATACTAAGATAAACCTTCATGCTCCAACTATACCCGACAATAGCTATTAAAGAAAATAGAGAATACCAGAACACCAAAGTTTAATGAGGTTCCCGACAATAGCTATTAAAGAAAATAGAGAATACCAGAACACCAAAGTTTAATGAGGTTCGGCAAATTAAGCCTACGTCCTCGAACACTATCAAAATAATATTTCACTAATGAAGAAATATTACAAATAGAGAGAATGGAGACTACTAAGCAAATAAAAGAGGAAATGCTTAAGTAGTTAGGATGATGCAACTAAGGTGAGGGGTTTTCATTTTATAACTAAAACAAAAGGCCCATATTTCAATTGTTTCCGATGTGGGATTTAAAATCCCAATTATGAGCCATAAAGTCAACGGTATGAATGTTCTCATCCATGAGTATTATATAATGACAATACTTACACTAATATCATCATTAGCCACCATCAATTGGCCATACATACAGCCAATATAATGATCATTACATGAATCTATCATCAACTTGTTGGGCTTTGTACTTAAGGTTTTGGCTATTCTTTTTGGTCTTGAGTTTGAACACACTTTTTTTTTCAACGCCGTTCTCCATTTGGTAATTGCACCAAGCCATACATGTAATTCCCATTATCATCCATTTCAATAGCTTCCTTGAAGATTCATGGTTACTCTTTGTAAGTAAGATTGACATATAATATGTATTCGATGTTTGACTCATGTGGACCTTCTTGGAGTTCATGTACTATTTGAATAATCTCCGCCATTTGTTCTTTCATTGTCTAAGTTGAATGTATTATTTGATTTTGAATCATCTACTAGCTTGCTCCATCTAACTAAGTTACATCGTATGACTAGTTTGGTCCATTTGACCAAATTGCATCATCTAGTTAAGTTGCATTGTATAATTAGGTTGCTCCCTTTGTAGAGGTTACATCGTCTCTCCCCTATATTATTTCATTATGGGTCTTAGGTCATGAATTACTTTGGTCTTTGACTCATTATATTGCTTATTATCACAAATTGTTTGATCTTTAAAAAATATCGCACTTGTGCTTGGAACAATCTTATTCTTTGCAATATCCCATAGTCTAAAGTCAAATTCGTCTCTTGGTGAACCAAGGTATCTATATTCCTTTGTCTTAGCATCGAGTTTTGCTTTTTTGTCTTTAGGAATGTAGACAAATTCTTTACACTCAATGACTCTCAATTGACCATAGAAAATTTTATTTTCAAACCATACTTCATCTTGTATCCTTTCATTTGAAGGTCTTACTTCGTGAAGTTGGTTTTGCTGTAAATTTCTATGACGGCCGGAAATAAAGCACTTTAGCATTTTGTTTTCGGTGCTTAGATATGAAAGGAATCATGATTTGTGTGTTCACATTTACTCATCGTGCTAAATGTCTGCAAAATTCCTTAACTAAATCCAGTAAACTAGTTAAGTGAATTGGAGACTTATTATTATTTTACTATGGAAATATTTATATAATTCAATTACAGGTCTAACAAAAGGATAAAATATAAACAATACATAATTGTATTAGTAAACTAATCAATATAATAGTTCTACTTTGCTCAAACATAATTACTTTCAATAAAAAATACTTGTGGTCAAGACCAATAAATTAATTAAAAAGATTATTGTAAAGATTAAAAAAACTAGAGGTATCATGTGAAATTTCAAAGAGTGTCCGTGTAATTTGTTAAAAAAAAAAACAGGGTAAGGCTTCCTTAGGATATTATTGAACAAAAACATCTTGTTAACAATACAATCTTTTATTGAATAAGAAGTAGTGTACAAAAGAAAAACCTCTTTCATCACTTAAATACAAGTTCTCTTATAACAAATCTTCGTAGTTCAAAGAACTTTCTCCCTCTTCTATTCCCTCACAGCAATAACTATCTTGAGGCCTTCAATAATTATCAACTAAGAGTATTACAAAATAAAAGAAACTAATATCTTCTGCCGTTCAACTAGTCGTTGAAACAAAATTGGTGTGCTATGCGTACTCAACACATCTAAATTTCCTCGTTCTTATGTATGCTATTTTATGTTGAATGATTAATGGTAGTTTGATCTATAAGTCTGAATATTATCGCGATGTGCAGTGATATTGGCGTTAATGTGATTAAACTATTGTTTATTGATGCAAGTTATTTGAAAATGATGTTCGGCTCTACATTATAGAATAAGGCAAGTACGTGTGTTATGGCTAAAATCAGTACAACATAAAAGAATTCCTATTTCGTACTTGTTTGTTTTGTTTTCCTTCTAATTATCATTTACACACGTAAGGCTTCCATTGAAATTCTACCAAAAATGGAAGTTTACCACTGAAACAATTCACAAGACGACTCATCTACTTTTTGGCAAAAAGACAGTGCAATTGGGCTCACTCTGAATCCATCAGCCCATTGGGATGATGAATCCAACAGCCCATGGTTTTAGATCATAAGCAAAAAATGAAAACTCTTCAGAGTTCGACCCAAGGAAAAAAAAAAAAGGTGCCAAGGAAAAACACCAAAAAATTCCTTTGCCCACCACAAAAAAGTGCATGAGTTGCCCACCATAAGATTTGACTGTTTTAAAGCAAAAAGAAAAAAAGAAAATATCATATCATTATAAGTATAATTAAAAAAAAATACTATACGTATCGTAGTTGTTAAAATATTAATAATGAATTTTTTTAATCATCGATTATAATATCTTTATTTCAAGAATTAATCCTTGACGGAAACGTATATATCCTATTTTAAGAGCCCAAAACCTTTACTAAAAAAAAGTTACGAATCTATTTGGAAAATGCTTAAGCAACAAGGGAGTGGAAAATCATTCGAATAGAAGTTATGGGTTCAATTTGTACAAATGAAAAAATTATAAATCTCACTAAATTAAAAAGAAATACACAGAGGACACAATCCACCCATTATGCGAAACTTGTAAACATTAGAAGTTGTTACTCTTTTGACAAACAAAAGAATAAAAAGGATGAAACATGGTCGACCGTAAAATATGCAAATGCAAATTGGATGTTTGAGTGTAGAGTTAGCCTAATCAAACAAAAGATTAATCATAATAAAATCAATGTAAAATACTCTCCAATTACAAATTATTATTAATATCACTTTTAATATATTTATCATAAAAAATCATATTATTTATTAGATAATAGTGTAAAATTATTTTATATTATTAATATATAATTTATTTTTTCATCAAACTAAATAACTTTGAGAATGAATTTTTTATATTTAACCTAATTAATAAAAATCATCAAATTTATTGATTGAATTGATTAAATTTATATTTTTTAAAATTTATTAAAAATATAATTTATCTAACTTTAACGCATATATATATATATTAAACTAATAATTTTGAGTTTGATATATATTTTATTTAGACTCAAGTCAGATAACACTTTTGCTTATTAGGATCATATCCCCTAATTTCCTATTAAAATTTAGGATAAATAAGTCTTTAATCCCCAGAAAATTTTAAAATTAACCTTCTAGATGATGTGTTGATGATATGCAGATATGACATGATAATTAATATATCACGATGATTTGACGTGTGAAAAATATTAAAAAAATGTTATCAATGTATAAATTATGGATCCCTTATTTGATACTCTAACAATAATACTTAACCATTAAACTAATGAGTTTACTTAGTATATAAATAAAAATTATATATATAACTTGAATAGAACTAAAATTATATATATTTACTGGTACTAAATTAAAAAATTATATATATTATTAGTATTTATAGAATTATTAATAAATAAATACTAATAATATTATTAGCATATATTAACAAATATAAATGAGTATATATTAATATACTTCTACGTGGATATAAACATATACAAATACTAGTATATTAATAAAATTATTATTATTAATTTATTTATTATTTTATAGTTTAATAATATATTTTTTTATAAATATATACTAATATTAATAATTTATATTGATATTACGAAGAAGTATATTTGCATAAGTATATTTATATTTATATAGAAGTATTAATATATTCTACATAATTATATACTAATATATTTGTATAAATTAATAATAATATTATTAATGCTAATGATATATATATATATATATATGTTTGTGTATTTAGTAGTAATAAAAATATATGTACAAATTTTGATCTCATATAAGTTATACATATTATAATTTTTATTTGTAGACCAATAAACACAATAGCTTAATAGTTAAGTGTTATAGTTAGAGAAGATGAAGAACTCAATTCCTGTCTTTTACACTTTAATAATACTTTCTCTTATTTTTTACATGATTACATCACAATGAAACGAAGCATCTAATGTTGGTAAACAAATTTTTATTTATAGTGACTAAAAAATGTTTAAGTTATATAAATATTGTTAAAGAATTGAAAAAAAATCACAAATCATTTAAAAGGTTATAGAAAAAATGATTTAATATTTACTTTGAACACACAAAAAATGGTATTGAGATGAAATAGAGCTTAAGTTTCACAAAAATAACACCACACGCATATGAACACATTTAATAAAAATGATAGTGAAAAGATCACACATTTTATTGAAGATGAATTATTTTATATTTTATAAAGAAATAATTTTCTATATATAATTGAGAATTTATTTAAAAAAACTTTTACAATGTAAAATTACTTTTGCATTTTTTTTAATCCTAACAATTAAAAATTTTGAAAGGAGATGAATTGAAACAATACTATATTAATCTTGAACTAATTTTATATTTTAGTAAGCATTAATTTGAAATTGATTGTTTTAATTTTTTTTTCCAAAATTGAAAGTGTTGAAAAAATGTCAAAACAAATATCCAATCAGAAGTATTAAAATTCTTAAACATATGTAGTTATAGAATATTATTAATAATCATATTTACTATCATTGTTAGAAAAAAAATTTTAATTTAAATTTTAAAATTTTATTTAAGATTAACTATGTGGCAAGATGATGATCGCAAATATTACTGCATGATAATATATTGAAATAATTTGATTATTAAACTTTAATTGATAATTTTACAATTTTAAAAAGTTTTAAAAATAAAAAAAATCGATAAATTATATTAGAATTCAAATTCAGACATTATATTAAATTAGAATATCAATTACAAACATTATATCAAATATCAAATACAAACTCTTTACTTTGTAGATAAAAATATACATGGTTGAGATAGGAGATCCTAATAAGAATTCATTTGGTAGGAGCTAAAGATAGATGAAAATAAAAAAGAGGGAAATAAATAAAAGGTAAAATGAATTTAAAAGTTTTTGATTTATGAAAAATAAAAAAGAAAGAAATAGATTTTTTTTCAAATAACTGTTTTTTTTTTACAATCAATTATTTTTCATTGATAATCAGTTATATGTTTAAAATTTTGTGATATATTTTTTTTGGCGATTCTAAACCGTAAGAAAATACAAGATAATAAATTTTCTAATAGATTATGTTTGGTGTTATATGTTTTTAATAGTTTAAAACTATCACAAAATATTATACACAATTTTGTGATTTTTAATTATTATAAAACAAACTGTGGCAAAATGTCAACCACAATGCTCCTCCATTTAATTTCGGCAAGAATTAGTAAGAAATAAAAAGTATTAGTCCTACTCATTTTTATTTCTCCCCTCACCTATTTTCACACAACCAAACATCTCTCATTTGTCATTCTCACCTATTTCTATTTCTTCTCTCTTTCCTATTTCTCCATCATTTTCACCTATCAAATATACCTAAAGATGGTCAGCGAAATTTCTAACCGAAATTAGTGATAGATAAAATTGGTAAATAATTCATGTATAAAAAATAGAATTAAAATATAAAATTTCCTTAAAATTTAAATTTTTTTAGAAACAATCTCGGTTGAATCTACCCCAAAAGCAATGACGATATTTTAGGAGTGACTATATATATATATCCAATTATAGGGCTTTACATAGATGAAGGATATTATTCCTGTTATAAGAAAGGGGGAAGAGGAGGATCACATTTTTCACCTATCTTTCTTCTCGGTTGCTCTCAGCCAATTAAGCACGGAGCATGAAACATGTGCCATCAAGCAGTCCAAGCAAACCGAAACCTTAATTAGTTGATTCCTTCTCTAAACATCTGAGGTTTGCCTGAACATGGCGGAGGCAGGGGGACTTCAAGCCCTATGCCCAAATCATTTTATGGTCTTTCTCCAGTTTATAAAAAAATTATTAAAAAATATACATAAAAATTACAATGCTAGTTGATAAGAATGAATGAGAGAAAATGTAAGTATAATATGGAATATATTGTGATAGAATAAGAAATAAAAATAAATTATAAGTGTTAATGAAATTTTTGTCATGTTCAAGTGTCTACTTATAATTATTTAAAATTCTTTTATTCCTCTAATTTATTTTTTTTCTCGTATATTATCTCTTATGTATAAAAAATAAATAATTAATTCATCAATGAAAATATACGGTTAAGTTAGTTGATTTTAGTTAATAATATTATTAATTTTAAATTTTATTTTAAAAATATTTAAAGAATTAAATAATTTAAATAATAATTATATTTAATGATATTAATTGTAATTTAAAAAATAATTTTCTTCACCAATTGTTTGACTTAAATTGTTAATAAGGTAGCTAGTGACTTTTCCATACATTAAGAGAATAAAAGAGAACATGTGGTTAATATTTACAAATCAGTTTATGTTTCTTATAATTAGAAAAATAAATCTATTGTTTCTTATATAGAAGATAAAAAAATAGTATTATTTTTGTATTCAATATAATTATATATTTTTATTTATAAAATATTAAATATATATAATATTATTAAATTTTTTGTATATTTTATAGCTATAAAAATTTAAATTTTCTTTACTAAATTATGTTTTTTTTTCTTGGGCATTGGATCCCAATTGCCTGAAATATCTAATATATTCTTGTCCAACTTTACAGAAATGCCAACGGCCAACCCTTCTCACCCTTGGCACTTGTATAGTTCTTCGTATCGCAAATACCAGAAAAAAAAAATATAATTAGTACTAATATTAAATATACGTAAACTTTAACTAATTTTTATTAGATATTCTGTTTTTAATGACTTTATTTTATTCTTAATTTTAAATTTTAATTAAGATTAATTTAAAAAAATTATTATTATATAAATTTGATATAATTAAATTGTGCTCAACTAATTTTTTAATTAATGTAATTTTTTATATATGAGAAAGGAGGAAGTAATACCCGTTTCTCGTATTTACAATTTGTTTATATTAATCTACAAGCAGTCTTGTCTGATTGATATTCATGAACCTTGATTAGTTTAGTTTCCTGTTATATATTGCACCTTTTTTTATTACAGCCTTTTTTCTTTATGACCCCAACGTGGCAATGGTATACAATTTAATGTATAATTTACTAAAACAAATAACCTTAAGAAATCAACATAGAGCATGTCATTTTTTAGAACTACAACCTACATTAATTAGAAATTTTCCTATTGTTAGTGGAATTTCCTGTGAAATTTTTCTGCAAATTTTGGTCCCTAGGTAAAGTCCTTGTGGATAACCAGTTTCTCGCAGATATATTTTTGTAGGAATGTAATAGATATTCGCAAGAAAAATTGGTAAAATATAGACCCTTTTAAGAAATTTCTTGTAGATTTTTGTTGCGAAAAAAAATTTACAAGAAAGTTTTCTTGTAAAAATACCGCAAGAAAATTCACAAGTATAGTTTTTGCAAATTTAGATTTTGCAGAAGTTTTCCTGCAGATTATAAATCCGCACAGGAAAGTTCACATGAAAATCTCCAGCTAATTTTCTTGCGACTTTTCTTACTATTTATTAAAATAATATTAAATATTTACTGCGAATTCTTTTCTGCAAGAAAGTGGCAGGAAAAATTGGTAAATTTTCTGCAAATTTTAATCTGCAACAAATAATTATATTATAAATATTTTGGAGTAAAATTTGTAGATAATTCTTGCGGAATTTTTCCAAAGAAAACCATTATTTTTAGTTAATTAGAAATAAAAAATAAATTTATTTTCAAAATATAAAACTTTTATATCAATTTTACCTAAATCATATGAACTAAAAAAGTGTTACAATGGTAAGTAATTGTTAATCGTTTATTACTTCTGTAAATATATTTTGTTATATAACCAAAATAAATCATTAGATAAAAACTATAGAAGATTACAAGAAATTTGGACATTATTAGAAGTAACGTGGGTCCCTCAAGAGAATTTATGGTTCTTAGTTGTTACTATATGTGAAATGAAGTAAGATGATTTCATGAAAATGAAAATATAAATATAGTGATTCAATAGAACTTAACTTCAAGTAATGATAAGTAAACTACTTAAAATTTAGTTGAGCATTATTAATTATGAGTATTTGTTAAGCGTATAGAAATTTAAATTGTCATAGTTAGGGGTTTGTTGCATAAAGGACTGGGATTTACTAAAAAGACTCTAAAGTTTCAGCTAAAAAAAAATATAAATCATGATTTTTTTTTCAAACTTCTAGTTTCATTCTTTAAAAATCTCAATCCATCTCAATTCAACCTTTGAATCCACTTAAATAATTAGTCTCAATTTATTGACAATTATGATTGTGATTAACAAATAAAAATCATAATTTCTTAGAGTTGTGTTACACATACAATAATTTATATAACATATTTTTTTTATCTCTTTCTACATCACACACATATCTTTCCTTTATATTTTTATCTCTCTTTTTCTCTCTTGTATAATTTGTTGCACAAAAAAACATTTCTCAATTTAGTAGGTGATCTCGCTTAATATTTACTATTACATATATCACTTTATTGACATTTTATTAATTAAATTCGTAAAAATATTATCAATATTTCTATCTACAACAATTTATATTTATTAAATATTACTAAAGAATTCAAAGTCGATCCAACAAGAGGCCTAAAATAAATTTTAAGAAAAAAAATTATTTTAAATAAGTTATATGTTGAACCTTTTGCTTACATATATAGTCTTTTATTTTATTAAAATTAATAATATATTTTTTTATCGATCTGCCTAAAGCTTGAATTTTAGTGGCTTTATTTTTGGGTCAATATATAAAAATGTTACTAATGACATTTTTGTGATATGATTCAAATAAAATATTTGCTAAAATGTTATTAAAATTAATATGTAATATTTTTATATTTTCTTAATATTTTTTTAAATGTCGCAACAAATATATGTAGTAGTGGCTCATATATTAGGTTTGAGATTCTTAAAAACTTATTAATAATTATGTGTCTTTGATTCTCAATTCAGCCTGCAATAAGTTAATTAGGTTTAATTAATTAATTCTCGTCATAGTAATAACATCAAGCAAAAATTAAGATTAAATCACAAAATATGGAATCAAAATACGCTTAAGCAATGCACATAATACCTAATAGAATCTTACTCATTGCAGAAATGTCTAGTTTTTTTATAATTCGTCAATTTTAATTTTTAAAATTATAAAATAATTATTTAAAATTTTATAATCAGGTAATTTTAATTTCTATATAACAAATTCAATTAATCACATATAATTAAAAAAATTAAAAACTTATTTTAAAAGTAACCATAATTACAAAGTATTGTTAATATGACACACTTTGAGAAATCATCAAAATAGGAAGACTCATGACACCTCAATGAGCTCTATTTTGTATTACCTAAATGCGATAGTGAGACTAGCACACTTATTTATATTATGCGTCTTCTAACATTCTTGTTTTTAACTATGTGTTATGTTGTATCATGTCCCTTGTCACACACACAATTTTTTAAAAATAAAATTATAAGTAAATTAATATGTACAATAAGTTTATTAATTTTACAAATCACTTAAAAAAAATCACATAAATTTATTATTTAATCCAAAAATAATTATATGGCCTAAATTTCTTCCTATCACCCCTCTTATGAATATTTCTCTCACATTTTCTTAATGTAAATATATAAATATTAAAAATTATTTATATTTTTATTCAACACCAATAACAGTTTCTATTATATTCTTAAATATTCTTTAAAGTTATTTATGTTTTAATTACTAATAATTTTAAGTCATTACAAAGTACAGAGAATTTATAAATTTTTAGTAATTAAAAGAACATAAAAATTAATATGTAATTAATTAATTATTATTATTTTTATATACAATTCTATGTTAATATTGCACTTTAAATCTTTTATTTTGATTACATCGCCTCTTATGGCTAATTTGGTAAGAATGCTTATTACATGTTTCATTAATTAATTTCCTTTTTATAATATAAAATTGTTCTTTACTTTTTGTATTTTTTAAATTCATTTTTATGACCTTTATATCCTTATTTTAGTATAAGAAAATTTATAAAAATGACTTCAACCTGCAAAATTTCTTGTGGACTTTTTATGAAGAATTTTCTATTAATTTTGTGATTTATTTTTGCAAATTTTTCTACAATTTCTCTGCAAATTTTGGTAAAAAATGATTAATTCTTAAATTTGATGAAAAAAATCATTGAATTATTTTTTGTGTATTCTCGCTTGTCAAAATTTTGTTTTGTATAAAAAGAATTTAACGTTTCTTGCTTTTTTTTTCAAAAAAAGATTTATAGTTAATTTTTTTTAATTTTTTTATCTAATAACATATGAAATCATAAATATTGTAAAAATAAGTATCATAGACCGCGTTATTAATGAAGTAAAATAATTTTAATATCATAAAAGGAAAATAATTAAAAATATAATTATAATGTTTAAAATTGTATGTAAAAGGTATATTATCAACACTATATATCATATTTAATTTATATGTTATTGGCTCTTCCAAGAATTTTTTTTTCTCAAGCTCTGGCTACATAGTCTTATCTAACTAGGCTATTTACAACTCCTCAAATGTTAAATATGAAAAACATAGACATTTGTTATGGGCGGTCTACCTAGTCTTATCTAACTAAGCTATTCACAACTCCTGAGAAAGTTATTGTTCTACCCGACTGATAAATCTAATATTATTCTATAAATACATGCATTTAAAAAGAATTAACCTTTTAATATGATTTAATGCTAATAATCATACATTAATTATTTGTTGGCATTTCTTCTAATATTTTTAATTAAAAAAATAAGATCGTTAATATATTTTTGTTATAAATATTACTAGAAAATTTAAAATTTGCTACCAAATAATTTTGTAGTTAATTTTAAAATCAATAGTTATTTTGTAACTAATTTCTAGTAAAAATAATTAGCTGCAAAATTATTATAATATTAATAGTAGTATGAAATAAGTAGTAAATTAGTTAAGAAAATAATTTTAGTTAATTTATAGTAAATTTTTAAAATTTATAATAATAAGAAATATAAATGAATATAATTTAAATTTAGTTAGAAAAAATAATATTCTAATTAATTAATAGTTAATTAGTTAGGATTTAACTACTAACTTAAATGATAGTTAAAATAAATAACAAAATAAAAAAATCTTATTATAAAACAAGAATATCAATATTAAATCAACACTAATTTTGCTCTCCTCTCAACTAGAAAAAAAAATGAGATAAAATAAAATAAAATAAATTCTTATCTTATTATAGTTACCGGTTGTTGAAGACTTATCTTCCTCACTCACATGGTTGACCTTGTTACTGCATTCGTCACCCACCGTTCTCTACACCCACCGTACGTACCTACACCATCATCCCATACTGTACTTCTCTGTAGCTATTTAATAGATTGGTTGGTTCAGGTCTCATAATTATATAGTGAAAACACACCCAGTCCCTTCCACACCACACCAGAATTGAAAGATGCTTGTGTCATTGTTTGCATCATGTACGTTGTTTCTCATGATCAGTTCCATCTTTTATACGTATCCACCAGTTATAAGTGTCGGTTTCGAATGAATTGAATAGTAATATCAAAATAATGAAAAATATATGGAGCAGTTGACTAACCAAATTAAGTTCGTAATTTATATATATGTTGTTTCAGTGTTCTTATTATATATGGTTTGATATTTGGCGATTCACTCTGCACTTGATCACGTATAGCTACCATGCTTACGATCTTATTAAGACCGGCCACGACCCTTGTCACTCCAACTCCGGTAGGGTGGGCCAGGGGGGAATATTATGAGATAGATATTCACTTTATATAAATTATATTATTGTCTTCATCAAAGAAAAATAAATAAATTGCATCTTTTATATTCATTGTTTAGATAATTTGTTTTCAGGAAAATAATCAAGTTTCATTAGAGGTTTTATATTTTAAATTTTATGCTCAATTATAGTTAAAAGGAGAGAAGGGTAGGTAAGGAAGATGAGGATATTCACCTTATTAAAGATATAAAAATATCTTAGCATTTTTAAGGATAATAGAAGAATAAAAATATTATAACTCATTCGATTTTTTCACTAACTAAACCATAAAATTAAAATTTGGTTCTATTTCATCATAAGTTATCTAAATAATAAAATAAAAATTTTAATTTTATAGTTCATACTTTATTATATATATTTCGAGTCTAATATATATAGCTAGTGTAAAAAAAATATTATTAATTAATTAAAAAATAATTTGATATAATATTTAAAATAATTATTATAAAAATTGATAAACTTATCCTATATAAAATTTGCAATTACATAACAGTATCAAATATATTACATTATTAATTTACATATTATTTATTCTTATATTTAATCTATTTTTATTTCATTTCTTTCCACCCTTCCAAATATAAAGCCTTAATTATAAATGGAAGACGGTTGTATAACTGCATAACTATAATCCTCTTCCTAAGACAAATGGGGATTATATATATATATATATAGATTGAACTGTACAAGAAATGCTTACAAAGATAATATTTTCACCCAATTTATGGATTCAAACGAAATTAGAGAAAAAGAAATAAAAAAGATGATAAATAATATGATAAAAAAATGTATAAAATAAATATAACAGATTTTTTGTTTTAGTCCTGAAATTTTTCTATGCACTTCTTTTTTTATCTCTATTTAGTTTTTCGTAATCAATTTTGTTCTTTGACATCGAATCAGATTTGTTAATTGATGACATATCCATCTTTTATTCTCATAATCACTTGCCACATGGATTCATGCGATGATGTTGCTGTCCTTACGTAATATATGTGATAGCTAGACACATGGTAAGTTATCTATAACTACCATATTTTTGCAAAACACTATTAGCCTGACTGACGATAAATTATTTTTTATTAATGTTTTTTTTTTAAATTGTGTTGGTTGTGACTAACATTTATCAATAATTTTTGTATAGAAAATTGATTTTTAATATGATCATTGATCGTGGCCAACACTAAATAATAGTTTCTGTAAAATGTAATTTTTAATGAGTGTCAGTTAGACCAATGTTATTTTGAGCATGAATATGAAACAATTCGTGTCTTCTTTTTTTACTTTTGTAATTGAAACCCTTTCCTCTTGTGTCAATCCATATGTGGGTGTGGCAAGTGAAGACGTCCTCAAGGAGATAGAGGGCAGTGGTGGGATTGGGCGGTGAGGTTGTAGACAAAGGAAAGGGAGTGAAGGAAAAGATAGTCAGGTGAAACAGAGGGAAAATGGTAAAGGTTCGATGTCTGATGTAGTTTCGGGCTTGGGTCTCCATGGTCTCAAAAGGAGCAGTAGTTCATGCTTAGAACACATCAACACCAAGAGAATTTAAAACCTAGCTTTTGATATTAGTAAAGTTTGTAAATGTTATTGAATTAGAGCCTTTGGAACTCTATTAGTTATTCACTATAATCATTGTTAAAATAATTAAAAGCAACTATGGAAATAAAAACTTGTTTCCTATTTCTTCTTTAAATGGATTTTAATCATCACACCCTAAAAAAATTTATAATTTGGTCAACTAAAGCAACAAAATGATAAATTGCTATCTATTATGATTTAAGATAACTTTTTTGTCGTCGTAAAAATAGGCGTTGTTGTACATAAAGTGAAAGATGTTGGATAGATAGTATACATAGGAGGTTCTAACATTTGATTTTTACTTTCGTTTTTACTCTAAATCTCTAATTGTGGTTTAAATATACTACACAATAATATTGGTGAGGTGAAGTTGAAAGTGGATAAAAAAGAGATTGGGAATTTAGAAAAAAAAAACTAAAATTAGATAAAAATAAATTAAAGACTAAAATTAAAATTAAAATTTTATGGATATTATAACCAAAATTTTGACAATTTTATAGAGATAAAAAAATATTTTTAAAATGACACAGACAATATTTATTACGTGATAGCAATGTGGGTTGCAATCAGACAGCTACATCATCATATAAAGCAAAGATAAACACGTTTGTTGGGAAAGATGGACACACACAACAAAAATAATAAAAAAAAATATAAAATAGGTCATTTTTGCTTGAAAAAACTGGTAAGTAGCATAATAAAAGTCATATAAAAACACTCACGCAACTCAAATAAATAAGTTATTTTAAAATGACATCAAACTTTTAATATGAAAACTCTTTTAATGTGAGAGATAAAAACCACGTAATAAAATAGAAATAATGTCCATAACATTTTTTAAATCATAGAAATAACAACTAAGACATAACTTTTGTGTCTTTTTTATGTTTTTTTGTTTTTTTTTTTTGTTTTTTTGTTTTTCTTTTTCTTTTTAAAACTAAAAAGGTTGTTGAGTTGAAAAATTATAAGGAAAGCTCAATAAATTCTCTTTCCAAGTAAAGGCACAAACTAAATTAGCAGCAAAACAAGGAATCTTAAACTCCTTCTCTAGTAGAATTTTGATGAAGACATTTTCATAACATATAAGAAAATCTTATCAAAAATTATTTATCTTTTTTTTATGATAGCATTTGACAACTAATTTAACTTTCCATCATGAAATGAAGGAAGTATTAATAGTCTCCATCTTGTGATATGAATATAGACAATGAAGGGAAGGATGTAGCGACCTAAAGGCTGCTACAACCTTTAAACAATAAACATTGATGGATGGTTAATTTTTAAAGGATCTTTAATTAATTTATTTATGAAAACAGTGATGAACTTTTTCTTTTCTTTTCTCGTAATATGTATCACTCATCAACATGAATAAAATAACAACTAGGATGAACATAAGCATGCATAATAAATATAAATAAATACTATAGCTAAGTACACGCATTGTACTAACATAAAAACTACTAAACTTGGGGCTAACAAGCGCCCAAAGATAAAGGAACATGTACATCCAAAATGAAAGGGGAAAGAGGATAAGGATACAAAACACCCTATAATTTGGTCCCTACACTACTTGGGAGACGGAGGCAATGCCCGTTGATAAACCCAAGGATCATCTAACAACAACTAGTTCACAAAAACTAAGAATTAGACCTAAAAATTATAAAAAGTAAATTGAAAGAAGAAATCAAAGATATAGATGAGAAAGAGGCAACGAATTTCGCCATTGATGCCTAGGAATTAGATAAAAAAGAGTAAGATTCGTCACAAGCATCTCGGAAGCTTGATGATAACAAGGTTTTTGTTCAAAAACAAGAGAAGAGAGAAAGTCTCTTAAAGTGCAATGCATATTTCATTCTAATAAAAAAGTGATTAAGTTAATTACAAAGTGAGTTATATAGGTACGTACTAATCATGATTAAGAGTATTAATCTAATTCTAAACTAACTTAAGAATCCTAAGAGAGTACGCCCAAAAGCTAGTAAAAAATACAACTTTATAGGCCTAGGAAAAGGTGATGTTGGTTTTGGCATTTATGGCCAAAAAAACGCACATGGTTTACCTTCCTAGCCCAAGTGCAAGCCCAACAACGTTTATTACACACAAATACCACTTAGAGATAATGGTTTAAATATTAAAAATAAGTCTACAAAGAGTCATGGTTACACTAAAATATGTATACAAAAATAGAGCCACCATTGGACCCTCCTTGGCTCTTAAGGAGACCTAACTCTTGATGAACTTCTCCTTGAAGTTTCCTCTTGTTTTTCCTTGGGTTAGGAAACCTTTAGATCCTTGGTCCCATGTTCCTTGAGTCCTTTTAGCTTGTCCATGAATTCCTTTCCATATTCACATCACCGGTGGAGGAACTTCAATGCCTCTCATAGGTATGACAAATCTGGCACGAAAGCTTCTAAAATTGAGGGCAAGGTCAATGAGATCAAGGGGAGGGAAGTCGTTCTCTCTACTTTGGGCATCCCCATGAGAAGATCCTTCATGGACCTAATTAGAAGAAACATCTCCAAGTGAGCGGGAAAATGATGACAAACCTCATTATCCCGTCTGACAAGTACTTTATAATCATCTTTCCATGATACCACACCATTGGGTATCATGTCCTATCCCCCATACTCGTTCGAGTCCTAAAAAAAGGTCTAAAGTAGATCGTTGCCATCGGTGTGACCTGACACCTCCATCTTCTTGGAAGCCTCAACATATGCTCTCACGAGCACGTAGTTTGAATCATCACAGTCGTAACCATATAACATACAACGTAAGAGTAAGCTATAATAGAAATAAACTTACACACAACAATAGAATAATCACTTAAATCATCATAGAAGAAATAAACACCTTAATCAGTTACATACATACATAATTATATACAATGTCGACATTACCACTATCACTACATAGAGATTTATAGGCTAAGCGATCAGCCCTATCACTTCCTTAACATACCCTCATCTTAGTATTAGGGAAAAAGGATGTGATCCTATAAGTGAGAGAGTGTGTTTGTCAAAATAGAGTTACGTGGATAATGACATATCATGATCTTAGGTTTGCAATATTAGGACCTCTTGTGGGATGTGCTCGTCCCTCTATCTGATTGGGTCATCGTGCCTCACTCCTCTACTCCAGCACTAGTTATGGGCCTTTCTCATTATGATAATCCAACAACTTACGTGCTTACTCGTCAAGAGCATTCTCGAGGAACTTAACGCATCAATCAACTATGATTCTTATATCACTTCCAACTTTCTTAATCAATGGATACTAACACAGTGTACCTACCATCTCATCATGGTCATTTTCAAGACAAGTTGAAACTCATCATAGCAAGGAATGGTATATTGCCCATGTCCTCAAGAGTAAGGTAGATCCTCTTACTCATTCAACAAGCATTCTATCTTTCAAGATAGTAACATTTCAACATATTATGTCATTATCTTCATTTCTACTTACAAGCTTTTAACCCAACCTTCACATAATCATCATTTTATAATAGTGTTTCTCATGATTTTATATGATATAATTAATCTCTTGTGAAATTTTCCATTACTTAAACATTTTCTCACTACTAGGGAAATTTGCTTAGTGAAAAGGGGTAATTCGCTTAGCGATTCCTACCTTTTAGAAAATGTATCACTCATCTATGCATATTTTCTTAACGAATAGAGTCATAAAGATCTTAGACTTTGTTTTGCTTGCTTAGCAAAATAGTATCTCGCTTAGTGAAAGAGTATCTTGCTTAACGAATAAGCCACAAAGACGTAACTTCTGAACCTTCACATGTCTTGCTCAACCAAGGGACTCACAGAAAGCATCTTGATTTCTCACCTAGGTTTCCTTCAGCAAGTGGGATGGCTTGCCCAATGAAATGAAGTCACAAGACTTTGCATTTCAGCTATGTATATTTGGCCCAATGAAGACCTTATTCGCTCAGCAAGAGAAGCCACAAAGAGCATTTTCTCATTTCTTCTTGAGATCACTCAACAAGTGAGACAACTTACTTAGCAAAAACCTCATAAAGACTTAGTAGATTTTAAGGTTCATCTCCTCGCTCTGAGAAGGCACTCCTTCACTCAACAATTAAAATCCACAAAGAGCTCTTAAACACTCGATCAACCAGGCCTAAGATTCGCTCAACGAATCTATGAGTTTCTAAAATTTCAAGAAACTTACCCAAGCTTTTCTCACTAAGTTCGTAATTTTTCTCAACGAGTGGTGTGCTCGCTCAGCAAACACTCATCATCTTCATAGTGTTCTTGAGTTCACTCCATGAGAAAGGTTTTTGCTCGGTAAAAACTAGTGCTTTTCCAAAAATCTACCCAAAAATGCAAGGTTTCTCAACGAGAGTCTCCTCTCGCTTGGTGATCCTTCAATAGAAGCCCAAAAAAGAGGGTTCACCCAACGAATGGGCTTCTCTCTCAACAAAAACCTGATACAACAACATGCAAAGTCACACAACTTGCTCAAATCTCAACCAAATCAACATGCAACCTATTCAATCATTCCAAAAACAACATGTAAACACATTATAGATGTAAAGATGACAACTTTAAATGCATGCATAGTAGATTCATCACATTTTGACATTTTCCCAAAAGGATTAAAATTCAACAATGGCTATATCATCTCAAAATAAATTACCATCATGCGTTTATGCACACATATACATCAGAGCAACACCATTTTAATAATCAAAACAACCACAAAAATACAAAGTAAGCTTCTCTTACTTGTTGAAGACTTAGGAATGAAAACTTTATGGAAGAAGAAGAAAGATCTTAATCTCAAGGAGAATACCAACTTGACTGAAGGTTAGGGATAAAATCAAAAGAGGGAAGTGTTTACTTTTGTTCTTTCTCAAAAACCAGCCAAGTAATGACCTAGGAGGATACATTTATAGGATTTGAAAGGTGGGTTATTAATCATTGGTTAATAAGGGTTTAAGGATCCTTTGGTTAATAAAGGGAGATGGTAGTAGCATTAATGAGGGGTTTTAGGCTTTTTGGTTGACGATTACAAGGTTTTGGGGTTTACTTCGGACTTTGGTTGATCAGAGTTTTATCTCGAAAAATGTGTCATTGCACCAAAAGAAGGTGTCATTGCACCGAAAAATATGCCAATGACACTGGTTGACTAAATTCAACTAGGAAATGTCTTCAACAACTACTTATCAACTTTCAACATTTAACTCGACTCGATTGACTGGTTTTAGGGAAAGTTTGCCTCAATATGCATGCTTTCAACCATTTTGGCCCATTCTAGGATTTTCTTGGAAAACATGCAAACATGAAATTTTATTATTTCTTTTTCAATAGTAATTAAATTTAATTGACTTATTGATTTCTCATTCACTTAATTATACACATGCATAAAGTAAACAATCTTCTTGCAAAGGACTATCATAAGGGCTTGAAGAACATGGAAACCCAAGGTCGGTAATCATTCGTTTTATTTTACTTATAATTTTGGTTGTTAAATCAGTCACTAATTTTTTAAAAATATTTCATTTTTGGTCGCTAATTTCATCGTTATTTAGCAACGCCTTGAATCGGTCGCTAAATTTTATCGCTAAAAAATATTTTTTTTATAGTGACATAAATGTAAATAACTAGCTCTTATGCTACTTGTCGAGAAAGGTGGACACGTTCGTGCAATGGAGACAATACAAAATTTATTAAATGAGCATGTTAAGCTTTCGTTCATGCTTGAGAGAACCTATGAAGAACGTAATAAATATTAAAAGAAAATCAATTTTTTACTACTAGATAATTTAAAATTTGTTACAAAATAATTAATTACAAAATTTTAAAATCAATAGTTATTTTGAAGTTAATTTCTAGTAAAAATAATTAGCTACAAAATTACTATAATATTGGTAGTAACATGAAATAAGTAGCAAATTAGCTAAGAAAATAATCTTAGTTAATTTGTAGTAAATTTTTAAAATTTGTAGTCATTTTCTAGCTAATTTGTAGTAATAAGAAATATAAATGAATATAATTTAAATTTAACTAAGAAAAATAATATTCTAGTTAATCAATAATTAATTAGTTAGAATTTAGCTACTAATTTAAATAATAGCTAAAATTAATAATAAAATAAAATTATAATATTTTAACATGAAAACCCCCTTTTTCCTTAACGTGAGCGGTAGAAACACTATATTAAGTCTGTAAAATTTTATACTGTAAAAATAATGAATACAATAAAGTTTCTCTAATCAACAATAATATCACAAACCATTCGGTCATTATTAAGTAAAAAGTGGAAATCAACCAGAAGAACAATCAACAATAAATACCTACGAAAAATTTAACAGCAGCAACCCCAAAAGGATAAGGAAACAAAAATATAACTTTTCCAATAAAAAAAAATATACTACTTCAAAATAAAGACTCTACAATTCCAGTAGAAACAAAAATAAAATAAAATAAACGAGTGTCCAAAAGAATTACACTAAACAAACTCTTACAAAAAGTAATAACAATGTCTTGTACACACAAAATAGAAGTAACGTTCATTGCATTTTTTTAACTCAAAATTGTTAGGAATTAGTCAAATAAAATCCCTTTTTTTTTTTTGAGATTCTTTTACTTTAGTTTCCTGTTAGTTAGAGGTCTAGCAGTAACTCCTTATTTATTGTATTTTCTGTTTTGCTTTGCGGTGTATGGGCTATTTAATAGCCTGATGCTTTCCATTCAACATAGAATATTTTTCCTTTCAAAATCTCTCTCTCACACAATCACTTTACAGTTAAATTTATCATTTGGTATCAGAGCCTCACAAGGGGCTCTGTAGAAGCAGCAATCTTCTCGGATTTAAGCAACAACAATGGCTATAGAGGGTACTTTTGTTCAACCAGCAGTGCCAAGGTTTGATGGTCACTACAGTTATTGGGCGATGTTTATGGAGAATTTTCTACGATCAAAGGAGTATTGGGTTGTGGTAGAAAATGGAGTTTCTGCAGCAGCAGAAGGTGTCACTCTGTCTGAGGCACAAAAGAAAACTTATGAAGAGCAGAAATTGAAGGATCTTAAAGCTAAGAACTATCTGTTTCAGGCTTTAGATCGTTCAATTTTGGAAACTATAATAAACAAAGATACATCAAAGAGTATTTAGGACTCCATGAAGCAGAAATATGAAGGAACAACTCGAGTAAAGCGTGCTTATCTCCAAGCTTTGCGAAAGGAGTTTGAAACTGCTCACATGAAGGAAGGGGAATCAGTGAATGAATACCTTGCTCGTGTTCTTGTCATTAGTAACAAGATGAAAGCCAATGGTGACGATTTGAAAGAAGTTGTTGTGGTAGAAAAGATTTTAAGGTCCATGACACCAAAGTTCAATTATGTTGTGTGTTCCATTGAAGAATCCAAGGATACAAGTATACTATCGATTGATGAGCTGCAAAGCAATTTACTTGTGCATGAACAACGCATGAGTAATACTGTCCATGAAGAACATGCTCTAAAGGTGACTCAGAGCAACCAATATGCTGGTCCTGCTGGACGAGGAAGAATGCGTTGGAATTTTGGAGGTAGAGGTTGTGGAAGAAGCAGGCAAAATATTGATAAAGCAACGGTGGAATGCTATAATTGTCACAAGCTCGGACACTTTCAGTGGGAATGTAAACAAGGGGTGGCAAATTTTGTAGAAAATCAGGCAGAGAGTGCCAAAGAACACATATTGTTGATGGCTTACGTTGAAGCAAAGGAGCAGCAAATGACAGATGTCTGGTTTCTTGACTCTGGGTGCAGTAATCACATGTGCGACAACAAGGAATATTTTTCTGAGCTTGATGAGAACTTCTCAGATTCAGTGAAGCTGGAAAATAATTCGAATATGGTGGTCAATGGGAAAGGCAACATCAGACTTGATGTAAATGGAGTTATTAGCATTATCTCGGGAGCTTTTTATGTTCCGGAATTGAAGAACAATTTGCTGAGTCTGGGACAATTGCAAGAGAAGGGGTTGAGCATTTTATTACAGTAGGGAAAATGCAAAATATATCATCCAAACAAAGGTTTGATTATGAAATCTAATATGTCATCGAATAGGATGTTTATCTTACATGCCATCTCCTTGCCTGTAGCACCTACTTGTTTTAACACAGTTAGGGAAGATGTAGCATAGCTGTGGCATTGCAGGTTTGGCCACTTAAGTTTTAAAGGCTTACAAACTCTGCAACAAAAAGGAATGGTGGAAGGTTTACCACTGCTTAAGCCGCCCTCTAAGCTGTGCAATGATTGTCTGGTTGGGAAACAACATCGAGATTCATTTCCCATGAGAAGTTCTTGGAGAGCTTCACAGATTCTTCAGCTTGTTCATGCCGACATTTGTGGACCAATTAAGCCAGCATCAAATAGCAAGAAAAGGTATTTGCTTACTTTTATTGATGATTTCAGCTGAAAAACTTGGGTTTATTTTTTGGCAGAAAAATCAGAGGCTTTTACTTTTTTCAAAAGCTTCAAGTTACATGTTGAGAAAGCAACAAACATGTCCCTCAAAGGGTTGCGCACAGATCGTGGTGGAGAGTTCACATCTCGAGAATTCAATAACTTTTGCCATGCGCATGGAGTGCAAAGACAACTGACAGCTGCATATTCACCGCAACAAAATGGTGTTGCAAAACGGAAGAATCAAACAATCATGAATTTGGTTCGCACCATGCTATCTAAAAAGAAAGTGCCTAAAACCTTCTGGCCAGAAGCAGTAAATTGGGCTGTGCACGTGTTAAACCGCTGTCCAACGCTAGCGGTGAAGGACAAAACACCTGAAGAAGCCTGGAGCGGAATCAAGCCATCAATCCAGCATTTCAGAGTGTTTGGTTGTGTCTCTTATGCTCATGTACCTGATAATTTGAGATCTAAACTAGATGAGAAAAGCCCGAGGTGTGTTTTACTCGGAATCAGTGACGAATCAAAGGCATATAGGCTTTACGATCCTATCTCACAAAGGATTATAGTAAGCAGAGATGTGGTTTTTGAAGAAAATGAAGCATGGGAATGGAACAAACATGAGTCAACTGCTATTTGCGAGCTAGAATGGGAAGATGATGACAAAGTTGTTTCAGAAGAATCTTCTGTAGAAGAAGATGTTACTGATACACAACCGGAGGAGTCTCTTGCCACTAATCAAGAGACTTCTGAAGTTCTTATGGAAGGGAGGAGTAGAAAGCAATCAACATGGCTAAGAGACTATGTGTCTGGTGAAGGGTTGTCTGATGAAGAGGCTGTCTCTTACTCAGCAGTCTTTGCCTTGTATACTGCTGGTGCCGACCCGCTCAATTTTGAAGAAGCTGTGAAGATAGAAAAATAGAGAAATGCCATGGATATAGAGATTGAGGCAATTGAGAAAAATGGCACTTGAGAATTAATTGATCAGCCAAAGGGAGCTAAAGTAGTTGGAGTAAAGTGGGTTTACAAGACTAAACTCAATGAAAAGGGAGAAGTTGACAAGTTTAAAGCAAGGTTGGTAGCGAAAGGATATGCACAGCAGTACGATGTAGATTACACATAAGTTTTTGCTCTGGTAGCTCGTATGGAGACTGTGCGGTTGGTAATTGCATTCAAAAAGGGTGGGCTATACATCAACTAGATGTGAAGTCTGCCTTTTTACATGGAGAATTAGCTGAAAATGTCTTTGTTGAGCAACCTCGTGGTTATGTGCAAAAAGGGAAAGAAGAAAAAGTATACAAATTAAAGAAAGCTCTTTATGGGCTTAAACAGGCTCCGCGTGCTTGGTACAGCCGCATTGAAGCATATTTTGTTAAGGAAGGTTTCAAAAAATGTGAATATGAGCATACTCTTTTTGTTAAACAAAACAAAAGGGACAACGTGCTCATTGTAAGCTTATATGTTGATGATCTTCTGTTTACAGGAAATGACGAGTTGATGTTTATTGAGTTTAAGAACTCGATGATGCTTGAGTTTGACATGACTGATCTTGGAAAAATGAAGTATTTTTTGGGTCTTGAAATCTTGCAGATATTGGGAGGAATCTTTATCTGTCAAAAGAAATATGCTCAGGAGATGTTACAACATTTTGGGATGAATCAGAGCAACTTCGGTTCAAACTCAATAGTTCCTGGTTTTAAGATTTGTAAAGATGAAGGAGGACAACAGGTGGATAAAACTTACTTCTTGCAAATGGTGGGTTGTCTTATGTATCTCACTTCGACTCGTCCAGATTTGATGTTTCTTGCTGTAAGTCTTTTTGGCGGGGTATATGGAGAATCCCACTCAGCTCCATTTACAACTAGCAAAAGAGGGTACTAAGGTACATACAAGGAACTACTAAGTTTGGAATTTTTACAAGAAGGGAGAAAGTGATAAACTCACAAGATATATCTGATAATGACTATCTTTGGGGATGTGGATGATAGAAAAAGTACAATGTTGGAAATGTCTTTCTTTTTGGATCTAAATTTTGTATCATGGTGTTCTAAGAAACAACAAATTGTAAGTTTGTCAACCATGAGGCAGAATTCATCGCAGCAAACATCATGTTCTGTCTGCTATTTGGCTAAAGAAGTTGCTCATGACACTTGATCAAACCGAAGCAAGAGTCCATAACTATTCAAATGCGATAGTAGTTTTTTATCAAACTATCAAGAAACCCAATAATGCATGGACGTAGCAAAGCATATAGATCTTCGTTTTCACTTTCTTGAGAGCTTGTATGCAGCGGGGAGTGATAGAATTGATTCAATCGTAATACTTTAGAACAGATTTCTTGATGTGATGACAAAGCCTCTCAAGTTGGATGTCTTTTTTAAAGTTCTGCGTCACAACTTGGAGTCATATACAAGAACAATGTAAACTAATTTCTTTGCATTAAAGAATTTAGTTTAAGGGAGGAATTGTTAGGAATTAGTCAAATAAAATCTCATTTTTTTTTAAATTCTTTTACTTTAGTTTCCTGTTAGTTAGAGGTCTAGCAGTAACTCATTATTTATCATATTTTCTATTTTGCTTTGCGATGTATGGGCTATTTAATAGCCTGATGTTTTCCATTTAACATAGAATATTTTTCCTTTCAAAATCTCTATTTCACAATCAATTTACAGTTAAATTTATAAAAAAAAAATGAGTGACACTTACGAGGTAAGATTGTAAAAAAAATGGTTCATGAATTGTGCCCTAAAAGTAATGGATTTATTTAGCCTAATATATTTTTAAAAAATATATATAAATTTATATAAAAAAAAAGAAACTAAATTAATAATGGATCAACAGACTAGACTAAGTCAATAAAAATGCAATTCATACTTCATAATATAATCTACGAGGTGGAGAGAAGTTTTGACACCTCTACTGCGAGTCACAGCTTTTGCGCTTTCTCTCTATATTTTTCAATAATATCATCACTTAATGAAATCTCATTTAACATTAGAACTGAAAATGATGGCGGAATAGTAAATTAATAAAATATCAAAAGATATGTTTTAAAAATTTAAGACTAATACTTAGTTTTTCAGGGAGAAGAATATTTAAGCCTATAAGAAAATTAGAATTGATTTAATAATGGTAGCGTGTTTGTCGCTTGAGAAGTGTCAGGACTTTTACGTAAAACACGACAAATGACTAATTGTCTTTCACTTTTTGCTATGATCAAATGGGCATAGAACTGGATAACGTACCTGATGATCAACGGTGTCATGATAGTGTTGTTACTCCAACGCCAAGGACCAATATATAAGGAAAATGTTTATGTTTTATGTACTTTAAAATAATTGTAGGATGTATTTTAAAATATGTTTTAAAATTATATGTTATATTAAATATGATATTATTTTTTAATGTTCAAGTAATAAAACTGTACGGACAAATGTATCTCCCTAGAAGGAAATTAACAAGAATGTTAAGGATGGTGAGTACTAAATTTGTGTGGATTGTCATCTTGAAAAAACATTTCTGTTAGCTTAATTTTGACATTAACTTATAAGTATTGGTTATTTTAATTTTTATTTTAGAAAGTTTCACTTTGGCTACTGACTTAAAAAAAAAAGTTGTTTGTTTTAATTATTTTTATGACACTTTTTATTATCGCTTAATGTTAAAATAAACTTAAGTAAATACTTATTTATAAATTTAGATAATAAAATAAAAATGTTGCAAAGTCAATTGTTAAAGTGATTGACATTTATAATTTTAGTACTAAAATATAAAATTAAAAAATAGAAAAGTTTATGAATAATTTATCTGACTTTATAAAAATAATTTGCAACTCTGATACGTTTTTTAAATTTATTTTAATATAACTTTTAATACGACTTATCATAATAATTTTGAAAATTTATAATAATAAATTTATAACATAAAAAATAATATGAATAAAAAATTAATTAAATTATTTATTTAAATGCATCCTTATTCTTTTGAATAAGGATTTGGAGTCTCTCCTCTAAAAAGGATTGGGAGTCAGGTAAAAAAAGATTCACTTTCTTATCTACATAATTATGTTTCCTCAACTGTTATAATCTATCATGTCAGTAGTCTACAGTAATTTGAAAAAAACATAGTTTCGGTTGCAAGTACAAAATTAAGCATCGTACTATAATATATAAAAATATAAAAATATAAATATTCGTTAAGAGTACAATTTCAGGATTTATAATCATATGCACAGTTTTTTTTTTATAATTGTGAAATTTAAAATAGACATATCAGTTAATAATTTTATTTGATTATTTTATTAAAAAATAAAAAAAATATTTAAAATCAGAAATAATAAAATTGTCATTTTAATAGTTAGAATAGAAATAATAATAATAATAATAATAATAATAATAATAATAATAATAATAATAATAATAATAATAATAATAATATAATAATAATAATAATAAAACAAATCAAATGAATAATAAAGTGATAGTTAATAGTTTAAAGTAAGAAATAAAAAATAATTTATTCAAATTTAAATAAAATAAAATAATATATATAAAAATAAAAAGAAAAATAGTACCAATTATATTCAATAAAAATTGAACATAAAAATATTACTAATCTTTAGGGTTAGAAGAATACTCCCAAAATCCCCCGTGGATCAATTAGGGTCTTTAGAGGTTCTATTATGCATGCATGCATAGACTCAAGAAAAAAGAGTGAGCTTTTTTTAAAAAAAAAAATAACAATCAAATGATTAATGATTAATTGTATGCCATTAAAAACTTGCGACAATAATAAAAGGTAAGTAAAATATTATTTCCAAAAGAATTATGATTTAATAACTATGCAATTCGTTAATTACACCTTTGATAATAAAAAAAACAAAACAAGAAACATGTGATTGTTTTTGGTTTTTTATTTTAATTAAAATGAAAGAAGAAAAAAACCAAATAATCACCTAAGAGAAAATTTAATTGGTAGAGATAGGTAGGTATCAGAATCCTCGTTGTCCCTAAAGTGGTTTCCCTATCTTCTAATTATGTAATTGACATTAAAAAAAATTTCTCATTTAGTTTATCATAACTTAAATTTTTTTTTTTTGGTAAATCCTTTATTATCAATTATGGACCCTCATTTTTTAGGGGAGCATAATTAAGAAGATGCAATATGAAGAAATTATAACGGAATGCATATATTCTAACATTATTCCTAAGAATAATTATATGGTTATTAGATCAGAACAATTTATATTTAAATTTGTCAATTGTGAATTTAAATTACAAATAAACTCAAAGTGTGTAAATCTAAATAAATATTAAATATAAGTTGGTTAACTCAATTAACATAAAAAGATTTAAATTTCAAAAAAAAAATCAATTACAAAATATTTGAATCAAGATTCATCCTAATTTAACCATAGGAAAATTAAAAAACTTGTAGAAAGGGAAAAGAAAATAAATTTATGATAGAAGGGTGAGGATAACACCATGAAATTTTTCGAATTTCTTTCACTTTTTTCAATTTTCAATTGTAGAAAATGAGTCCCAATAGCTTCTTTCATTATCTTACATTAGAGAGTCCAAAGAAAACCCACAAAACATTTATGTTACATACTTGAATATGATTGGAATCACAAATCCTTGCACTAGAAATCGTTGAGAGCCTATTTTCAATCTATGTATTAGAAGCATGTTCTTGTCCTGCAAGCACTTTGCATGTTGAACTAGCTTTAGGTGTCTTTATGGAAGTTATAAATAATTTTTTTTAGAAATTTTGTCATTGATCTCATGTCATTTCAATCTTTACAACTTGAAATATTCTCAAAACATTATACATATGCTAATTTATCAATCAACTTCAACTTCAAAACTAATTTCATTTATGATCCATGTTAAATCTTATTAGTCTCTTTATGAAACATGTAAATCTTTACTTAATCTTTTCATAAACACCAAAATCACTTTAATCATAAAGTCCAAGTTATAACCTATACAATGAGAAAATGACAAAATGTATTCAAATGCGAAATTTAAAGCTTCTTAATATTATTAATCTTTCTTACGTTAAAAATCCAAAGAAAATTAATGTATTCATTCTCTTTTTTTCATTAAAAAAAATCTCAAAACATGAATCTCATTATAATGCATTCAAATGTATTATATTCTCACAAAATTTCATAAAATTAATACATTAAAATATGTCAAAAAGCTCTATAAGTAAGAGTTTTCACTAATTAATATTTTTTATATTTAGTGAGAAAGTCATTTTATACTTAGAAAAGAGAAAATATAAGAAATATAATTATATATAGATAATCAATTTTTAATCTCATGTGATTAGTTAAAAAATTCACCTAACCTTTTAAAAATTCACATAATTTATATGTTTAAATCCCAATCATTCTGTTAAAATCTAATAATCAGTAAAAATGCACTATTGTTAGTGGTTATTTTTTATAATGGTTAACATATATTGATCTTCGTTAACATTTCAAACCATTAGCCATGGTTTTCAATTTACGTTAATGTTCAAATATTTAGTGCTAATAAAGTATTAACATATGAAGGTAATTTATAACCTGTAAGAAAAGCCTTTTCTATAAGTACCATTATTATCTTAAAATTATTACTTATATGAAAAGGAAATTAAGTTATAAATTAATAAGGTTTTATTCGTGAACTGACTGGTCAAATGCTGTGTTCTACGATAATGGAACAGTTTACTTATACGAAAAGGAAATTAAGTTATAAACTAATAAGGGTTTATTCGTGAACTGACTAGTCAAATGCTGTGTTCTATGATAATGGAACAGTTGTAACACCGAAGAAGAAAATATGTGAACCGTTTGCCGCATACATGATGGAACTATCAACGTGTCTGTTAGGAAAGATCATCCACGCACTAAACTTGTTAAAAATGGACTAGTAATTAAATTTTTGCATAGCATAAAAGAAGCGAAACCTATCTTATAAAAATATGTACCCACTTTATTAATCCACTTTCGTCAAAGTAGAACAACAAATGAGCGCTAGGGAAAACTAACAGTCAACTGTAACGTGTGACACACCGCCAACTTACCCTTTTTTCTCCTTTCTACTCTCGTACCTTTTCATTTTTTTTTTCATTTTTTTTTTTAGTCTAAAATTTGCAAATGACAAAACATTAAGTTTCTCTCTCTTTATGCTAAATAATTGGTGAAAGGTTTAGTACAACTTAAATTATTTTTAAATAACTTCAGAAAAAGGAATAAATAATTAATTTTTAAAAATATTATATTCCCACGCACGTACGTAGCTTATGAGTAGCATTATTTTTATCCCACCATCTTTTCTCTCAATTGAACCCTAGTCTACTATGCCGATCAACATCTGACGGTAAGTTAGATTCAATAAGTCAACCTCACCACCAATCACATTAAAACCAACCGTATGTCATATCCTATCAAATTGGCAAGAAAGGTAAATAGCACAACCAATTCATACTCCCCTTCCTAAATAGTGTTTGTCACTTCTCTCTCTCTCTCTCTCTCTCTGAAGGTGTGTTGTGAAATCACGCATGAACCACGTAGTCACGTATGAGCAAAACCACCGGTCCAAGTCAACTGCTTACACTTCCTTATATCCAAACAACCAACCCATATACTATATATTGCCTCCTTTCATCTTATTATCAGCCCTCCCATTCTTCTCCACTATCTTGCATCTCTCTCTCTCTCTCTCTCTCTCTCTCTCTTTCTCTACCACTTGCCTATTATATATCATCCTATCCCACCTCGGTTCTTCCGTTTGTAGCTGGTGTTTAATTACCCTTTGAGGTTTGGAGGAAACACAAGTAAACGTAGAAACAATGAGGAAGCCTAGTTGTGATATCAAAGAGTTGAACAAAGGAGCTTGGTCCAAACAAGAAGACCAGAAACTCATAGATTATATCAAGAAACATGGCGAGGTTTGCTGGCGTACACTCCCTCAGGCAGCAGGTATGACCAAATAAACCCCTTCCAACGTGTGCATAATCGTGGGAAATGTTTGATTCTACATTGACTGAGAAATAACTCAATGAAATATATATAAATATAATTCATATATCTAATGTCTTGATAAATCAAAGGTGTAGTGGACAATAATTGTAATACATCATATGTATCCACACAAGAAATAATAGCACGCACACATGACACACATGCATGTGACAAACACAATATATATTTGACCACGTACTTTTGGTTTGATGATGATTAGGTTTACTTCGGTGTGGTAAAAGTTGTAGACTGAGATGGATAAACTATCTACGGCCAGACCTTAAAAGGGGCAACTTTGCTGAAGATGAAGAAGATCTCATAATCAAGCTTCATGCGCTGCTAGGCAACCGGTGCGAATTTAATTCTAAACATAACATGAACCCACTTTTTTTTTTTATGTTGTTGTGTTTTTTATATATTACAAGGATGTTTATGGGTTGGATTGTTCGGATTTAATTTGGATAAAATGAAATTCGAATTGATGAAATTTAATTGAGTTTGTGTGCGTATATAAGAATGATTTTTTTTAGAATAATATATTTTTTGATTTTTATATTTTCGGTCAAATGTAATTAATGTTTGCAGAATTTTATATTGTTTTTATATATCTAAAAAGTCTTACGTCACTTAATAGCCTAGATAAAAAATAATATATAAACACACTCTTCACTTAACTTAACTGTAAGTTCCCCAAATTTAGTGAAGAGTCTATAATAAGAAGTTTGGTGCACAATTCTAAAATTTAATCGGTGCATTGAAACTCTATATGCCATTATCAAATCTTACAGTTTTAATGCAAATATAAAATTTAGTTTTAGGTTTTAGAATTAGCTTTTATAAGAAATTGTGAAGGCTCGCTCATGAGAGCCACGAGTGTAGTGTCCATGGTTAGACTATCTCTAGACAATTTATATAATTAGCACTTTAGGTAGAGAGCAAGACTATTTATATAAGAACACATTAATAAATTCATCATATTTTTTAAAATGAAAAAAAAAAGACTAATTAAATTTACATATTTTTTGAAATTTGAGGAATAAATTTATTATAATATATGCTAGAGGTACACGTGTGTACTGAATTACATTATGACCATTAAACAATATAAATGAAAATAAAAGTTTATTTTGTGTGAAGATACATTGCTAAAAAGGTTTTCTGACATAATTCATTGTATGGTTGTATAAACTGGGCTTATAAAGGAAAAATAATATTTTAACAGTTGATGATTGATTCGTACAGGTGGTCACTGATAGCTGGGAGATTGCCCGGACGTACAGATAATGAAGTGAAGAACTATTGGAATTCTCACATAAGAAGAAAGCTGATTGGCAAAGGCATTGATCCAAATAACCATCGATTAAACCACAAAATCCCTTTTCTTCAGAATCCATCACCCATATCTGATGATTCAAAACCCTTTGGCAAGAACGAGACAAGTAAATCAGCTCATTATGGTGATGTCTCGGAAGTTGCAAGTGGCGAGGCCGAGTCATCATGTGCCCTACCAGATTTAAACCTTGACATCTCCATCGCCATTCCTTCAGCTTCGCTCACTATTTCTGAAAACAATCTTAAACCGTTTCATGAATCTAATTCGTCCAGGAAACTGCATTTTGATTCCCCTTCAACACTTCTTCTGTTTCAGTAGTTAACATCGTTGCATGAGTACGGAAATTCAGCAAATCGTCATGTGAAGGTGCATGCAGGACTGAGCTTGTGTTTGACTATTTGAAGGATGACAACCCTCGAGTAGAATACTGGTTTATGCTTTGTTACACGGGTGCGTGATATCATCAAACCATGAAACTTTTCACAAGGGGATAGTTTAATAATTAACTTGCAAGGTGGAGTGATTTCTGTGTCAGTGTAAATTGATAATTTCACACAATAAGTGATAGGCATAATCATGTATAAAAGCTGGTCCATGATGTCATAGACTGCCGAGAACATACATGTGCCTGACAAGCAAAATTCAGGGAATTGAAATATCCGATAAAATGTTTACCTCCCTAGCATACTCATAAATAAGAGGGAGTTATGCACCTAATTTCTGTGCAACCACTAGATAGTTAGTTAAGTTGTTGTTAAGAATTAAATTTTTAATTGTTTATGAAAAAAATTGTTATAAAAAAGTAATTAATATTCAACTTCTATGACATATATACGTTCTGAAAGAATTAGTCCTCAATTATATGTTGGAGATACCTTGTGTAAACCAAAATAATAAAAAAAAATGCTAATTAATGTATATTTTCAGCCTAGTAAAAATAAATAAATTAAATGCTTTCCAAGTCTAAGATATTTGCATGTAATGACAAGAACGATATATGAAGTTGTAATACGCTATATGTAGTATTGTATAAGTAATTTTAAACATATATTTACTTTTTATTTCGTCTTTTTTTTTTTATTATATCACTTATTACATTTTTTTTCATCGTTCATCCCAATTAATACACACTAAAATGGGGTGGGCATTTATATTTTTCAGTATAATATCATTGTGGACCTCAATAACCTTATCTCATATTCATGATGAACATTAGAACCAAATTAAATATGCAAGGGTGAAAAATAAAACTGAAATTGAATTATTTTCAAAAAGAATTCAACTAAACTATTTAATAACCGAATTGAACTATACAAACTGAATTTATTTTTATAAAAAGGTAAAAAAATATTTTCAATCTTTTTTCTATAAATTAATAAAAAAATTAATTCAGTTCAAAATAGTTTAATTCAATTTAAAAAATAGTTCAATTTGAATTTGAAAAACAATTTGCTGAATCGAAAAACAGTCAATTTAGTGTAGGTAAACTATTTTTCAATTTAATTTGATTCAAAAACACTGTTTTTTCAATTTAATTCTCATATAATTTGGACAACCTTACTTTTCTAAGCACAAAGGAATAATGAGTTAAGAAGATATTATCAATCCAATATTACTTTCATGCATGTATGTTGATGTATGAAAATTCAAATCCCTCATGTACGGAGCAACTAAGAATGCAAATACAATAACTATGATCAGATCGAAGTGTTAAAAAAAACTAAATTAAACCAAAGTGTATGTGAATTAAATTGAACTAAAAAAGCAGTTTATCCAAACCGAACTAAATTAAGAAATAATTTATTGGAACTAATTTCAGTTTTCTTATATTCGAATTGAATTATTTTCTGAATCAAATTGAATTATTTTAAATTTTCTTGAATTTTTTTTACTAATTTATAGAAGAAAGATTGAAAACAATTTTTTGATTTTTTATAAAAGTAGTTCAATTTTTATAATTTAATTTAGTTCAAATCAAACAATTCATTTCAATTCTTCAACGAAAGAGGTAACTTCTTTTGTTTTTTTCCATCTGTAACTAAATTAAACCCAAAATCCTCCGCTTTCCTTCTAGGAACCAATGAAGCTGGCTGGTTTATGTTATAATGTATGCTCTCTCTATATATATATATCATTGTTGCATGATTTAATTTTATTTTTAAATATTATTTTAAACATAATAAATAATAAATTTATTATTTAAAAATGAAATAAATTATATTATTTATTATTTAATATATTTTTCATACAATACATAAAACTTACAATTATTATATCTTCTTCAATTTTTACTTTATTTACTTCTTATCTTTTTCTACACGTCACTAATATTTAATATTATAATATTTATATTATTTAATACATTAAAATAATATACTATATTATTTATTTTAATATTATTATAATATAGTATGAAAAAATAATAAAAAGATGGGAAGAGAAAATAACTATATATTTATATTTATTTATTAAAAATAAGTTGATAAATTTAAATATTAAATATTTTAGTATAAATATATTTTTAATATTTTTAACATAGTTAATTATATTTTTGCTTCCTCGCTATTGTAGAAACTTAATTCTTATTTAATATCTAATATCAATTATTTTAATAAGTATAAGTTATTAAATAATATAAAAATTATAATATTAAAATAATTTACTTGAATATTTTTATTTTTATTTTTCACAAGTTTCTCCTAACCCATTAGATCATGGGTTAATTCCGTTTAGTTTGAGGATTTTTAACTGCCGATGGCCTGGAAATTTTTGAACATTTTTATTATCAAATATAGGTATTTTTACTAGATAGGTCGTCCTTAATCAGGTAAACATAATGGTGTTTTAAGTCATTACACCAACGATTTTACTTGAATAATTTAAAAAGTTAATTATACTATTTTAATTGAATTAAAGTTAATTATACTATTTTAATATCATAATATTTATATTATATAATAATTTACTTGAATTAAAATAACTAATATTGGATATTAAATAAAAATTAAATTTCCACAATAACAAGGAATCAAAAAGTATAATTAACTCATGTAAAAATATTAAAAATATTAAAATATATTTACATTAAAATATTTAATAATTAAATTATCAACTTAATTTTTAATATTTTTTAATTGAAATAATTACTTTTTTTTCATCTTTTTATTCTTTTTAATACTATGTTACAATAATATTAAAACAAATATTATAATATTAGTGATTTGGTAAAAAAAAGATGAGAAGAAAATAAAGTAAAACAGAGAAAAAAATATAATAATTGTAAATATATACTTATTGTATGAAAATATAATAAATGATACATTTGTATAAATTATTTATTAATTTTTATTTTATTTTTAAATAATAAATTTATTTTTTATTATTACTTTTAAACTAGTTTTAACATTAAATAAGTATTTTGTATTTTAAAAATAAAATTAACTCTTACAAAAACGGTAATACCCAAAACCTTTTAAAATCCATATGTACATCCCATATTTAAAATGATATGGTGGCATTTTCCTGATGATAAAATATAATCTATAATTTTAGTTACGTAAAAAGTGGACTTAAAATAAAGATAAAAAGGCACAAAAAAATAATATGAATTTGAATTTCATAATATATTTATTTAGAATTTTGGAACCAATGTGTATTTTTCTGGTGTCAACAGTCAGTCATAAGTATAAGACATGTCAAGTTGATCAAAGTCGAAGCACCGACACAAGTTTTGCTACTTTGTACAATTTGAAATAAAACAGGGCTAGTGTTAAAGTTTTTGATATTTCAAGATATCATCAGTGTTATTGACTTTAAGAAAGAAAAGAAAAACAAACCTTTGAATAAGGAAAGAAATGGGAAAGAATGATCAAACAAGCTTCAAGGACTTATAAGAAACCAATTAAATTTTTAGGAAAAAAAATCATGTGCAACATATTAGCTAGGTGTTTTTGGCATTGTTTTTAAATAATTGAAATTTTCCTTTAATAATTAACGCAATAGAAACTTATACTAATTATTAAAATAAAATGTTGTTTTTAATTAGAACAATATCAACATCTAAGATATAAGGCCTATATTTTCTTCTAAACTTTATTATATTTGAAAAGAAAGCAAATGTGCACCAGGATGGAATGTTTTTGGTGTTGGAAAGTGTTTGCAATAATTAATTGAATTGAATAGAATAAAATGGAAGGATAAGAAATGAACCAATGCTCATCAAATCTAAACAAACCCTCAAAGCATCACAAACATCGAACAGCTAAGTAATTGTTGGGGCCACGTCTGAAGTTAATCAACAAGCGTTTTTCTTTTTTTTCTGTTATCTATAAAAGTATGATTTTTAGGGTAACATAATTCTTCTTTTCGCATACAACAAAGTGTTCCATATAATTAATTGAACCCATCATTATTTACAATACAATAATTTAATAAAAACCTACCCAATTCATTTCTTCATTCTGCTTAGAAAAATCCAATTAGGTCTTAGTTTCGTTGTTCATGATCACTCTGACTCAACAAGCAGAGCCTTCGCTGAAGTTCCGTTCATCATGAACTCGTAATGGCTTTCTCTTACACTAGGCAGTGGTGGAGTCTAATTTCTCCATTGACAAAATTTATCCACTAGTTGCCTCTAATTTTCTACTAGTATTTCTATTATAGAATGAAGAAGAAGGTTTGGAAAAGAAAAGTTGAAAAACTGGGCTAGTCTAACGTAAATTTTGAACTTATGCTATACCCAATCATTGAGTCACATATAATAAAAGCTTACCTCTTTTGGTTTCTCATATACCTTCATGCTCTTTAATCGTGAAATTAATTTGTTCATACTCTATAATAAAATAATATGGTTAGACCTTTAGAAGTGGCATCTCCCCACTTTGAACCTTTTTTTTCCCCTAAAAGCATTATCATTGAGTGCAACCCACTTAAGGGTTATAATTAAGTTTATTGAATAAAAAACATGTCGCCTATTAATAAAAGAGTTTTGCTAATTAATAGTTATGGAATTAAAAATATAACATTTAATGTTATTAATTTAATTTATCCTATTTTATAATAAAAATATATTTACTTATTTATTTATTCAGTCACTATTAATCATTATTCTAATGGCACTATAGTTAGCAAAAATGTAAAATTATAGTTTTGTGATATAATTAAAGTTTGAGTTGACTAAAACAATTTGCATAGCCATATTATAATTTCGTGTCATCAACATTTGATCTCTTATAAAACTCTAAAATATATCAAGAAATGCTAATGAGGAAAAATCAAAGGATTTGTTGCTTCAAGAAAGATTTCATGCCTTAAAACTAACCGATCAATTGCTATAAAAACTACTATTGACAACAAAATAGATAGAAGGAGATCTTGCCTCCACTTTTATTTGTTATGTTGGCCTTCACATCAAAGAACTGTAACTGTTTTTTGTAAAAAAAGAAAAATTATAATTGTTTAAACAAACAGTTATTTTTTATAAGAAAACAAAGAAACAGTTGTTCAATAATCTTTTTACTTTAATTTATTACTTAATAAATGAAGTATAGTCTTGATGGCTCAACAATGAAGTTAAAAATAAACACAAAGTAATAATATGATCATCAAGAACATGGATAGGGGACAATGTCAAATTATTGATGACAAGTGGTGACTATATATAATAATAATTTGGGGAATAACTTGTTTTTCGTATACTATACCAAAAATGATTTAGTCAAGTTGGTGAACATTAAGGGTCCACAAAAATGATTTTTTTTATTAGTAGTTAAATACCATAAATATGATTTTTTTTGTAATTAATACCATAATAATGTTGGTTCAACGCACAAGTGAAAGTAGGAGTATATATAAATATACTTCAACGTTCAAGTTAATATGTAAACCAATAAAGTAATAATATATAAAAATATTGACTATTTAAATTATAGGTTTGAGTGGGAGTAAGTTATCTCTAGATATGAGAAGACTCTCGTTAGGTATATTCAATGTAACATTATATCCATATATAATGAATGAATATTTTGGAACTTCATTGAACGAATATCTTGAACAAGATAATTTGAATCATTTACTTGAGAATATAATGATATTAGGAGAGGGTATATCAAGAAAAAATAGTTCTCATTTTAAGAATGTAAAAACTTTAAATTTGGATCATTCAACTATATATAGATAATCAATAATAAAAATTATCTAGTGGTCGTATAACTGCTTAAACAAATCATGTGTATTTTATTTTAATTTTGATTATTCAAATACGACATAATAATTTATGTTTGTAGTTCTCATTTTACACACACAAGAATAAATGTTCTCATTTGATATATTATGTATGTACACGGGCGCATGTATGAAAAAAAATTAAATTACACTAATATAATTTACACCAACTATTACATCATTCAATAATTTTTAAATGGATAATTTTATCTCAAAACTTATTATTAAATTAAAATCTCCATTCATATAAATCATATCTACATATACATACAGGTGTTAAACTTTTGTACTTACATCACACAATTTTTATTTCTTTACAAAATTTCTTAAAGGTATAATTAATATTATTCATATGTACATTGGATGTTTAATCCTTTCAAAGGCCAAACCAATGGCCGGATTTTCCACTCATCCATTTTCTTAAGTCCTAGTGTGATCTATCCATCTCTTCCATTTGTCAGTTTGTCAGTTTTATTGTTGTTGTGAAACTTGTTTCATCCATGTTAAAATGTTAAATAAAAGCTTCTTCCAAGTTTCCAACTTTAATCATTCACTAATTTCCCATCAAAATTGAATCTTCTATATCACTAGCAGTGTGACAAAAGAGAGGAAATATAAGGTTCCTTGTACTACAACAAAATGCTAAAAAAGTGACCACCATGAGGTTGCTGATAAACCGATGTTAAATCACAATTTTCTAAAAAAAAAAATACTATGATAATATTTTGCTTATTGATTTATCAATAGAATTTTTCTTGTGATTGAATTCTTCCACTACACCAACAATATAAGGTGTATTTGAATACCCGTTTAATTTAGTCAAACACTAATGATCATAAAAATATGGATTAACAATAGAACTAAATAAAAAAAAATGAGATTTAAATAAAATAAACACACTAATATACAATCAAAATGAGTTTTTACATATTATTTTATATCTAACTTAATAATCAGTGGAAAGTCATCCATTTATGATATTCTTATCCAACTAAATCGCTTACCCAAACCAATTCAACCATTTTGGTCTTATAGATTGGATTGGACCTATTCCAAATATGCTTACGTTATTGTCACAAACAAATAACTATCTTTCAAAAGAGAATTACTACACAGTACATTTTTTTTTAATTAAATCCTTTTGAATTAGTAGTGATAGTCCTAAAAACACCCATGAAAAATTCAATCTGTTAAAGAATGGTGTCTTGCTAATTTTTTAGTAACTCCTATTCATTTGTAAAGGATTTGGCAAAAATAAAAAATTGTATCATTCATAATTTTTCCTTCATTCACAAAATATGACATCAGTATATATCCTAAAAAAATCACATCATGAAAGACTACATATAAATATCATTATCTTATAATGCCATTAAATATTCTATTTCTACTTTATTTTTCTGTTTGGTTTGCGTTCCCTCATTTTTGTTGTCAAGCATAATAATTTTTTTTTTAATGAAAAAGATATGATTATAATAAATATTTAAGAGGACCAACATTTGTTATTTCTTGGCGATTTACAAAGAAAAAAACAAGCCTATAGGACAAGCACACACAAGTATGGAAACCATCAAATGCCACCATCAATTTGTATTATGAAATTGTTTTAATTTAATTAAGAATAAATAATATAAATAATTCAAGTAATGAATACATAATTATATTAAATACATGAAATTTTTTTTATCATCTATCATAATCTTATCTTATTCGAATAAAATTATCTGGCATAAAAGATAATTTTGTTCTATACTTAATTTATAATATATGATTAATTAAAGGTAAGCAACTAAATTTCAAATTTTAAGTTATTAATAAAAAAAATTACTATTCATTTTTTTAAAACAAAAAATTACATATATTATCTTTATTTTTTCAATATATAACTCTTTCATTTAAAATTTATTTAATGCCTCGTCCAGGGTTGAATCGGCCTCTATATAGATGATATAGGTTAAAATCATAAACAAAGCAATAACAGTTCAAACCCATTTGTTTAGTATAGTGGCATTCTAAATTATAAATAATGGTTTCCAACTAACCCAAAGCCCAGCTCCCTCACCTCTACTGTATCGCACCGCCTGCAGCACTGCAAAGACCTACATTTGTAAATAAGAAATAAATAAAAACTATTCTTATATTTATATTATAATATCAAACTTGTTTTCTTTGTTATTTCTTCTTCTTCTTTTTTTTTCTTTCTATTGATTATTTAAATGGTTCATGGTTGTCTTAGTAAGACGACAATATGATGGCTTTACAGGTTGGCAAACGACCTTGCATCGTTACCCTTTTTCTTTCTTTCTTCCTGCATTATTTCTAATGCTTCTATTCCAGCTAGCAACCAAAATCATCATAACAAAGCAAAATATCATAGAAAAAACAAAAGAGATATGTTGCCTACCCACAGCGGCAAAGCTAACTATCGTGGTATGTTTGTTTTAGAAAAAAACTTTGAAAGGAGAAAAAAAAGGTAAAAGTGAAATAGTTTTTAATTATTTAATAAAATGTAAATAAAAAATATTTTTCTTTCTTATTTAGCTGTGTAGAAAATAAAAAAAGTATTTAAAATTATATAAATATTTTAAATAAATAACAAAATATGATATAAATAAAAATGTTTTTGCTCTAAAATATAAAAAGACATTTTCTCCTTCTTTGCCATCCATTTTTAGAGGAAAGAATTCTTCCAGCTTTTGTCTCCTTCAACCAAATAATGAAAGGAATACAATTTTTTCTTCCTTTCTCAGTATATACTTTCGTGTGTGACAAACATAAGTCTTGAAACTTAGGGACGCACTTGAAATTATAATAAATTATGTTATAAATTAATTAAAAGATGATTATAATAAATTATTTTCTTTTAAAAAATATATCCATTCTGAAATACCTTGTCAAATAATTACCACCGTATAACTTGATTACTTTTCTTAAATAATTAATTATAATTAGTGTACTTGAAATTTTCATTAAAAATACCTTGTATAAGTCAATTTTCTAAATTGCAAACGTCAACAAACTGAAATCATGAAAGTAAAAATTAAAAAGAAGTAAAAAAAAAACAGAGTTTTATAAACTCAACTGAAAAAAAAAAGGAGATTATGAACGGAAAACAAGGGTAAAGGACAAAACATAGAATATATTACCTGAAGTAAAACAAAACAAAAAAGTAATAAATATAGCAAAATGAACAACCACACAGTGAAAATCTTACCGTGAGGGTAGAAAAAGTAATGAGCACCTATCATCAAAAATGGAAACATAAACCGGTCATGGATTATTTTTGTTGCATTGGAAAAGGAAAAGAGGAACGGAAGATAGATGATTGATGATTCAGAAAATAATAAAAATATTGTCAATTTATGAAGTTTATAGGAAACGATGGGATAATATTAAAAATGCTAAATCTTTTTTTTTTTTTTCCTTTTAACATTACTAGTTTCTATAAGAAAAAGAAAATTTCAAACCTGTGCTGCACGTTGCTGTCACGCGGCTCCGCCGCTGCCTATGTTCATAATTTAATCACTATTGCTACATTGCGTGATGTTTAGATTCAAGAAATAATTAATTATATTTAAATGCTAACTATATGGTTAAAAAAACTTTCAAATGAGTTAATGATATTGTTTATCATGTGTTAATTTTATTTATGAAGTATTAAATTCATTTATTTAATTATAAAAAAATTATTTATCAAAAAATGTTTTTAGAGTGTGTTAGCTGGTAGAATATTTGTGAGATAGGTTTATTTTTATCCAAGTTTAATTTCAAATTATCATAGAATTATTTACTTTAATTTGAACTTAACCAAAATTAATTCAATATAATTTATTAACACAATATATTAATATTAATATTATTATAAAACTAAAAAAATATGTAAATTTATAATTAAATTATATTTTATAATAAATGTTTCAAAAATATTAATACAGATATAATATTATATTGTATAAAATATTATTAAGTCAAAATAATGTATTATTAACATATAACTAGTTAAAAAATTAATCCATATCCATATTTAATTAAAAATTATTTTAAATATAAATTTTAAAATAATTATTACAAAAAATTAATATTTAAAAAATAAAAAATGGGTTAAAATATAAAAAAGGAAAAAAGGATGTTAGTTGTATTACAATTCATAATATTCCAAACCAACTGTATCCTCTTGGTTCCTCTCTCAATCTCTCCGAGATTCTCGCTCTCTCCTGTTAAGCGTTAACGTATGAAGAATGAATGAAGGAATTAATTAATTAACTAAAAAATCTAACCCTGAGGAAATGTATTTATTTATTTATTTTGGTTTTGGTTGGAAACGAAAATAAAGAAGTAGTAGTATTTAATTAAGTAATAATATGAAAACTGGGTGAACGTGAAGGGTGGGAAGAATTGTTGGAAAGGAAAATGAAAATAAAGAAGTAGTAGTATTTAATTAAGTGATAATATCGAAACCCGGTGAAGAACGTGAAGGGTGGGAAGAAGCAACACATATCATTATTATTACAGCGATATGCACTGTTGGTACGTGTCCACACTTGATAAGTCTCCTCACACACCTTATTAGACTCTCTCTGACTTTCCTCCAACACTTAACTGTAACCGTAAACATAGCCACAGAAGCAGCAACCATGGCCGGCGAACTCGCCGGAGACCACACGCCGGAGCTCCTATGTCTGGTTCACGACATCGCCGGAATGTGCGCGGGGTCATCCTCCGGCGCGGCCATTGCAGCCGACGCCATGTTCCGGAAGGACTGCACCGATCTGGTTCGACGGATCTCCCTCTTAACGCACCTTTTCGAGGAGATTAAGGAACTCAACGACAACGTGGTCGATGCCGCTTCCTCCTCTTCGGCTTCCGCGTCTTCCTGGTCCTCCGATCTGGTCCTTGCTCTTCACTCCGCTCGACGCTTGCTTTCCGTTGCTAGAAACTTCCGTTCCAATTGCTCCTCTGTGAGTTTCTCGATCCATTCAAACGCTACCGTTTTGGGAGGGGTTTTCAAAACTCCAGCACCGACGTCGTTTTGTTCAGTTTTTTCAGTAATTTAGATCTGTAGCTCACCCAGCTGAAACTCTCCTTATCATTCTGCTTGCTAAAGTTTAGCTGCATTCCTGTAGTTAACCGTAACGGCATCGTACAAACTACGAAGTTTTTTTCTTTTTTTATTAAAAAAATCTCTTTAATTTGGTCTTGGATGATTTGGGTGGGTCTTCAATGGTTAGTGCTGATCAAGTCCATTATAAAGTTCCATTTTTACTTGTGAGAGTAGATATTTCGGGAAATGATATAATTTTTATAGGATTCGAATTTTTGTTTAGATGGGTGTGATGCTAGCAATCAAACCACTCTTATTGTCATGTTTCAGTGGAAGAAGTAAAATACTTGTGTTGTTTACCAACGGGGGGGTTAAGTTTACCAGAAGGGCTAGTCTTTTGCTTAGCGGAGAATCAAAATTGTCCATGTTTAGGGTGCCGTGTCTCAAACAAGATTGGTTCCGAAAGAGGATACATGTGAGAAACTAAAAAAAAATTTGTCCGTTGCGTGTTTCATTGGCTGGGACTATTCTTCTGTTTGACATTTTGTGTGTTGTTTGTTCTTTGTGATTGTCTTGGTAAATATTTGCGTCTTTAGAGAGATGAGTTTGCACTTGCCAAGTTATTTAAGTTGGAATCTTATGAGGGTTGAATTTCTGTGGGCATGTATATGTGTAAAAGGATGTCTGTGCATCTCTGAAATTTGATATATCTTGATTTAAGGATGGAGCTGCCAAGACCATTGTCTTCCAATTTCAGTGTGTGACGTGGAAATTGGAGAAACTGTTGAGCAATTTGCCGTATGACAGTTTAGACATCTCAGAAGAAGTAAAAGAGCAGGTAGAATTTGGATAATATTTTTTTTAAAAATTATTGCTTTTATCTACAATTTGCTTGAATGAATTTACTGATATTATCTACTTTTCTAGGTGGATTTGGTGAGAACGCAATTGAGACGAGCCACAGATAAATATGGGTATATGATTTCAAAGATGCCATCTTATGAACTATCCCAGCCGCTGGCTGAAGAAATTAGTCAGGTTCTTGGCAAATCTGTGAATGGGTTGTACAAACAACACAGCTGTCCTGAAAATTTATCAGAACTAGACAGCATTCCTAAAATCAATGGAGAGAAAAGTTGCAGCACACATCGGGCAGGACCTCGCTTGGAAAGAGCAAGGAGCATCCCTGTTTCTTCTGAAGTTTCCATAATGATTGCAACTGATCCTGAAAGTCAAGAAATTTCTGAGACAAAGAGCCTACCTGAGGTTAAAAAGCCTGAAGCAATTGTGATTCCTGAAGATTTTCTCTGCCCTATATCCTTGGAACTAATGAGGGATCCTGTTATTGTGGCCACCGGTCAGGTATGTTCATAATCATCTCGGATGTTGCATCAACACAAGATATATTCCTGCAAATTTTTCTGCTCCTCTAAATTCCCTGCTTCTGTTATTCTGCAGACATACGAGAGATCTTACATTCAGAGATGGATAGATGGTGGAAATGCAACCTGTCCGAAAACTCAGCAGAAGCTCCAACATTTGACCCTTACACCAAATTATGTTTTAAGGAGCCTTATTTCTCAGTGGTGTATAGAGCACAACATTGAGCAGCCAACAGGTCTAACTAATGGGAAATTAAAGAAGAGTGATGGATCGTTCAGAGATGTTACAGGTGACATTGCAGCAATCGAAGCTCTGGTCCGGAAGCTCTCCAGCCGGTCCATTGAGGAGCGTAGATCAGCTGTTACTGAAATTCGATCACTGTCCAAACGAAGTACTGATAATAGGATACTAATTGCTGAAGCTGGAGCAATTCCAGTTCTAGTCAACCTTCTAACATCAGAAGATGTATTGACTCAAGACAATGCAGTTACTTCAATTCTCAATCTCTCCATATATGAAAACAACAAGGGTCTTATAATGCTTGCTGGTGCCATTCCATCCATTGTCCAAGTCCTCCGAGCTGGAACCATGGAAGCTAGAGAAAATGCAGCAGCAACCCTCTTCAGCTTGTCACTTGCAGATGAGAACAAAATAATAATCGGTGCCTCGGGAGCTATACCGGCTTTGGTAGAATTGCTCCAAAATGGGAGTCCTAGAGGAAAGAAGGATGCAGCAACTGCATTGTTCAACTTATGCATTTATCAAGGGAACAAGGGCAGGGCCATTAGGGCAGGGATCATCACAGCATTGTTGAAGATGCTTACAGATTCAAGCAAATCAATGGTTGACGAAGCCCTAACAATAATGTCAGTTCTTGCCAGTCACCAAGAGGCAAAAGTTGCTATTGTAAAAGCCAGCACTATACCAGTTTTGATAGATCTTTTGAGAACAGGATTGCCTCGGAACAAAGAGAATGCAGCTGCTATTTTACTTGCATTGTGCAAGAGGGATGCAGACAATCTTGCTTGTATAAGTAGACTTGGTGCTGTCATACCTCTCTCTGAACTTGCCCAAAGTGGTACAGAGAGGGCCAAACGGAAGGCTACTTCATTGTTGGAGCATCTTCGCAAGTTGCAGCAACTTTGAATGGTGTAGTTCAGCAAAGAACCTTAAGTTTCTTGTCTTCTCTCATTATTTGACATAATTTTCCACACTGCAGTTTGCAAACTGATCACGAGGGTGAAATAAGAAAGTCAGCCCCGTTGATTCAGTTATTCTTTTCTTGGTTTGTTCTTTTTTAACCCCTGTATGAGCGGCGTGTAAAGAAATCAATTGATATATTGTTTCCTTATGAAATTCTTACAGAAGTTTCTGTCTTCCTCTTTGATTTGTTTCCTGTTGAAATTGTTAACTCTATGATGAGCTTCTAAAAATAACTAAAAAACTAAACCGTGCAAGAATTAAGGCATTGTTTGAATCTCAACAAGTGTGTTCAGGTTTAACATAGATTTTACTTGCACAAATCTTCTAGAATAAACCATAAAAAATCTATGACTCGTTTTCCATTCTAGGGTTTCTGCCAATAATGTTCTTAGTGCTCCTTTAAGTGTGCAATCATTGAGTTAACTTCCTTTGGACCATTGTGAGGGAATTAAAGAAGGAATAATCCATAGAAAGAAGTGATGGGCACTGAGATTTTGGGTGAATATGAGATCTGGCATAGAACATCTGGCGCATATACTTAAACGGGAAGTAATCTCTGAATGAAACAGCAAGGAAGCAACTGGATCCAGTTTATCAGGAAAAGTCCTCAATATGGGACAAGTATACCCAATCACGGAAGATAATGAGACTCCTCCCCGTTTCTGTCTAGGATTATGCCGACAAGCATATAAGTCGCAAGTTGGGAGGTTATGTTGCCTAAGATCTACCTGGTTCCTGGATGGATCTCTTCCCCCTGCCAAGGTGCCACTGTCCTTTTAATCTGCTTCTTGTTTTTACCTTGTTCTAAACATGCATGATCACCTTTCTTTGAAGTCTTTCTTATTTTAGTAATTTTATATCATTTTTTAATTAAAAGAAATGTTCAAAAATAAACGATAATTAAATACCTTTTATTAAAAAAATTTAAAATAATAATTTCGAAAAAAATAAAAAAGAAAAACCTGCATCACACAATATTTTCAACTTAGACAAAGGAATTTTTAAAATAATTGTTTTATATAAATTTTCTCAAAAAGTTATAAAGAAATCAATTGTTTTTCTAAAATAAAATAAAATAAACTAAACTAAACACATAGAAATTGTTAGATAAAAACCTTATAAATCAACCCTCCAACATGTGGAAAATAATGTTTGTTTTGAGATGAGATATAATTTTACATTTGCCGTGCTAGCTAAATTGAATTTATCCTAGGTCGGCAAGCGATCATTAATTTGGCAGTTGCCACATTCCTTCACCGACCACTGCTATTTCCGAAGAAAACATGAAACTCATGCAAACTCAGGCGATTGGGTGGAAATGATGAATTAAGAGAAAATAGTGTCTCCACCTAAAACTTAATGTGTTTTCACTGGTTGAGACTAGCAAAGTTTCCGTATCTCGTTATAGGTCGGATTACTTCCTAGATCGTATATAAATTAAAAAAAACAATTAATTTAGGTTAATTAAAAAATAATTAAATATCATTTAATAATATCAATTTTATTTAATAATATTTTTTCGTAAATTATTCTTTATTAAAATAAATATAAAATATAAAATTATTAAAAATAAAATTTCTAATAAATAAAAAGTATTTTATAAATAATTTTATTAAATAAAGTGAAATTAGTTAAAATTTATTTTATATTTAAGACTAATACTATAATTTTTGTTACTTTATATTTAATACTAATAAATATGCTTACCTATACAAGTTGCATAGAATTGGAAGCCTGGTAGTACAAGTTAAAAAAAAGTTTAAGAAAAAAAATCATTTTATATATAAAATAAGATAATAATATTTATTCAAAATAGTAAAGATAATATTCTATATCTTCGCTTATTTCTTATATAAACTTAAAACATAAAATAAAATAAAAATAAAGTGATATTTTATAATTAATAATAAATAAAATATTTTACCCAACCAACTGATATTTAATTATCTTAATCATTAGACAATATTTACAAATTGCAGCATTAATTTGTCTTGATTTTTTATAACTTTTACACACATAGCCGCTATTTATAAAAATTATATCATTTTTAAAATTGGCCACACAAGACATTTAGCTTTGAGACTTGGAGTATAATTAGTTGTTATTATGAAAATCAATCATCTTAATATCAACAATAATTTGTGATTATTGTTTTAAAAAATAACTATTAGATTTCAAAATATCTCAACAAGACGAAATGATGGTGTATTTTAAATATTAATATTTTTTCAATTAAGATAAAAATTATATTTTCTTTTATGTAATTTTATAATTTAAGTAAAATTAGTCATTTATACTAATTATATCTTTGAATGCCAACTTGCGTGCGTGTGTGCATTTTTAAATATCTCAATAAGAAAAGGTTCAATTATTAATTCATAATAATCTGATGAAAACAAATTGATTTTTCTTTTGAAAATTGATTAACCTTTAATTTTTCATATATATAGTAATAAAAATTATCCCCATACAATTGTATTTGTCTAAAAAAACCTTTTGAACTGAAACTTATTAAAATTTTTTATTAGAAAATAGAAAAATGGGTCTGAAACTGCTGAAGGATGAAAAGTAAAAACTGAGTTTATTAAAAGTACAATTTATTCTTAAAAACAAATGTATAGAGCAGAAAAAACCAAATTGAACAAAGTTCGTAAGTTTAGATGACAGCAAGAAGAGGAAACAGAGCACGTAACTTGAACACTAACTAAACTCTTCTTCCTCCTCATTGGTTCATGCCTTTATCACATTTCCACTTCAGAGACACATTTGCGAAGGCCACGATCCCCTGCAGCCGCAGCCGCATTGGCAACACTGCACCACCCCCAGCATTTTTTTCTCTTCATCATGCCCCATTCAACCACCCTCCTTCAATTTTCTCCTCGCTCTTGCATCAATTCTCGAACACCCTTATCCATGTCAAGTCCATCCACGCTCAGATTATCAAGAATTGGGTATCCACTCAAAACTTTTCGGCCGCAAAACTCATCAGGGCTTACTCTGATCTGGGTTTTCTTCATCCTGCCCGCAAGGTGTTTGATCAATGTCCTCTACCGGAAACCACTGTTTGCAATGCCATGATGGCTGGATTCCTGAGAAACCAGCAGCATGTGGAGGTTCCCAAGCTTTTCAAAATGATGGAGTCTTGCGATATAGAAATCGATAGTTACACGTGTATGTTTGCTCTCAAGGCCTGCACCAGCTTGTTGGATGATGAGATTGGTATGGACATTGTTAAGACAGCTGTTGGAAGGGGGTTTCATTTGCATCCCTATGTTGGTAGTTCCATGGTTAATTTTTTGGTGAAGTGTGGTTATCTTGATGATGCGCGAAAAGTCTTTGATGGGATGCTGGAAAAGGATGTTGTCTGCTGGAATTCAATCATTGGTGGTTATGTGCGGGAGGGGATCTTCAAGGAGGCAATTCGAATGTTCCTTGAGATGGTCGGTTGTGGGATACGGCCGAGTCCTGTGACAATGGTGAGCTTACTCAAAGCATGTGGAGAGAGTGGACTTACGAAACTTGGAACGTGTGCTCACGGTTGTGTCGTTGTGTTAAGCATGGGGAATGATGTGTTTGTGCTTACTTCGTTGGTTGATATGTATAGTAATTTAGGTGACACTGACAGTGCTGCTTTGGTTTTCAATAGCATGTGCAATAGAAGTTTGATTTCATGGAATGCTATGATTTCGGGATATGTTCAAAATGGTTTGATACCTGAATCTTTTGCACTCTTTCGTAGACTAGTGGAAAGTGGTTCTGGGTTTGATTCTGGAACCTTGGTGAGCCTTATTCTAGGATGTTCTCAAACATCTGACTTGGAAAATGGAAGAATCCTCCATGCTTGTATCATTAGAAAAGGACTTGAATCAAATATAGTTTTGTCCACTTCAATTGTTGACATGTATTCTAAATGTGGTTCGATAAAGCAGGCAACTATCGTTTTCGGAAGAATGGGAAAAAAGAATGTAATTACATGGACTGCTATGCTGGTGGGTTTGTCACAAAATGGCTATGCAGAGGATGCCCTTAAACTATTTTGTCAAATGCAAGAAGAAAATGTGGCTGCCAATTCTGTCACTCTTGTTAGTCTTGTGCACTGTTGTGCCCACCTAGGATCTCTCAAGAAAGGAAGAAGTGTCCATGCTCATTTGATCCGGCATGGCTATGCATTTGATGCGGTTAATATGTCAGCATTGATTGATATGTATGCCAAATGTGGTAAAATTTACTCAGCTGAGAAGTTATTCAATAATGGATTCCATTTAAAAGATGTTATACTCTGTAACTCTATGATTATGGGTTATGGAATGCATGGTCACGGGCGTTATGCTCTAGGTGTCTATGGTAGAATGATAGAGGAAAGGCTGAAGCCAAATCAAACAACATTTGTTTCTCTGCTAACAGCTTGCAGTCATTCAGGTTTTGTTGAAGAGGGTAAGGCTTTGTTCCACTGTATGGAAAGGGATCACAACATCAAGCCTCAGGACAAACACTATGCTTGTCTTGTGGATCTTCTTAGTCGATCAGGCCACCTCAAGGAAGCAGATGCATTGGTGAAACAAATGCCATTCCAACCCAGCACAGATGTGCTTGAAGCTTTGCTCAGTGGTTGCAGAACCCATAAGAATATTAACATGGGGATACAAATAGCAGATAGATTAATTTCCTTAGATTACTTGAACTCTGGAATTTATGTCATGTTATCAAATATATATGCTGAAGCAAGAAGATGGGAATCTGTGAATTACATACGAGGCCTCATGAGGATGCAGGGCCTGAAGAAAATACCTGGTTATAGTTTAATTGAAGTAGGGAACCAGGTATACACATTTTTTGCTAGTGATGATTCACATCCTTGTTGGGCAGATATTTATCAATTATTAGAAAATTTGAGGCTTGAGGTGGAGGCAGAGGGTTACGTTCCTGATACTAGTTGTGTTCTTCGTGATGTAAATGAGCCAATGAAGGTTAAGTTACTCTGGGGACATAGTGAGAGACTAGCTATTGCATTTGGTCTTTTGAGCACACCTTATGGAAGCTTGATTAGGATCACAAAAAATCTTCGTGTGTGTGTTGACTGTCATACTGTTACCAAATACATATCAAAGATAGTTCAGAGGGAAATCATTGTGAGGGATGCTAATCGTTTCCATCACTTTGTTAATGGGGAGTGCTCATGTAATGATTACTGGTAATGAGGACGTGCTGAGATGTAATGGGCAAGTGACAAAAGCTACTACCTTAATGAGGACATTAATGAACGTGGCTAATGTCACATGGTTGGTATGCACGTATCTAGATTGGGAAATTCATGACATGCTTACAAAAAGAAAAATACTATAATATTTCATCGTTAAACTTTACCGACCAGTCAATTATGTTGTTGCGGTGCTGCTGTAATTCAACTCTTAAAAAAAAATGTCATTATTGGGGTTGGCATCACTTTAAAAATTCCATACTTTGGTAGTTGTGTGAAGTAACATGGGAGTTGGTGAACTTTACAATCGTCTCAATAAGTAAATCATGACAAGAACACACTAGGAGTAGTATATTAGACTTCGTATTAGATTTGTTATACTCCCAAAGTCTCCTCTAATTGAATACTAAAAAATATTCGTGATTCAAAGTTTGCAGCAAAAAATTTCTTGAAAAACATATGTTGGTGTAATTTTTAAAAATAAAAACTAAAAAATAAAAGGCTTGCATTTTAAATGAATTTTGTGGGTTGTTGGTATAATTTATTAACTAGATAAAAACTTGTGGGTTGCATTGGACGAATAAATTAATCTATTATATTGTTAAGAGACTAATACAAAAAGAAAATAAGTATATAAAGTATATTAATAACATTATAGTAAATGTTTCCGGAATAAATTTTGCTAGTGTATATACTACCGAAAAGAATTATTGGCAATATAATAGCCTGATGATATAATTTAAAAATAAAAATGTTCCTTTTTACTACATATGATCCATGTTTGTATTTATTATTTTGTTAGAAATTTTGTCTTTATTTGTACATGTTTGACTCCTAAGTTATTTTTTTAATATGTTTTTCTTCAAGCTTTGAATTAAAGTTGGTTCTTTATCATATATGATGTTGTGCCATTTGTTTGTTTGAAGGACTTTATTTTCAAATTGCTCAAGGCAATTGAATGTTTTTCTTCTATTTGATAATGTGGTTTCTTGTGTATATTAGTATGCATTTCCCATTGATATTTGGTTGATATTTTTTTTCCTATTATTATCGTTGTTATTATTATCGATGTCATTAATGATCGTACAAATTGTAAATAGTTAAGATTTTTTAGTTTGTTATTTAGAAATATTTTATACTTTATATTTATTTCATCTTTTATGAAAATTTAAACAAAGATTTTCATTCTCAATTAAAACGAGTATGATGTAAATTTATTGAGATAAAAAAAATTATCAAGATTAATGAAAATTAAAAATTATGAAAAATGATAGAGTTATTAATTAAGGTTAATGAAAAATAAAGTTGAGCAGAGAGAAAAGTATATTAAAAGTTGTATTTACAAGGTAAAATTTTGATGTGATAAATATATATTTTTTTATGAAATGTTAGTATGACTTTTAAGACAGATACTGCAAAAGCTAATACATTTTTCATATATGGTGGATTGTAATTAAATAGTAGTGTAAAACTATTTTATACCTTGAGTGTATAGTTTATCTTCTCCTTTTATAAGAGTTTAATTATCTTGTATCAACGGTGTAAAATAGTTTTATATTATCATTCAATTACAAATCATCATTAGTATAACTTTTAAGATACATTATAAAAGTTCACAAACTTTCTATACATGGTGTATTGTAATTGGATGATAGTGTAAAATTATTTTATACTATCAATGTATAGCTTATCTTCTCTTTTTATAAGAGTTTAATGATCATGTACGTGACTTTAAATATACATATTGAAAAAGTCAATAAAGTTTTCATACATGGTGGATTGTGATTGGATGATAGTGTAAAATTGTTTTACACTATCAATACATAACTTTCTTTTCTTTTTTATAAGAGTTTAATGGTCATGTACTAACGATGTAGAGTAGTTTTATACTGTCATTCAATCACAAATCATCCTTAGTATAAACTTTTAAGATACATATTGTAAAAGTCAACAAACTTCTTATACATTGTGAATTTGTGATTGAATAATAGTATAAAATTCTTTTATAATATTAATATGTAATTTATCTTCTCTTTTTATAAAATATTAAATTTTATTTACATGTTAACGCTACATAAACCTCTCACTTTCACACTTCAAAATTTACATATTATAAATAGATGGTCGTATGATTTCTTTAATTTACAAAGCTCCAATCGAATATGCGATTACCTTTGGGTTTATAAGTTTAATACGATTTAGTTAAGTTATAAATGAAAAATAATGAGTGAACTTCTATTTTAGTTTCTAAGATTTAAGCATCAGCTATTTTAATACTTGATTTTACAAAATTATTACTTAGTTCCTAATTAACTTTGCAAAGCGCCATTTATGTTAAATTTTTTATGTACAAAACAAGAGAAAAATAAATTGAAAAAATAAAATGAATGACATTTTGCTAAATAAGACACTAAAAATTAAGGATTTAGTAAAATTAAAAATTAAACACACTTGCTATCTTAAATAATAAAATGATAGTTTACTAAAAAAAAATAATGGTATTATATGTGCTATTAATATAGTGTAACGGTGGGATATATAAAATTTAGATATTGAATAACCAACCTTATTTAAAGTTTAATGATAATATACTAACTATATAAAATAGTTTTAGACTGTAATTCAATTACAAATAATTGTTGGTATGTTTTTTAAAATAATTATTATAAAAGTCAAAAATAATATATATAATAATTTATACATAACCTATTTTCTCTATTACTTATTTTCAAAATATAATATATTAAAATTTGTAGAAGTGCACCGTGAATGTAAATAAGCTTAGGCTATGTTGAGATAAAAGCTGAGAAAGTATTATTTTTTAAAAAAATTTAATAGAAATGTTTCTTATTTTGAAAATAAAAATACTTTTGAGCTCTTTCAATTGAAATTCAAACATGCAATTAGTACGTTTGGATTCACGTTAAATCATACATAATCACGTTGTAATACTAAGTAACACAATTTTAGATAAATATTTACATGTTAGTTCTATGTTGAGGAATTGATTTTGTGCTATAATTAATTTTGAACTGAAGTAATACTAAGTAACTTGTGTTGGACGAAAATATCAATACTAAATTTTATTACAAATTTATTTTTAAAATAAAAATATCCAAATATAAATAATTAATAACATTAATTCCAAATTAATTTTATAAAATTAATTTTATTCGAAATCAATTCTTTAAAAATTACTCAAGCACACACTTACACGGTCATTAATTAGAAATTAAAATAAGTATTTTAAGTTAATTATAATAAAAATCACTAAACTTATTATATATATATATATTGGAAGAGAACTCTTTACAAACATAGACTAGTTTCTCTTTTAAGAATTAGGTGAATGAATAATTTTATTTTAAACATTTTCACAAAATATTGACTTCATTTTGGCATTAAACAACAATAACAATAACCAAAGGACCAGGTTGAAGGGCTTCTGGACGCTTGGATTTGATCAACAACAGTACCGTACCCTACGACATACGAAAGATGTTTCTTAAGTAAAATGAACAATTCACCATTTGGTCCAATTTCATTATTGAAAAGACAACCTCTTCCAATTTGATGAGCCGAGTATCTGCGTGGACCCCAATTTTGGCCATTAAGAGTATATTCAAATCCCAAATATTTATTTTATTTATTTATGTTTTGCAACTATGCCCACCTGTATTCACTTTGACAAAGGTAAACCATAACGCAAAGAAATGACATGGTTATATTTAATGAAATTAAAGTTGAATATAGTTTTCCTTTTTTTTTTTTTTGATGATATAAATTATGACTCATTAAAACGTATAATTTGAACTGGAATCACTCTTGAATTATAGTCCTGGAAAGGAACCCCTGGATGATGAAATTAAGAACTAGTTCCACATGTGCAAACAAACTAAAGTCAAAATAAATCTCAATTCCACATGCAACAAATTGCCATGCCTTTGAAATTTCGTGAATCCTTGAATCCACGCCGCGATTACCGTTTATCACGTCTTTGAAGATATCCAAAACCAAACGATTATCACTGAGAAAAAGCACAAAGTCCACTTGGTGGGAGCGTTTTAAATTTTTGGCAATTGGGGTCTCGTGTGAAGACTAATGCATGGTTGTTGAAAAAATTGATATATACAACAAGGCCTTTTAAGAGGCAAATAGAGTCGTTGGTTATATTATTTTTATGTTCTCTCGAAAGCGAAAGGATACGTAGTTTACTCTTTTTTCTGATTTTTGGTTCATTAAAACTTGGTCTTTTTTATAAAACATGCCTACTTTGTTGACCAAGGACCCCAAATTCAGGAACAACTATATAACCGTGTCTTTGTCTTGAACCCTTCATTTCAAGTGCCCTTTGGTTTTTTGTGAGGATTACCCGGAACGAAAAATTGTTTCTTTTCATCATAAAGGGTATTAGTTTCTATACTCTATAGACTATAGTGCCTCAACCTCACAAAACTAAAAGCCAAAAGTACTAATGGGGAACACTTTTGGTGCAAAGAAGACCACAAAGGTGATGAAAATTGATGGTGAGACATTCAAGTTGAAGACCCCGGTGAAAGCTGGGGAAGTGCTTAAGGATCACCCTGGTCTAGTTTTGCTAGATTCTGAGGCAGTTAAGCACTATGGGGTGAGAGCAAAGCCTTTGGAAGCACACAAGGAGTTGCATCCAAAGAGGCTTTATTTTCTTGTGGAGCTTCCTAAGGAGACAAAGCCAAGAAGGGTTCGTTCTGGCATTAACATGACTGCCAAAGATCGCCTAGAGAACCTAGTGCTTACTAGGAGGTCTGCTTCTGATCTTTCAATCATGAAACCAAGCAACATGGGTGATAGAGAACAAGAGAATGGTGGGGTGAGGTTGAAAATGAGGCTTCCAAAGGCTGAGGTGGAGAAGTTGATGCAAGATAGCAAAGATGAGGCTGAGGCTGCTGAGAGGATCATGAAACTGTGTTTGGCCAATGGAAGCAAAGAAAAAGAGAGTGCCACAGTTAAGGAGAGTACAAAGGTATGTAAAGTTTGTTTTCATGCCACTGTTGTCGCTTCTTTTGTCCTTAAACCTCAGCTTAATGTTTTAACTGCTTTTTTTTATTGTTAATTATTAGAATCGTGTTTTGATTTATACAAACTTACTCTTTTGAACTTATCTAGAGAATCCATTGGAATTTTGGTGACGCAGTTACGTTGCATTAAACAATTGTGACGTATGTGAAATTTTAATATCTTCTATGACAATATTCCTCATTGTCCATATTTTCAAAAAATAATATCTTTCATGTTGTTGATTAATAACATGCAACAACAGAAAGATTTCAAGACATTAACGTCATGTTTCTTCTGTTTTCATTTTTAATTTATAAAGTTGCCACCTTAGTTTTAATTTGTTTTCTGTTTTAAAAATATTTGTACATGAAACAGAAAATCTAAAACAAAATTATTTTCACTGTTTCCTAAGTTTTACGGAGTGTCTGTGTAACTAATTTTTACAATATTGTATCTCAAAATCCTGTTTGTAGAGACTAATTTTTTTGTGTTAAATTCAAAACTCTTGCAGAAGAGGGTGAGCTTTATGCCAATCAGTGAAGGAGGGATTCAAGTAGCTGTGGCTTCATAACCACTTATATCACATTAACCAATATTGAATCCACTGGATTGCTGCTAGGCTGGGGAATTTCTCACCAACAGAAGGAGTTTTGGTTACACATAATTAAATAAGAGTCATGTTATTTATACAATACTTAGGATCTCAGCTGGTTACAATTTTACAGGTGTTTTTATAGTAGTTTCATAGAACAGATGAATATTAGTAAAAATTATTTGCTCATTTTGCGCAGACACCTGTTGTGACTAATTGTAAATCTCTGTATTGTATAAATAGCGTTACTCCTAAAATGATGTTATGTACATATTTTGGGTATCTATAACCTCCTCATACATAGATGATACATTATGAATGGATGACTTGATATTAACTTTCTAATTTTCTCTTAGACTTCTCTGCCAGTTGATATCAAATAGTTTGAACCTCGAATTATAATTAATAGCAAAAAAATAACAAGGAAAACATAATATAGAAACGATAGTATGTACCCTTCAACGCATTATTTATTATTGATTTAAATATATTAAAAATTATAAAATTATATTAACCATACTTTATATTTAATGAGTCTTGCATTCGTAGTTCTATAATTTTTAATAAATTTTAAACATAAATTACCAGCAGATGATTCCTTAATCAGAAGCCAACAAGTATGCAGTTATGTATATTTATATAGGTGAATGTTGAATCAACTATGATCGATGAACATACAATAGAAGACAGAAATGCGGATGCAGAGGAGGTGGGTGTGTAGATAGAGATTTTGATTATAAATATAGTTTGAACAATAAACTTTGTTTAAATTATTATTCCTAAATTGCGGAATCAGTCTACAAAACATGTAGCTTTAGATCTTAAATATTTTAGCCTAATAAAAAACATTTAATAGATGAAATTTAAAATGTCATTTAACAAAACTTAAATTAAGTATTTTTTTTTTACCAACTCCTAACCCAACTCAAAATTTTATTAAGTTTGTTGTTCAATTAGCTTGGCTCTTACACATCATATGAATTAGTTAGGCTGTTAAAATAATAGTCCATTCAATATTGGACAATTATAAATAGTTGTTTCCTACATATGATCAATACAATCATTTATTTTTCTCTCATTCTTCTCTCTAAGACTGTCTTAACATGGTATAAGTTGTAAAGCAACAATTTTCTCTACATGCTATTTATGTATTTTCTCTTCTATCATTTGCTTTTCATCTCCTTCCATGGCGCGTCCACCAGCCACTAATGACAATTTTAATCTCTGCTTTCTTCATCCATTTGATAACTCAGGTCTTACATTAGTTTCACAACCTCTCATTGGAGAGAACTATAACTCCTAGAACAGGTCAATTTGTTGAATCTAATTCTCGTCCTAATGATGGAGATTTGCATCTTTCTTCTTGTGAACAAAATGACAACATTATCAATTCTTGATTACTCAATTTTGTTGTATTGACTGTGAAACAAAACTTCACACAATTAAAGAGAATGTAAGAAGAATTAAATGCTTTTAGCCAACTTGCAACTTGCACCTACATATATGGCAGTGCACATGGTTGAACATACTCAACAAGGTTACAAGAATATGTCCTTACCTATATTATAGGACTCAATGAGTGCTATGCTCAAGTTCATTGCCAAATTATTCTCTTGGATCCTATCCTTTCCATTTCGAAAGTCTTTATTGTTCAAGATAGAGAAGCATTGTAAACTTGGCGGTGATTCATCTTTACTGGTGCAAGAATCACAACTTGTTTTTGCTGTTAAACAAGCCAATTGTGTCTTCTAACAATTCTCACAAAAATGGAAAAAGACCATCTTACATGGACTCATATTGTGACTTGCTTGAGCACATTATGGAAAAATGTTGCAATATTCATGGTTATCTACCCAAATATACGTAGAACAAAAAACAAAGCTTGGACAGCCTATGTCAATCAAGTTTCTAGTGCCACTCTTACATCTTGACCACCAGTTCCCAAGCAAGTCAATTCTAATTAGTATAAACATTTGATTTTCTTATTAACTTCCTAATGTCAAAAGCTATCGACCTCATCTAGAATCCTCTGCTTAAGATTTTCTAATAGGTATAGTAGGTACAGTTCCATTTGATACATCTTATTCATTATTAGTAGATCCATTTTAGATTCTTGATCTTGAAGCTACTAGACATAGACATATTACATGTTCTCTAGATCATTTTATCTGGCATGTCTTGGTCATGAATCATTTGCTACCTTGCCAAACTAATCTCAAGTTACTATTATTTTTATGAGTTTAATAAGTATGCACGATTAGTGTAAAAGATTTACACAACCAACCAATCAGAAATCATCCTTAACATTACTTTTAGAGTGATATTATAAAAGTCAACAAACTTATTATATATAACAATTTGTGACTAAATAATATTGTAAGAAAATTTTATGTTGTAGTACATATACTATTTATTCTTATTTTATTTTCACTAGTTTAGAAATTTGTTTGTATCTAGGACTTTTGGTCTATTTTAATAATATCATTATAACTAATCTACATTTTAGAAATCACTTTTGGTGTAACTTTTTAAGTAATTATTATAAAAGTTAACAAACTTATCATATATACCAATTTGTGACTAAAAAACACTATAAAATTTTTTTATGTCAATACATGTGTTATTTATTCTTATTTGATTTTCACTAATTTAAAAAAATCATTTTGTATCTAACACTCTTAGTTTATTTGGATAAAATCATCCTAACTAGTCTTATTTTTGTCAATATTTTCTAAGTAAAACATACCTTGCAATAATTATTCAAAGTCAAAAGTTATTGGGGCTCAAGTGCAAACTTACCTACTTTGAGCAAACTTTTATCTATCTTAACCTATTTTGTGAATTTTCAAACCTAGATACTTCTTTACCCATGGATCCTAATCTCCATTTAAGTGCCAATGATGGTGTTTGCTTCCTTATGTACATAGAAGTTTAATTGGCAAGTTATAATACTTGATCATATCTCAGCTAAACATATGTTTTGATGTGAAGAAATTGAGTCAATTTAGGGTAGCCTCTAGTATTCATTGTATCCTATCTAGTATCTCAATTCTCCCCAAGTCAAGGATTATTATTCTACTCCTCTTCTACTGTGCAACTTGAGGCCCAGGTAGATGTCCATGGGAAATTGTGTTCATACATGACAATCCATTATTACTGTTTATTCTTTGGAGACTCTTGATTTCTTATAAATTCAAAAAACAATACATCATGTCCAAATCGTCCACTAAAATCAAATATCGTACTTTTGAAAGTTTTACAAGCAAAGTTACTTTGCTAACAACCATTTAATTTCAAAGTATGTTGATTATACATTAGTTTTATGCAAAATCAAATTGTCATCCAATTAGTTTCCAATCCTATTTACCATTCAAGTACATCCTCATTTTATTTGAGGAAAGTTCTGAAGTGACTTGATCTGTCTTAATTTTTCAAAACAACAATTATTGATCGTAATGAAAATCAATAATGTCAAAGGCATTAATTTCACAGTTATAATGTAGAAAGATTGGATATATATAAAAACTCATAAATTACTACATAAAGAAATCTTGGATAGGAAGAAGCATTTTATACCGTAATTAAATAAACAGTGATAATAATCTAGCATCATGTTTGAAAATTACATTGGCTGGACAATAATAAATATCAAAACAATGAGAACCCATTTCAACATGAATGTGTGACCTAATGATATAATGCTCTTTATCACAAGGGTACATTCATACATCAATGTTCAGAACTCTAAATCTTACCCAAAAAAAATGACTTTTTAATTTGACCAATTTTGCTAAGAAAACTTCTCATGCACAAAGGTTAGATCGGACCGAAAACTTAGTTGGAGACTTTTTAGTTCAAAAATCATTCCAAATAGAAATATCTTACTAAAACTGAATTGAACTAAAAAATAATTTTTCCGAACCAAACTGATTTAAAAATTAATTCATACATATTAAACTAAATTATTTTTTTTTTTCAGTGAACTATTTTTTCAAATTCGATTTGAATTATTTTTGAACTAATTTAAATTATTATTTTACACTCATTCATAAAAGAAATATTAAAAGAGAAAATTTTTTATCATTTTATAAAAATAGTTCAACTTTTATAATTCAATTCAGTTTAGTTTGATAGTTAAATAATTCAATTTTTCTATAAAAATAATTCAGTATAGTTTTTTATAAAAATAGTTTAGGCTTTATAATTTAGATTTAATTTGATTCTTCAATAATTAAGTTTGGTATAGTATTTTCTTTTTTTTACGCTCTAATTTTGAATTGTATAGGTACAAGAATAAAAGTAATTTTTTCAATGATACGTCAAGAAAGATTGTTATACTTAATTTAGCTTTTAAAAACTTTTACCTAAACAAAATAAATGTCTTGAATATTTCAGATGCCTTTCAATGTTCTAAGAACAAAGAAACATACTTTTTCTTCCTTGTAACCGAAGTATTGCATTTTTGTTTTGGATGGAGAAACTTTGGGGGTGAAGGGATTGTTGTCCCAATCGAAGGCCAAGGCAAATCCTTAAGTTAAGCATTAGTCATAATAGAATATCCCTGAATTAAAACTCAAGTTATGCGTGTTTGTCATGGAAGTAAAATGATTAAGCGAGCCAACTTCCCTTGACTGCGTTATAGTTTACTGTTACCCAAAAAGTTATTGCTATTGGCAAGTGTATATATATAAATATACACATATATGAAGTTAAGAACAACTTTTCAATATTTTCATATACATGTCGGGATACTTGGTAGTTAAGAACCTCTTTTCAATATTTCAATTTTCATACTTAATATACATATGCAGGTCTTCTTGCATGTAATTCTTTTATATCTAAAATTTTCTTTTCTTTTTTACTAATATCTCAATTTTTTTTCATAGACAAAAACAAAAATGAAATAAAAATCCAAAAGGTGGATCCAAATGTACAACTTCATGTGCAAGTCAATTTAGTAAGCTGTGGAAACGTGGCATGCACATGTAGAAAAGTCGAAGATCTCTTATCAAGTAAATTTCATCATACTTTCCCATCCAAGCATGTGCAAAAAAGTGCACAACCATTGAATTCGCTCAAACTTCCGTCAGCAGTAGGAATACTATTACTATATCATTCAAAGAACGCCATCTTGGGCTCAATCAAAAGCCACGTTTGTAACCATTTGGAAAACTCAAAACGTATTTTAGTTTTATTTGTTTTTAAAACGTAGTTGTTACTATTATTGTATTCATTTGTTTATAGGAATTTTTAAATATGATATTTTTTTCAAAAATCATTCCACCTCAAATATGCACTTACTGAAACTGGTCAATTATTTCAAATTAGAAGATTTTAATATAATGTTTGCATTTTTCAATATAATTTTATTAGAAGTAAATTTTATGTGAGTCCTACAACATAAAAAATGAACCCAAATAATTTATTGGGACTAGTAAAATTCATCCACTAATAAAAAAATGTTAAAAATAAATTTTGTTAACATTTTTTTGGAATTAAAGCTGAGCTCCATTCAGATTGTGATTAATAAAAATGAAGTACCAACCAGAAGCAATGAATAAAAAAATATAGTGTCAAAGATCAAAAACAATTTGGGCAGAAACCAACATTTGAACAGTTTTATTAAGTTACTCTAAATTCACTATATTTAAAGTAACTTAATAAAGTTACTTAAGAGTAAATTCACTATTAAGTTACTTTAAAGTACATTATATTAAAATTGAACATACATACACCTGGCCTTTTTTTCCGGTCAACCGCTTTAAAAAGCCTCGTGTTTTATCTGTTATATATATGCCTGGGAAAATGTATAACAGGGAAAAGATAGAAAAACGTGGCTCAATTCATTCACAACTCGTTTTGAGTTAAAAAAAAATAATTAAAATAATTAAATAAGTTAAACTTAAACTTTAATAATTCTAATTAATTAGCTTAATATCAAATTGAATAGGTACAATTATTTTTAAAAATAATAGTAAGAGTAGTCCCTCTCCCTCTCATCAGTTATATTGTTATTTGCTTTATATATTCAACAGCAATCCCATGTTCTAATTTACAAGTTGGCAGTAATGATTATGAACATATTAAAATATTCATTTCTCAAATTATTGTAATATTCTCATTTAGAACAATGGATTGAAAAAAAAAGAGTAGAGTAGAGAGAGGTGTATCCCAAATATCCAAGAAGTATCCAATATGGATACAAGGCTAACATGTACATTTGGCCACTACTGCTTCTGTTGGGAAAAGAATATATAATTATACATTTTCAGGATGACCACTGATCAGGTAAGGTGAGAAAGTAGGTAGTCATGGCCTTCCGGAATCTTTTCTTGTATTGTTTAGGAGAAACTATTGTGGGGGCAGCATTCTTTGGACCCCCAAGTATCCCTGACGCCTTCACCCATGTCTCCAAATGCTTGTCCCATGTGTATTGTCTCATGAAATCAATGATCCCCAAAACCAGCTCCTTCCGCTCATCATCCACCCCAACCAGCAAAGAATAGTCCATAACATCAACAGACTGAACCACAAAAGGACTAAGTTAACCACCTTACAAAAGAGGCAATTACTAATGCCAAGTTAAAACATTTGTGTCATCAAGTGAAATCACATAACAAACAAACCTTAGGCATAACCTATGATACATAAGAGCTAAGCAACTTTTAATCCTATATAACTTAATTTAAAAAAGCTAGATGAAACCTTCAACCATTCAAAGATTGTTTGGAGCCGAAAATAAAGCTTACCGCCAAAAAGGATGTGTCATTCCATACAGCTCTTTCCAGTTTTCTCTTAGCCCTACTCCCAAGAAATATGGGCTTTGTTCTCAATGCTTCTAACAAATTCATGTCCAGCATCACTTTGTTTGTTCCAGTTGTGTCTGCATTATACCTAGATCTTTCTGAGCCCTTGAGATCATATACCCTGGATATATTTCTCTTGTAGAAGAGATTTTCCATTACCATCAGATCTATTTTAGTTTCCTTGCCACCTTTTGGGTATTTGACAGTGACCTGCCACCAAAACAAGAAACATTATAAACATAAAATTTGCATTCATGCACCGGTCTCTGGCATTTGTATACAATGCCAAATAATGAGTTCTCACCTGATAAATACCAAGAATTTTGGCAAGGCAAGTTGGACCTCCTGTGTTTAGGGCATCCATCAGGTATTTGAAATACTGAGGAGCAAACTCTTCAAAGGACTCCAATTCTGTCTTTGTAACTTGTTTAATAATAAACCTCTCATCTAATGACTTGGCAAAATATACATTACTTTTCCCTCCTTGCGCACTCCATCTCCGGCAACGGCTCAAGGATCGCACAAAATCAACCTCATTAGGGCAGCACTTTTTTCTAAGTGATTCAAACTGCCTTGCAAAATAGCAAGTGACAGAAAAATTCACTTTACCTCCAGCTCCCGCAGAATCATCGCCAAAGGAAATTTGCAAGTGTAATGACCTTTTGGTGTCCCTGAGAAGAGAACCAACAGAAGGAGGAACATCTTCAGACCCATAACTGCCATAATTGATATAATCCAAGTCCATAGTGCCCCATGCAGAAAAGCTGGAAGTAGCTAAATCTTCTTTGTTTCTCTCACGAGCAATCCAGTTACTATCATGCAGATCTGACTTACCAGACACCCAATCTTCATATTCCTTGGAACTAAGGGCATAGGATATTATGCTAGAGTAATCATTGTCATAGACAGCAATAACTCTATCACCATGATATGTTTGGGAAAGCAGCAACCGAGCACCTTCAGCTATGTGAGATGCAGAGGAAATGAATGATGGTGTGGAGCTCAGAATCAGATTTAGTTTCTGGGCCTCCCATGGCAACATTTGAGAGTTAGTTTGCAATATGTTAGAGACAGGGTCTCTAACCATATTCCCGTAATCTCCAGAAGCATGAAAAGATCTAAGTGTTGAAAAATGCAGAGATGAGGGCAAGACTTTTCTCATTCTTTCCTGAACTCTTACTGCTGAATCAAAAGAATAAACTCTCATTGGTTGTGTCAACCTTCTAAAAGGAGGGCTACCATGTTGTTTAGACTGCTGAATACTTCCAGCTGGGACAGCATTGGCTTGAAATGTATGAGGTGGTTCAACTTTCGACGGAGGTAGATCAGTTCCAGTCCATGCAGAATCTATTTTCTCAGAAAGATTGGACTCTGATGGTGTTTTGTTAAGTTCCCCATCTAAATGTACCTTCTCTCCCTCAAGATAAGCTGTAAATGATCCGAAAGCACAAGATTCAAGCGTATCATCTGGCTCTGCAAGCATATGACTCTCATCAGACCCATGCAATGTTGAAGGCCAAGAATTATTTTGCTCAAGCCCGCAGTCAAAAGTCCGATCCTTGTGAAATGAGTCAACTCTTAATTCTTTAACATCTGCACATAATTCACTTTGTTTAATCTTGGAATTAAAACTTCTTTTAATGAGAGAGTCCAATGAGTATAGCTGGTGATCCCAAACATATGAACCAATAAGAAGAGAACGTCTCAAGCGATTTAGTTCCAGAATGTCTAATGCCATCTTCCCTGATTGTGGGGTCACCGTGTCTGACTGTAGCAAAAACTACATAAACATGAATAAGGGGGAAACAGAACAGGAAATTAGATACATATATATTCATAGTAAAATCTCAGAATGAGCGTGCACATACAAACACTTGCACCCCACGAGGTTCTACGAACCAAGCACCATAAGACAACAATGATATATTACATAGACAGCATATATAAATTAGTTTGCTCACATGATAATCAGTTATTTCTCTTCCAAGCACGTCTTTCAGATCCAATATGTGGTTTTGAATGTCACTGGTATCCAATGACTCATTTCCAATACCAGGAGACACGACTTTTGTTTCCAATCGTTCAAGCACATTAGATATCTCCATGTACAAGGCTTCCACTTTAATAAAAAGCTGCACGAAAGAATAAGGGAATTGATACCAAGGAACTGATAAAGTAAAATTTACAATCGCTATGGACTGTATATATTGTTCAGAACTACATTTAAAATAGCAAAGCAAATATTAACAGTAGTTTTTTTTTATATCACCTCGCCTGCCTCCTTTCTAATCCACTCCTCTTGGATGTTGCCAAATTCCAACACAGATGGGGGTAGATGGACAGAAAGAATATCAATAGGGGAATACCTGAAGAAAGCAACCATGCTCCCAAACCTGTTACATCAGGTTTCTGTCACCTTTCAAGTATTGATAACCAACACAAATTACATAACAAAATAAACAATTGGTGATTCCTTGTCTGAATGATTTACCCATAAAACCGGAGGCAATCCCTCTGCAAAGAATGTCCACAGTTTGCAACTCGATTTGCAGTTGCATGGTTTGAAAAGCTAAGTTCCAAGAACTTTCCAAAAGATAATCCCCAAGCAGCATCTGACATAACAACTCTCCGAGTTGCTGGTGGAACTCCATCCTCAAACGGACACCTCAGACACCGGTGCCACATCCAAATCTTGCCATCTCTTTCCCCTGGTAACTTCACAGAGGGAAGGCGCCTAACATTGATTGTAAGATTTCCTTGCTGGTGAGTAAAACAAAGGACGTGAGCCTCTACTGGCTCTTTACAAGATGGACACCAACATGCCTGGTAAAAAGCAATCCATGTCATTTCACTTCAGAGATCAGAATTAACTAGTACCAGCAAACACAAAAGTAAACACAACTCACCTGATCAAACAGATCATCACGAAGATATCTCCCAAGAGGCTTATCAAAAGAACTATAGAATTTTATGCGCAGCAACCTAGTACGTTCACATACAGTTCCTTTTGATACACAATGACTGGAAAAGTACACCAATATGCTCTGATGACCATCAGTGGCAGAAAAGTATTCACCAGAAAGCTCATCCTCATTAGTCTTATCTTTTGTTGGGTCAGCAACTTCACCACATTCCCTCTCCTCGTGAACCATGGTTTGTTGCAATTCTGATTGCAAAAGGTCACTTCTACTAAATATAGTGTCTCCCTCTGATTCATTGCACTGATGTAAATAATCTGATAAAGTCAAATTTGAAGTTAAATTGTTATAGTTCAAATCAGATAGTACATTCTCAGCCCTAGAATCTGCCATGGTGCCTGTATAAGAATGAGAACAAAGGTCATCCAGATGCTCGGGCATTGATCCCAAAATTTCAAGCTTTGAATCAAGGCCAACAAAGTCATTCACTCTAGAAGCATCGTCAGCCTCTGATTGGCACATGGTTGAAGAAAAGGTGTTAGATACCATAGAAATATCAGTGTCAGCGGTTGCACTCTCTGGCATGTCAGTAGAGTTCCTTAATATCATTTTAGGAAGGGTAGCACCCTCATCAGCAAGAAATGAGGTCTCAAGAGATAAGTGATAGGCTGCAAAAACTGCATATTGCACAGCATGCTTAATTTTCTTTAGTTCTGTACGGCATGTGCCCTTCAGCAAGATCTGTAATAAGAATCAGAATCAGAATCAGAAACAGACACCATTGCACATCCATATCCATATCTTACACAAAGAAGCATGTAATGTTTTAGAAAAGAAAAAGGAATACCGTGCAACCCAGACGCCGTGGACAACCTTCAAAAAACATTAATGTTTTAGATGGCTTTCTATTTAACTGATTAGCAGTCTCATGATCTTCCACCATTCTGTCTAATCGGAACAACTCACAGTGCCCCAATCGTGCTTTAGATAAGGCATCCACTGATGGAGTGACAAGGGCACCAGTGCACCGAGCTATACGCTCCAGCAAAGGCCTTTTAACATTCAACACCAAAGAGATTTCCTTTGCCAGCAAATATTCCTGGGCACATGAAGCTACACTTTTTTCTACCAGCAAAACATTTGGTCGAAGAGCCTCAATTTTCGAAATGATCATCTTCAGATGATCATTTTCCTGCCAGCATTTACAAATTAGAATTTCTTTCCAAGGAAAACAAAAACATAACTGGAAGCCACACAAGCCATAGGTGAGTCATGAAAGCACCTGCTGTAACAATGTATCAAAAGAAGCCAGTTGATTTGGAACTTTCTGATATTCCAGAGCTCCTCCTAAAAGGAGTAGTCTAGGGTTTTTGTATTGAGAGGTCATGCGCTTATGCTTAATATTTTTTGTACAAACTACTCCTTTGATAAGGGTGCTGCAAAACAAAAATTCATAATTTAATGGTTAATTTAATCACATAGAAATGCCTAGGAACAAGGCAGTGATTTATATGGTATACAGGCAAATTTCAGAAGACTTATTACCTCTCACTTGGGCTTCCAGATGCCACACATTTGACCTTTACATAATTGCCAGGATCCATACTGCCACCTTTGCTAGTATCTGGTCTCACAAAGTTAGCAGCATCCCACGCTACTGTTGCAACTATGTCAAGCCAGTCCTCAGAATCATTTTCCTTGCCAACTTCAATTCCTTCTCCCTGTAAAAGCTGTGAAACAAGAGCTCTAAAATGCCCTTGGATGACAGCTTTTAAAGGTTCCTTGTTTCCCTCGTTATGTTTCTCCTTTGCGGGAAACACATTAGATAGACTGCTACTGGATGAGAACAAGGCACCTGAGTCACCAATATCATCATCCTCATCATCATATGCAAAGAAATTACCTTCTGCATCCTCATTTTCATCATCAGGCTGCGGGGGAAACCAAATAAGACCATTGTTTTCAAAATCCAATGGCCTCTGGGAATTATCAGTCGGGCTGAAAATAGACAAGTCATCAGAAAAATAAGCAGTAGTATATGCATCCTCAGTCCCTTGTTCAGGCTTTCTTAAAACAGCCCTACTTTGTTGACGATAGGGACCATCATTCTGAGGGATGGGGCTTTTCTCCTGCCCCTTCTGTACAGGAAGCCCAGCCCTACTAGAAGTTAAACCAATCCTAGAAGGGCTATCTGAAGGACTGGAACCCAAAGAATTATAGTTGTAAGTGTCATGTCTAGCACTAACGCTACTTGAATCTATATCTGAATTATTATCACAATATGTACGTGATGGGCTGAGAAAGTGCTTCCCAGAATCCTCCGTCCCCTCTTCATCACTCCTACATTTATACACAAAACACATCAAGCACAAACAATTTTCAAAGAAGCAGTATTACTTGAATTATGCAGGTAACTCCAAGTTTCCAACAATTATAAAAGATCATTTGTTCACAAATTCAAGGATAAAATTCAGATATTAAAATGTCAATGGATATGCAATAACTTATCAATGAACTTCCTAAAACATAAAACAAAAGCATGTAACTTCCTGTAACAAGGATGAAAACATGATTACCTGAAGTTAGATGGATGAATAGATACCAAAGAAGGGTGAGTACCAGATGAGGTCAGACTCTTGTTGACCACAGAACAAGGATAACATCCATAATCATGGTCATGAAAACAGTGTTCAAAGTGAGTTCCCTGATTCAATTCAGCATTCAGAGGAGAACTGATTCTATCAACCTCAACAGTAAAGCATGGAGAAGGTGGCTCAGGACTTTGTCTTGGACTCTCTTGTGGAGAGACAGAAGGGTGCACTTTCTCACTACACTTCCTCTGACCCTCATAACACATCCTCCTGTTGGCATCTGAACAGAACTTGCAAGAACGAATGGTTTCCCTCAATCCAGTGTTCTCAGATTCAAGATTTGGGAGATCACAACCCTGGATGCATTTCCCACACAACCAGCGGCCACAGCTTTTGCAATTGTATTTGTACTGAGTCATCTCACCCAAATTTCTATTGCACTCACAACACATTTTGCAGCCACTATGAAGCATATCAAAATCCTCAGACAAACAACACAAATCACTTCCTCCCCAAGAAACCAAAGACCTTACTTTTCCTATTAGATCTAGTAGTGAACTATCAGGTATTCCCATAAAAGATGTAATGACCCAACAAAGAACTCAACCACTGCCTCAAAACAAAACAAAACAAAAAACTTCACTCTCTCCTTTTTCAGTATAGGAATTTTTCTTTCACAAAACTGAAAAATAAAACCAAAATCCTATATTTTGGCACCAAAATACTGATCACTAAAATTGCCTAAAAATAAAAAATCAAGTGAAGAGTATTTGTAAAACCCACGATAAAATTGGGGGGCGACTGTGATTTTTTTTTAATCAAATTAAAAACAATTTCCTTTTTTTCTCTTTTAATTTTGCAAATCCTCCAGGGAATCAAATAATATCAAAGGAGGAGGCGACAACTATAACGACGAGAATCTAGGATTCACCAATTAAACAATATTTACACCGAGAAATATAAACTCCTACCACCATAACCACTCAACCCACGGAACAACAATTTTTCAAATACCACAAACCAAGAACGAAAATCTGTCTCCAAACCCAGCAAGAAAAGCACTAAACTTTGAAATGCTAATGAGACCCCACAAAACTAACCGATCCCTAAATGACCCAGAATGCACTGAGGAAGCGATTCAAGCATTAGCCCCCAGAAGAAACAAGACCCTTAATTGAAAACGAGTTCATCTCTGTGTTTAGGACTAAAAGGCGAAGTCTTTGAACCCCTGGAGAAGAAAAAGAAGAGAAGAGAAGAGAAGAGAAAGTGTGAAGGAAGGAAGAAACTTTAAATGATGGGAAGAATTAGAATCAAGAGAAGAAAGAGAAGAAGTACGGAGAAGGTTCCCTTTCTACCGGAATAGGCTCGCATCTCAAACAACAACAACAACGCCACTTCCTTCTTACCCATCTTCTCTCTTTCACTGCTTTCTTTTCTTTTTCTTTTCTCCTCTTCGCTCTTCCTTCTCCACCTTATTATTATTTTCTTTTCTTTTTTTTTAATCAACTATGCTATTTTTTCCAAACACCCGCTTCTCTCATATTTTTTTTAAATTTTCATCTTGCTCAATAAATATTATATTATATTTTTATCTTAAATGAAAATAAATAATTAAAAAAGTTAGTTAATATTATTTAATTTTATTATTTGTAAAAAAATATAAACTTTCAATAAATTAAAAATTGTTTTATTTAAGCGGATAAAATTAATTAAAATTTACTTAATTTTTTAATTTTTGTTAAAGAAGTGTCCGCGCGTGTCAAAATTTTGAAGATTATTTTCGATAAAATGTATATGTGAGAAACTAAAAATAAAAAGAAATATTTTTATATTCAAAACAAAAAGAAAACATTTTCTTGTTACTAAAATAATAAAATAATTATTTATAAAATAATACTTCGGGAATAAACATCAATAATATGCTGATTTAAAACTGTCAATAGAAATTGATCAATAAACAGCATCCAATCTGCAAACATATTATTTCGTATATGCAGTTACGAAAATCAAATTATAATCAATTACGTATTTAAAAAGATACGATTATATGTTATTTATATTTATCTAGAATAATGTTGATTTTATATATATTTATTGTAATAATAAATGCTATTGATTTGTTGCTTTTTCAAAAAGAGCACGCAATACTCTGGGTCTTATTTTTTGATAAAAAAAATAGTAAGTGATGATTCCTTTTCAGATGTTACTAAAGCCTAAAATATAAGAGGCTAATTGAGTTTTTTATTTTTGTTTCTCTCTCCCTATCAGCATGCCTATTGCCTAGCAAGGGTTTAAATATTATAATACCATTATCTTCAATCGTACTATCCTTAGTTAATTAATTGTTTTGTTTTTTCTCTCTGTTTTTTAAACTTTGCTTGTTTTGATCCCTCCGTAATTGCTTTGTTTCCTGTTCATTGGTCAGCATCAGTGTGTAGACCACACGTTGAACCCTTTTTATATTTACAATAATAACAATACTAAAAATATAAAATAAGTGTTTTTAGATTAATAATTTTTGTACTGCATTTATATTCCATATGTTAAATTCATTTGAAAAAATATAAAATGACTATCGAAATTCGTAATGCATGATCAACAAAAATAAAATATAATCTGAAAGAAGATTCTTTCTATCTATTTCTCCATTATTATGATTTTGGAGAAATAAATTATATTCTCCTCTATATATATTATCTTCATCTTATTTACTTTTCCAAAAGTAGCAGTAATAGAAAAAGAAATGTCATAACTCCACAAAGTTTCTTTTCTTATAGGAAATATAATTCGCAACTGAAAAACCATAACTTATTTGACACTGATTTGAAAATCTTAAATATTATGTTCACATGGGATTGCGGTCCTTTGCAGTTTCTAAGAGAACTGCATGAATCCTAACCATTAAATTTATTTTATAACAATATAATATTTTAAAATTAAATTTTAGCGGCTGGATTTACAACTGCACAGGGTACAGTTCTTTTTGAAGTTCAGGGGATCGGAATCCGTTCACATGTGGTGTTCGCTTGTAATCCGATTACATTAAAAACAAGTAAATATGTTTGTGATGTCAAACGTTTTTATTTTTATCTGTGTTTGTGTGATGTCAAACTAGCACTATGCATTTATTTATTTGAAACTTTATTATTTAAATGTTCATTATTAAATTAAAAGTTATAATATATATAAATATAACTAGATATTCTGTTTTAATTACTATGTTGTTATTTTAATATAATGAATAATTACGCATTGAGAATTATTCTGAAATATTTTAGTTCGTACGTTATGCCCAGCAAATGCCAATTACAATTGACTAACTGATAGAAAAATTGTCAATTTGGGTCGTTGGGGCATTTGAGCTGGTCAATTATAGGTTAACATACTTTAAGTTGGTTCAAGTTGGATCAATTTAATAATTTTGCTGGTTTAGTGCAGCTATGGGAATCACGGGCTAAACGGTTGTCACAGGGGTTACTGTTTTTCTAAATATAAAATTATAAACTATAAATAAAGGTTAAATTTTTATTTTTATTTTTTATCTTATGCTAAAAAATTGTTATTATTTTTACTTTTTTTAATCTTTTATCTTTTTAATTGTCAAATTTGAGTTAATATTATCCTTCTGAAATTATTTTTAATTTTAGAATATAATTTTTAATTCTTTTTATTGATTTAATATGTAAAATTTATGTTATTAAATTTATTTATATAAAAAAATAAAATTTAATTAAGGTTCAAACTAAATAAAAATTATAAACATGGTAAAAACATGAGAAGTGAGTCTCATGAATATCTAGAAAAGAATATAATAGGAGATTTTTCAAAAAAAAAATATTCACAAGGCTCCATTTTCACACAATTTTTATCATGTTTATGATCTTTGTTGGTTCAAACATTAATTAATTTCTATAATATTTATGTAAATAAATTTAATTACTAAAGTTTCATGTCTTAAATTAGTTTTGTCGCGATGTGCTCGCGACCTCATGGCGGAGGGTTTAGGAGTCGTCACTGATGTTTTTGTTTTGGAACATCAGGAAACCTTGGAAGTTGATTAGATTGGACAGGCTTGACCTTGGACCAAAGAGGTGGTGTTCGGAGGTCAGTTACACACGAGATGCCCAGCATCCGTTGTGTCCATCACTTGATGGTTACCCTACTTTTAAAACCTAGCTATGATGACACTTGCTCATGTGATGCACTCTTGTGGATAAAAGGATCTGGATGGGTTTTGGGGCCAGGATAGTGCGTGTGTGTATAGACTTAATGAAAGAATTACTCCTGCATGCCTACGTATCTCTTTTTGCAAGAAGTTAAAGTCCACGTAATTCTGTGAAAAGATATCTGGGTGACTAATCCGACACACTTTTGGATCTTGTGGGACTGAATGGGATTCGACCTTAATATGAGTCCAGGATCGTTTTGGATTCAAGATGGGACCAACGGGGTCTCGAACTTGGCACAGTGGGGAGTCAGCTCAGTTGGGGAATAGTTATTATTGATTCATTTGAACTCAAGGTCAAGGGGATTGACTTTAAGGGGGGCTAGGTATCTTTGTGTTTTTCTTGGCTCTTTATTCGGATGGTTTGGGGACTTTGTGGTTTGAAGGTTTGTGTGGGCCCAGGGGGATGCAAATGGAAGGTGTGGTGTTTAGGAATGATTGAGAGTTGGTTGGGAGTACTTACTGGTATCCAGTCAAACTCCTAAGTGTCGCTTGTTTATGGACTCTGAGTACTTATGCGTCAAATATTAACTCTCCTGAATTGCAGATAGTCTCCTCTCCTCCTCTGATTCTTGATCCCTTCTCGTTCCACATTGCCCCTTTTATAGGCACTTCCCACCTTCTTTCTTTGTTGACAGTATCTTTGGACAATCTTTACTCATAAATGCGATGACGATTTTCCTATATTCATTTAATGCGGCGACGCTTTTTCTTCCTCCTTCAGAGCACTTTTGTATTAATTATGGTGACGATCAATCAGAATGTGGTGCTAGGCGTGGTCATATAAGGATGAACTCTATCATTCTTTTCGGCAGGGTAGTCATCTTGTCAAGCATGTCTTCCCATGTTTTCACTCTTCGCTTCATAGCGTCTTGTTCCACGAAGTCCTGTCCTTGCCTCTTTAATGCTTCCTTATTCTTTTCATTTTTTCAGGAGCACATTCGTCTTGTGCCCCTCTGCCAGGTTCTGTTTTGTCCCCCGTTTCCAGCTTTTCTTGTGTTTGACTTTGCCCCTTAGTACAACTGTGGCCCTGCTGGCTTTCCACGTCATTCTTCAGGTTGTCAATGGGTCCCGCAGTTGTCTTTGGGTCCCGCAGTTGTCTTTGGGTCTTGTTTTGATTGCTTCTTTGATCTTGAGCCGACCCAAGAACGATTCCGTTCATTTCCCCGGCTCCAAGGGCTTTAATATTGGGTTGTATCCGTGCGGTTTGTGAGTCTTGGGTCAGCTTGTTTCCTTTATGGGCCCGACAGATCGAAAACGGGTCCAACAAGTTTAAAACTAGTTAAAAATTGTATCCCAAAATAAAAAATAAAATTTTGTTAACATTAACTTAAATTCAAGAATTAAAAGACCAAAATATTTTTTTAAACAAAATGTTGTTAGTACAAGTGGTTTAGTACCTTGGTTCCTTAACCAAGATATGGGGTTTGATCCCCAACTTAAACATAGAATCATACCTAAAGGTGTCACTTATATTAATTTGATGAAAAAAATAAGTCAAATAATACATATGATAAATTTTAAAAAAATAATATATTAAAATAAAATTCCTAAAAATATTCTCATTGAAAAACAATTAACCATAAAAACTCTTATTAAATAATGATAACCGGTAGTTGATTCTAATTTTATATATAAAAAATAGTTATAAAAATAAATAATAAAAAATTTAGCCAACAGACTAACTCAATCTATCTCGAACCAATTCGGTTTAAATATTCGGGCTAGAAAATAAGGTCGAATTTAAAATTTTACAGCTTAATCCATGCAAATAATTTTACAAAATATTTGTAATTTAACACGCTAACTTAATCATTTTTAGCTTTCAGTTAACGAATATTAGGTACCAGCTAATTTTTACTTACTTTTATTAAATATAACTTAAATTTAAAACCCTTTACTAAATATATCAGATTTTGCGATTTTATCTAACATCTTTTTTATATTGTAAAATCACAATAATGGTAATAAAAATTCAAATTAATTGTCAATAAAAAATTTCTTAAAAAGATTATTCATATTAAAAAATGAAAAATATATATATATATATATATATATATATATATATATATATATATATATATATATATATATATATATAAGTTTCAAAGAAAAATATTATTTTAAAAAATATATATATATAAGATTAAAGTTTTTTTAAATGTAATTTATCATGTTTTTAATCAATACCACTTCAGCTTTACTATATTGATTATATATTACATAAATATGAGACAAACTTACTTGGGAATTTTTTTATCTATTATCAATTAATTTTGATTTTTGTCTCATAAAAAGAATTCAATTACGAGAGGGGATTCTCTAATAATAGAAAAATATTTAGGTTTGGAGAGTGGTTTATTTTTCTTGAATACCAGACATTAGTTTACCTCTATTACAGAGATGAAACATTAAAATCTATTTTAAATAGGTATGATAAACATGCAAAGCATGATATGTGTAATTATTTTGTTACGTAATTGGTGAACAATTTTAGTAAAAATATATTCTACTTATTCCTTTTATTACTTGCAAAACTAGTACATTTGTCATTTTGACATGGAGTATTTTTCAACTTAAAAACATAGTTTGCAAATTCAAGTGGTTATTTTACATACATTTCTTCTATAAATTTACTAAGAAAAACACTTTTCACTTCCATTTGATAAAAGATTTATGTTTTTATGTGTAACAAATAAAAACATGAATCTAATACTTATAATTTAATTATAGTTGCAAAAGTTTCTATAAAAATCAATGCCTATATATTGATTATAGCTTTGAACTACTAATTTTGTCTTCGTTATAATAGTTTTGTTGTCATTTTCATCTAATTTGTTTTTAAATATCTACTTAGTTCTAATTATGTTTTTTTGTCTAGATTTAGGAACTAAGTTCCTTGTAGACTGATCGAGTTCTTCTTGCATGTTTGTTACCATCCATTGATAAATTAAAAGTTTTTCTATCGCCTTATGCTCTACCTTAAAGACTTAAGAAAAAATGAAACTTGGTTTCTGAAGGATGATTTTCTCTTAATCCTTCAATTCTTTCTCCAACAATGAAATCATGTCAAACTTCTAATCATGTCTAAAGTTAAATTATATGAGACGATGAATTGGTAATAGATTATTTCTCCTTTACTTTGTGTTCACCTAACAAACTAATCTACAAGTCTATAATTTTTACTTCAAGATTTGGTAGTTTTATTTGTTAGTTAAGTGTTGAATATAACATAGATCAATTATTTCTATAATTGAGTTTTTATAGTTATATAGTTTATATCCATTAGATGCATTTCAATATTTAAGAAAGTTTCCTTTATTTGCCTTAGAGTCAGACTATAGAAATTGACTTATATGATGTTAGGTTTTTTCCTCTCCAAAATTCATGGAAAGTCTTGTTTAACAGTTATGTTATCAATATTTTGTTCTACACATAGCATGCAATATTCATAACTTTAACCATAAATGCTAAGAAAAACAGTCCTCAATGTCTTCGAAGATTGTATTCTTTCATTCCATTATCAATTTTGCTTAGGTATTCTTACTGAAGAGAAATCATGAAAGATGCCATATTTCTAATAAAAAAAACTTTAAATCCTTCATTTTTAACCTTTCTGTGGAAACTTTTCATGTTTTTCACTTTTTTACAAGAAACAATGAAAGTTCATGTTTGAGAGATAAGAAGTATACTCATATATATGTGTGTAATAGTCATCCAAAATGACTAATGTATACTTCTTACCACGAGACTCATAATCCTTGTAGGTGCCAAATAAATCTACATGCAACAACTCTAAAGATCTAAAAGTGGGGGGAATAAGTTTTTCAAAATTCTCAAACAATCATTTTTTCAAGATACTTTAAACCAACATATCCAAAATATTTTTTCCCAAATGCATTTCTCATATTTCTTAGAGAGCACGCATATACAAAATTTTGTGTATTTTAATAGTAAAATGGATGAAGTTGTCATTCTTTTTTACTATGCATAAATTTTTGTTAAAGAAAACATGATATTGATATATTATCACATGTGTTATCATTGAGTAATAAATTATAATTATTTTATGAACATTGTGTGTTGATGAAATTTTGGAATATGTTTTAAACTAACAAATCCAAAATATTTTTTACTAAATCTATTTCTCATATTTCTTAAAGAGCAAACATGTACAAATTATTTTAATAATTATTGTTGTTATTCAATTGAATTGACCAATAATTATTATTTACTCCATTTACATTTTAAACCCTCACATCTATGACATATGTTTTTGAATCTCATCACAGTATAAATCTCATAAAATACTCTCAAGTAAATATTAATTCAACTCATTCCAAATGATATGATAAATAATTAATCTCAAATTGAGAACTTAAACACTAAATATAGTGAGACTACATACAAACTAAAAATTATAAATATTTGAAAGTTAATATTATTAAACTAACAATATAATATTGAATGGAATAGTCAAACTTGATACAAAAGCATATACAAAAACTGCCGAGCTTGGTTGTCTAACATTAGGAACCCTCCATAGTTGAAGTATTGTACGTAACACAGATTTTTCACACCTAGTGTGAGATCATTCTTGATGTTTATTCTAACAATATTGTTGATATGTGTATGATACTGTGATAATTTCGAAAGAGGTCAACTTTTAAACATGATAATAAAGGAGATTCTACATGTTTTGAAAAAAAAATATTTGTAGACTAGTTAATTTATATATAGTGAAAGCCAAAATTAATCTTTATTAATTGATTGAATTATTTATAGGTATATGGAATTTTTTAAATGAATAAAGAGCATTTTTGCTTATTTTTTTGCATGATAAAATTGTACATATAAATTCTTTTGATCGTTATAATTGATCTAAATTATTTTTTGTATAAATTTTAATTGATTGGAATGATCAGATTTCACAAATTCTAAGTTCGTCCCTATTCATTAGATCATTTTGAGAATTTTTTTTATAATATATTCTTCAATTTATTTTTTACATTAATTATGTTTTGACTAAAATATTTAAAAATTACTTTCTATTATATATATATATTATATTAATTTATTAATAATTTATATTTTTTTTTTCTAATACCTGTAAAATCATTATCACTCATCATTTACTATTTCTACTTAATTAAGTAATATGAGTTAGTCATCTTATTCAATTATTACGAGGATGAATTTATCTTATTAATTTATAACATTTATTGATGATTATAAAAAATTTTAAAGTAATTTTTAAATATTTATAGTATTTTAATAAAAATATATATTAATTTTTTATTAAAATAAAAAAAAAATTATGAGATAAATTATATATATATAAGTATTAATTTTTTTAATAATTACATTTTATTCAATAACATATTTTTAATATAAATAGATTCATTGAAAGTTGTGAATGTTTAGCATTACATTTATAAAATATATTGTATTCAATAAATATAATATTTAATAATACATTCTTCAAATTAACTATATATTAAATTTAATAAATATACATATTTATTTAAATATTTATAAAGACACTATATTAATAATATCAATTAAGTACTGCCTTAGTAAATGTGTTTAACTTTATTTTACTTTTTATATATATATATATATATATATATATATATATATATATATATATATAATTATTTTGATGTATGTTTTGTGAAAATAATACCAAATAAAAATAAATATTTTTAATAATCAAATTAGCACCATTCATAATAATTTTTAAAATAATAATTCAAGGAATAAATTAAGATGAATTGTTATATATATTATAATATAACAATATATAAAGGAATATTCTCAGTTTTGTCTTATTTTTTTTATTCTTTTACCCTCTCATAACTACAATGTATCCAAGAAATTGCAAAGTTTTACTATCATTTTATTTTATTTTTAATTTTTTAAAAAACAAAGGGCACGAAGTGTCGTTTTTCTCTAATATATAATAAAATATATTTATATTTTTTAAAAGAAAAAAATTTAACAGATGAGAAGAGAACAATAAAATATTTATATATTTATGAAAATAATAGTGTAAAAAATAATTTGTTAAATTTTTTTTAATGAAAATTAACATAATCCTAACGAATTTTTAAATAAAAAATAAGATGTCATGTATTTTATGTTAGGTAAAAGTGTAATGTTTAATATAAAAGAAAAAAATAAAATCATATTGGTACAAATAAAATCATATTGGTACATTTTTACGAAAAATAGTACAATTTACTGGTATTTTTTTATTGATTAGACTTTTGACGTGCATTCATCATAACTTGTATAATCAAGATAATAATTAATTGATCAGTACAATAGTTAATTTCATAATTAATCAATTATTTATTTAACAAGTTAATATTTAATTGATTATGTTGTTTTGTTAAATTGTAGTTGTTGAAAAATTTAACAAAAATAAAATATTTTAAGAGAAAAGCAAAATAATTATAATAATAACATGTGACTTAATTAGTTTGGTAGTAAAACATATTTAAGAAAGGTGAACTGACCGGTATATATCACCTACTAGACTAGACTAAACACTACCATATTAATATATGATATTTTTAAATTATTTTTTATTTATAAAATAAATATTACATATATACTTTAAAATAAATATTAGAGAAAAATTAATAATTTTAAATTTTAGAAAATAAAAAAAAAATTATAGAATGTAATAAAAAAATTTATTGATTTTATAAAAATATAAAATAATAATTTTAAACTTTATAAAAATAAAAAGTAATTTTTTATGTAAACTAAAATCAAATCTCGCTCGTTATATAAAAGATCGAAAATATATCTAAGTCGAAAATATAATTAATTGATAAAAATATTATTTTTTTTTGCTCTGATAAAATATTAAATAATATTCAATTACTGTGCCTATGGTATAACACACAAGTTACGGTACTAATTATATTATAAAGAGTTATAACTTATGAAATTATTTTTCTTAAATTTTAAAACTTATGTTTAAGATTTTAAATATTTATATACACACGTTAATATTTATATACCCGTAAAACTGGTAATCCAATATAAATTTAAAGATAAATCTTTATAAATGTAAGGCAGAGGTAGAGATTAAAGTAATACCCGTTGTTTTCAGTGACGAGCTAAGTTGAGATCAACATTTAAAGTTTATATTTAACTTATAAAAATTATTGTTTAAATTTGATTTATAATTTATAATGATGATATTCATTTTTTTATCTTTATATATTTTGGATTATTTTGTCTTTTAATTAATACTATAAACTACACCATTATAATAACTGCATACCTCCCTACTTGCATATGGGGAGACACAAAGTGTCTTTTCCCCCCTAGTTTAAATAGATGGAATTTAAAGTTTAAATTTAGTTTGATTAAAATAAATATATGAAGCTTGTTTAAAAAAAAATTTGACCTGACTTATTTGATTTATTTATGGTTATTAATTTTATCAAATTTCTTTTTGAATAAATTGTTTTTTATTAATTTAACATTTAACAAATATTTTCATACAAGAAAAGGAAATAAAATAATTTAAAAAATATTTTTATTTTAAAGATTGACTTAAATTTTAAAAATAAAATTTTCATCATAAAAATGATATTTTTAGACAAGGTATTTGGTCAATGGTCACCTATTTAAAAATTGACTTCTAAAAATTAAAATTAAACCTATAGATAATAAAACGTTGACATAGTAATAGAACTTAATTTTAAATTTAAATATATTTATATTAACTAAATAAATAAATTTAATCAAATATATAATGAGATAAACTCAAATAATTTACAATTTTTATACCCTTATCCATCTCCACCCGTTACCATTGTTAATTAGAGAAGCGGGAGGAGTAAAATAGAAAGGGAATTAGGACCAAGCAATCTATGTTGAGTAAATTAATAGATATTCTACAAATAAGACGGGAACAAAGTCAGAAAGGCAAATATCTCCATTATTTTTGGGCGGCATATTACATCGAATTAAACTCTTGATATGTATAACATGCGTGAAGGTTTTGTCTTTGAATTTTGAACATATATTTATATAAAAACAATTTAATTATTTATAATAATTTTAATTAATTTTTTTAATTAAAGATACATATAATCTTTTATTTTTTTTTTTACTTAAAATTAAGGATTGAAGATGACTTCATTCAACTCGATCCGAGATTGAATTGGATGCATTTAAGTTTAAAATTATATTCGATCTATTTTGATAACAATTTTAAATTATTTTTCAGGTCAACTTAATTGGGTTTAGTATCCTGTATTTATTTTAAAAAATATTTTAATAATTATGTAATAATAATATTTTTTATTTAATAAATATTATTTTGTATAATATAATATATAATTATAATAAAACTATTTATTTTAAAATATATTATAAAATATATTTGATTTAAATTTTATTTTTTATTATATGATTTATCTAAGATTAATCTATTACGTTAAAAAGTTGAGTAAATTTAATCTTGTACCCGTATTTCTTATTTATTAATTAGATTAAATTCAAATTTAAATAAATAAATTTATCTATAAATCTCATAATTAAAATTTGTTTTTAGATAAGTTAAGATGAAAGAGATTTTACATATTAGCTTATAAAAAATATTTAATTTTTTTTATTTTTCTTTCCTATATAATTAATGGAGAAATTTATCCACTTATGTACTAAATATAATTCAGCCTTGTTCTGGTGTGGCTACACCTACCTTCCCCTGTTATCCTTGATGAATTGATTGTTGTTGAACTTGGAAAATTAGTACATTTATTTGGCATTAAGCTACTCTTGAAAGTTACAACTAAAATTTAATTAGTTAATAAATTCAGTCGCTTTGGAGAACTTGTTAAATAATCACAAGGAACACGAAATATATATTATGTTTAAATTTATTTGGCAACTTACCAAAAATACAAAAACAACTTGCAGTGTTATAAACTTCCACTAATCTTTGTCTCTGTTATTTGTGATAATATATTGGAAAATTCAATAGCTAGTACGTATTACAATAAATATATATATAAAGATAATATAAAAAGTAACCACTCAGCATGCTTAGATTAACTGCAAGATAAATAGTCGTATTTAATTTTTTCTTACAACTAATATTTTAATATGTAAATTGTATAAAAGATAAATTATTTTTTATATATTAGTATTTTAACTTGTGTATTAAATAAGATCAATATTTATTTATATATAGTTATAATTAAAATTCACAATAAATAAGTATTTTAAATTAATTATAATTAAAATTTATAATAAATAAACATTTTAAATATATAAATTATATTTTATATTTATAGTAAATAATTTAAATTGAGTTTTTAGATTTTTTAAATTCAAATTAATAGACATTAAAAAAATTAAATATATAAAATAAAAATAAAAGAGAGTAGTTTGAGATAGATGATGAAATAATAGAGAGAAGAGGGAGTGTAGTGATAATTTTTAATCGAGAGAGTCAGAGTTTTCCTCTTTTAAGTTACGAATTCTAATTTTTTAAATATATAAATTTTATTATTTAAATTTATAATAAATAAATATCTTTAATTATATATAATTATATTTTAAATTTACAATAAAAATTTAAATTATGATACAAAATTATTTTAAATTGTTCACAATTACTATTAAAAATACCATTGAATTAAATTTTAGAAAAAATAATAAAAGAATGTTGATTAAAAATAATAGACATTTAAGAATATCAATCAATTATATATATAAAAATAAAAAATAATAATTTAAGATGATTAAAAATTATAAAAATAATGTGTGGAATATAAATTTGGAAGAGAGATAAAATATGAAAAATTTTAACTGTAAAAGTAAATAAAGTGAAAATGTTATTCTATGTAAATTTTTAATTTATAATATAAGAATGGATGAATTACGAAGAAACCGGATTCATATAAAAACATCTTAATTTAAGAGTGATATTAGTAACATGTTTAGCTCGGATAGTGTAAAAACTACATTTACATGATAAAGGTATGTGAATGAAGTTTGATAAAATAAAATTGATTATATTTATAGTTGTTTTAAAAATTAATTAATTTTAATAAATTAGCTGAAAAGTAATTTTAAGATGTATTTATTTTGTTGTTAAACTAAGATAGTATGCCTTTAGATTATAAAAAAAACACTTTTACATGATAATAAATTATTAAAAAAGAGTTTGATACGATTTAATTTATTTAAATATTATACAATATTTGATGTTTTTGGGTTAATTTGATAAAAATTCCGATAGATTCGATCAGAATTATTATAACAAAAATGATAAAAAAAAATAATTTTAGAAAATACTTTTCAATTTAAATAAAATAACAAATGATTAAAATTTGTTACCTTCACTTTAATCCAAAATATATCATAACAAAATAGTTTTTTTTTCTCAAAAGATGTTATTGATATATATTCAAATATTACAAATCACATATTAAATTTTTAATATAAGTATGTGATAGGAAAATGTAATAAGACATATGCAATGATACAATACCGTAATAAATATAAATTCTTCTCATTTCTAATAATGATAACAATAACAAGAAGAATTATACAAGAGATATCAAAATTTTTAACATGTGAGAGGTAAAAATCACAAATGGTTCAGATCAAATAAATCAATCTATTATTATTAAATAAGACTACAAGAGTGTTCAATCAAGAGGACAAATTCGTGCATATAACCAACCAACACAATCAAGCAATAAAACTTACAAATGGAGAGTAAGAAATGAGAAACAAAAAGTGAAGGACTCACAAAATCGTGTTATTGTACGAGCATGATGTCAAGATGAAAAACTATATGTGTTGAACCTACTGTCAAATTTCCAGTCCGATCCAACGATTAACAAAAAAGATATCGCGATTTTGATGTCGTGCTTATCATAGCAAAGATGAAAACAAAACTCTTTCTTTTTCTCTATCTTTTGAACGTGAAAATTCACTTTTTCTTAATTTCGTGTTTCGTGTCTTCTTAATCTGATCCTTTTTTCTCTTATAAGAGACCTAACGAACTTGAGAATATTGAGCTTTTTTCACACATAATTGGGAGACAAAAAATAACCAAACAGAATGAAATATTTTAAATATTATTTTTTGAACTATTAGTTTTTTTATATCAAATTTTTAAATTAATCAATAACTAAGAATCTTTTTAATTGGTACGCATCACATGTATCTTTCACACGATGGTTAAGCGGAGTAAGCGCTACAAGTTTTACCGATTTGGTAGTTAAAAATTAAGAATAAAACGTGCAACACTTTAAAGTTGTTTTTAGTAAAAAAAAATCAAGCAACATTTGTTTATCTCACAATCTAAACATTTAGCCAAAACATGTAAATAGAAAGCAAACAAATCAGTAAATCACTTTCTCTCTGTATTAGAATAATTATAGTGAATGAGAATTTTTTTAGAATTTTTTTAATGAGATTGTTTTTAAGAATTTTTCTCAATCTTTTATTTTTTAATTTATTATTCTTATCTTTATTTATAAAATAGATTTTAATATTTTTAAAAAGAAATTATCGATAGTTTCAAATAATATTTTATCATAATATAAATTATTTATTATAAATATATAATATAATTAATTTATATATTCTAAAATATTTATTTATTATAAATTTTAGTTATATAAAATAAATATTTTTATCTTGTGCTTTCCAAATAGTAGTAATAGAATAAGGTTGAAAAGGGAAATTACTTAAACAAGGAAAAATAATGGAGAGGTGTGACCGACAAGAAAACTAATTGAATTTGAAGTCTCTCTCAATCTCTTTTTTTGAATAACTCTTATATTAATTAATTGGTTAGCATAGTATTAGAGGTATGATTTGGTAGAAATATGGAAATGCAAATATACCCTAAATAGTTATAATGGAAGTAATGAAATGTAGATGTACGCAAAGTATTTTTCCAAAATAAAACGACATGCCCCGTGCAATATTCATAGGCGAGAAAGGGTTTGGTAGCATTAGCTTGGAAAGTGTTTGGTAACCAGACAACATCTGCAAAGGAGGTGTGCCTGCTGAGTTGTGCCGAAAGATACAATGCCTTTTATTTCAAAATTTCTTTCTCCCATTATTAAGTACACGTACTTTATTCGTCTTTTCTTTGGCACACCATAATTCTCCTAATATACAAACTAATTTTCCTCACGTGAGCAAATTTGGAATTCTCAATCACATTTTTTAACTCTTAATTTCAAACGTTTTGTTTAATTAATCGCAAGTTGGATGTACAATTTCCCTATGTTTTATCTATTAGTTACATCATTGTTAGACATGAATAGTCACAAAAGGATAAGAAAGAAGAAACGAGAAACCGCCCTTGAGGCTATTAAGCTGACAAATTTGCTGCTTCTATTTAGATCATGACTCATCTCCATGTGGGACGGTGTCATGCTTTCACAGTTATTTTTGGTTGGTAGAGAGGAATCAATCCCACCTTTCTTTTATTTCTTCATGCTTCTCAAACCCAATTTCTTCAATTATATATATTTTCATGGCTAAATTATTATTCTTAGTATTTCAAACTTTAAACTATTTTTCATTTGTAATTTTATTCTTAAATGTGTTTTGTATATTTAAGGACCAATTTTACTCATATATCAAAGATAAATTTCGGAATCAAACAGTGAGAAATATGATTTTCTTTGTGAATTTGTTTATTAGCACTTAAGGAGCTTTAACTGTTCCTTCTACTTGTGCTATACTTTAGACCTAATTTAAAGTAAAATTAATTCATTGACGTGGAGTTTGGGTAATTTATTATACGAGGGACATTGTACCTTTAAATCTTATTACGTATATAAAAAAAAAGTCAGACCCATGACGGTAAGACACATTTCTTTTCAAGCTTTTAACCGATCGCAGCCCTCAATTGACTTTTCTTTCAAATTAACTATGTTCCTCTCCAACACATTTTCAAATAAAGATTCACATTTTTCAACAAAAACTCGTCTTTTAAGTTTACTTGTGAATATATAAAATTTCAAAATAAATAAATAAATTTAGTTCCTTTAATATATTAAAGGCAGTACGTTTTAAAGAAAAGTGAGAAATTATAATTGTGGATTTTCTATCAATAATTATTAAGATTATAATTTTTTTTAAAAAATTATCGTTTTAGTCCATGACACTATCATACTAGTCTTTGAAAGTTAACCACAAAAATATTAGTCTTTGATAGGAAAGAAATATAAAATAAGTTCATAAGTGATATTAAAATAATAACAAATAATTAAATTAGGAAGTTAAATAAAATAATTTAAAATTTCAAATACTTATTTAAAATTTATTTAATTTTAAGGATTAATTTTTTACACTAAAGTGGTAGTTTTTTTTTTTTTTTAAATTGTGAGTTTTAGTTTTGAATCTAAAACTTGATACAAACTATCCAAACCTCTCATTATTAGACTAATTTTAATATATTTAGATTGTGACATGTATAAGTATAACAAAAAAGAAAATTTTTAAGAATTATTTTCTTGATTTTTAAATGAATAGTTATAATTTTATATTTTTCTTTTTTAAAATGCATTTATTACTTTAGATTGCTTGATGAGAGGGTTTTGGTGATTATAGTATTTTATTTGGCTTAAATAAGATTATTTTTCCTGAAAGATACAGGCAGTCTCTTAAAAAAAAATTTATTTATCCAAATTATAAATCCAGTTCCCACCTTTTTTATTATTTAGAAATTTCCATCCCTAACTTTATCCTATTGAGAAGTACTTTTTAATAAGAATCCGATAAAATAGAAGTGAGGCATGATGCTTGCTATCTTGTCATCGTCCACTTCAGGATGAAATTAGTCCTTAAACACAAAGATTAGCATTAGGACCTATAAGAGGGGGCTATTTAGTATCTTTTGGCAATACTCTGACTAAAAACATAGCCAATTAGTCGCTTCTTGTGTGCATATATGTCTCTTTACATTGGTCGGCCTGACCATATTCCCAAATAAGTTAAGGACAAACACATCCACTAATCCTCAATCGTGTATGTCACACTCAAGTTTTTCTCACTAATCAGTTGGTAAATATCTCAATCATGTACATGGTAACGCTAATGCTAATACCAGCACATCGTTGATTGATTAGCTCTTGCAATTGCATTGCCTTTATCGTTGAAATTTGAAGATTACAGTGACAAGTGAAAAAGGAATGTGGGACTGAGGGTAATTTGTAAATAAATAGATAGATTAATAATTGGCACAAAGTTTGGTAGGTCCTTTAAAGTGGCTTGTCGTCATAGTTTTACTGCTTCTGGGCTATTTCAACTACTACTCTTAAATGGTAGTTTTTATTCCTCTGGGACACACTGGTGTCGAGGTATTCTAGGCCTTATAGTCGTCTTTATTTACAAGTTTCTGTTCTGTTGTATGCTTGTGAGTGTCTGGTGGGAGCATTATTAAGATTCTAAGTTTCCAGCCTCAAAGCTCCAAATTTATACTCTAGGATTCTATGCCCATACCCTACAACAAATAAATGGTTATATAGTTCAGAGTCCATAGTTGTTGTTGGGGGTGTTAATTCTGTGGAGAAGACAGTTATGATCCCTGTTCCAGGCTTTGTCCTAATTTATGTGGAGGGTATCAATGCGGACAAGAGGTGGTTACAGCGGATTATAGTGCCCATTTTCGTGTGTCTCCCTCCAACACTTTATGGACCAACCATATGCCCATGCCCTATTTAATTCAATTTAATTACTCCAAAATTATCAAAACTCAAGCAATTAACCAAATGCCTCCTTCTCCAATATTCTATAACATGCATCTGCTATACCCACCGGTCATCACCAACGGGACACGCTCGTCCGTTTGATTCTTCATCACTAAGTCATCAAAATTAACTTTGCCGTTAAAGCCAGGCCGCGCCACCTACAAATACCACTATTTCAGTGCTGCTACTTTCCATCTTTATTATTTCACTAAAGTCATCACCACCATGATTAAATAAATCAAATTGTATGCCATTTTAGGTGAACTTAACTTTGTAATTAAGTTATTAATATTTACTTTATTATAAAGTGAGTTGCAACATTCATAGTTAATTTATGTATTTAATTTTTATAGATATTTTTTAAAAAGTGAAAATGTATAAGTCAGTTTTAGTTTATAAGAAAAGTATTTTATTTTCTAGAAATACTTCTGAAAATTTATATATAAAAAATATGAGCTCCAATAAATCCTAATCCAATTGGGCAAATGCTGCTGCTAGATATAAAATAGATTTGAAGGTTGCGGCAAGACTAAAAGAACATTGGAAAAGAGTTATGGAGTAGGCCACAGAGTTTGAAGATGTTGAGGATAGAGCCGTAATGGAAATGGAAATGAAAATGAAAAAGACTGCGGACAAAGCGCAAGAAAATAATCAAGAATTAGGCAGAACAAGATATGACCTTTGAATATGACAATAAATAATAATTTAGGGTAAAATTATCCGTTAGTCAATTAGAGACAAATTCTTTAATTGTGTCAAACACACATAACTCTATTTATTCGGGTTTTCTTTATTCAAAAACAATCCAGCCCTATACTTTTAAACAATGTAAAAGTATAAAAAAATTGCTTTCAATTTTTTTCTTTTTCAATTTCGTCCAACACTGTAAGAGAATTAAAATTTTGCTTCTAAAAAAAAGAGAACACAAGGGCCGCTGTCAAAGTTCCAAAACTCAATCCTTTTCTGAACCATCCTTGCTTAACTTATTTAATAATTAAGATAAGTTAAAGGGGTTTAGAAACTTATTTACATTAACTAAGATACTTTTTAGGCACATAAAATACCATTTTAGACGTGATAGAACAGCCTAGTACTAGTTTGTTTAGGTGCGCAATTGCATATAAATAGAAAATCTCTTTGGTATGAGAAACAAACACACCATTTTTAAGGAGAAATTGTTCTGTAATCTATAATAACAAAGAACATTAATTCATTTTCAACTCACCTTTTAGGATTTAGATTTTTTAAGCTTTTATTCTTACATGAAATATAAAATTTAATATCACACTTAATCCAAAACCTAAAGTCATTAGTTCATTCTCATTATTATTCAATATACTTATTCTTACTTAATATGAAATTATTTCACTTACGTCTTAATTTAACAATTTTACTATATTACATATGTAAGTATTTGTTTAGTTGTAACTCTTATAAAATGATAGATGATATTATCTTATATAATTTTTGTTTTTTAATCCTATTAATTATCTTTTTCTAAATATAATAATAAAAATATTTGAATTTTATTTTTTATACTAAAATAAATATTACAATAAAAATAATAATTATAATAATTATTGGTCTTGAATTTAAAAAATAAAAAATATTGATAAAAAATATAAGGCTAACCAAAAAGCTCATAACCTGTATATAAAATCGAGTAGTCTATTTATCTAATTCTAATTTTTATAAATATTATTTTAATGATTTATCTCACACTTTAAGGAGTGTATGATAGGTGGAACGAGGAAAAATAAAAAGATAATTAATAAAAAGAAAGAAATGATAAAACAAAGAAAGGAATAAATGATGGGAAAAATCAAATTTTTATTTGATTTAGATAATAAAATAAAAATATATATTAAATTTAATTAAAATATATTAATAATATAATTTTTTATTATCATTCAATTGGTTATATAATTAAAATATTAATTTTATTAAGTAATTATTTAAACTTTATATTTATAATAATTTATAATTAATCGATAATATATTAAAATAAAATTTATTTTTAATTTTTAAATTCTAATACACCACCATCTTTTTCAAACTAGAGAAATATAAAATATTATAATATTTCTAGTGCCATAAATGATATTACTTTTTCAAGCTAAGCAAAAGAAAAGGTATACAATCTATTATTGACTAAGACCAGACTTTATTTTTGAAGGAAACAAAAGTTGTTTACCCGTTTATGCTCTAGATCTAATCGGGGTCGTCCATTTCCGGGCCCCACCCTCATTTGGGTCAACATTTGGAATATGCAAGCGTGCGTGCAAACGCATGACGGAAGAATTATGAAACCATTTGTATAAACCTTATAAAAAATTAAAAACATTGTAAAAATGAGAACATTATGCTGCAAAGAGGAGAGAAAAAAGTAATATTATATCCTCTTACCAATCTTCTTATTTTTTATAAAAAATAAATATATTTAATATCTTAAAAATATAATATATATTTAATGCTTATAATAGTACAAAGAAAAAGAAAAGAATGAATAATAGAAAGAACGAATTTGTTGTAAAAAGAAAGAAGGAAACCCAAAATTCTCGTTCTGCCTAAGTTGTAGATTCTGAGTATCACGTGGATCTGCTATTTTCACGTCATTAATATACAATTACTTTCATTTTTAAGACTGACTTCCTGCGCATGTGATATTCAACAATACAGCAATAAATTCACATTCAATGCATAGAAACCAACGCAAAAAGTATTTTCTTTTGAGGTTTGCCTCAGCTAAAATAAAAAAATAATGTGTATAAATTGACAAAAAGAAGAATGTATCCATCCTTAATTTAAGCTTAAGATTCGATTTAATTCAAATCAAGAATAAATATATTATTTTATTTCTCAAATTACCTAAATTTCCACTTTAATAATCATTTCCTTCTTTCCCTTGTATTGTATAACTGCTCTTGAAGGAGTTTTGATGTAGAATATGCTTGACTCCTTGTTATATTTTAAAGATAAGAGAAAATAAAATATTTCTGCTGGTGCTGGGGTTGTATCCGTGACATGGAATGAATTGAAAAACTATACGAAAGGCCATGGTATTGCAATTGGTACCCATTTATTGGCTGGAAAAGAAAGTCATTGAATCACGCCGCTGGTTTTTATTACTATTAAATATTAAGTATACGAAAATGAAAAGTGTACCATGATTTATTAATGCAATTCATCTAATTAATATATGCACGTTTTATTAATAAAGATGAATGAAATTTCAGTAACTAAATCTTTTATTTGAGTTTTATTCATCACTTTACGATATATTGATGTAGAAATTTTCTATTTTTATAAATTTTGGTTCAATGAAATAGTGGTTAGTGAGAAGTAAGTGCACCATATCCATTGAAGGATAATGAAGCTGGTTCAATGCGCCTTCCCACACTGACAATTCAGTATCCACTATGAGGGAGAGTGGTGTCACACAATGAATCAAGTAAAGCGCTGCAGAAAAACCAACTCAAGTAATGCTTTTCCATAAATAATACGTGCAACTTGTAAGCAGTGTGGTTTCATGCGCTCCAAATACTAACATTTCCATGCTAATTGTCCTTGCGTTAACTGCTTACAAACATTTTCTTTTCTCATTTTAATAATTGCAATGCAAACATATTATCAATTGTAACGTCCCCCAGATTTCACATGTCTAGTCCAATCTTTCGCTTCTATTAATCGTTTTTTGGGTTCGTTTCATTATTAATTTTTTTATTGATAAATAATATATAAATTTTATTATAAATTATGGTCTTCTTTAACCTGGCAAAGAGATTTGTTTTTCCTAGTCTAAACTTCTTGCAACAAAAAAATTATCAGCAATTGCAATTGTAATTTAAAAATTCTATTGTAAAAATTTTAACAATGAAAGGAACCTACAATATAGGTTTCTACATGCACTGTACAAGGCAAAACAATGTCCAAATGAGGGGAGAATATATGCAAGAGTTTTTCTCCTCATTTATCCATGGATTTTACCTTGATTTATGATTTTTAATAAATTTTAACTAACTAGAGTAAAAATAATGTGAATAGAATTATGTTAACATTTTTCTCATATGCACTCTTAAGTACAGATTGAAAACGATTATTTTTAAAAAAAATAATTATTTATTTTTCAACAACTCACTTAAGATTTGAAAAAAAAAACTTTTAAAATAAATTGAATGAAGTACACCCAAAAATTTTTTGTTTAATATTACCGTCAATTCATTCGTAATTATCTCATTTCGGCCCAACTCATACTTATTGTTCTACTGCCCAACTTCCGAAGCCCAACATCTCGCTCGCCGTTGCACGTTCATGAAATTGTTTCTAAGGTGGACCAAAAAAAGGGACATGTTATTGACTCACTCCTTTTTTCTATTCTTAGATATGTTAAAATGGGCCGTTTAGCTCCAACTTAACCGGTTAAAGGACAAAAACTACCTGCTTTCATATGTTTTTTATGGGCTGTACATTTGATAACCTGGCCCACTTTGTTAGGGTAGCTAAATTGATTTATTTCTTTCTATATTTAAACAATTTTTTTAAAATAAAAAAAACCAGCTAAATAGGTTCAGTGATGTTCAAGCCTATAAAATCATAGTCCAATTGGTCCACCAGACTTGGTCAAATTGGCTTGCATGATTTTAGGCCAGTATTTTAAGAGTCCAATCCAGCTCAATCTGTGATATCCCTATCTATTCCTATATTCCATTTTTAAAATTTTTTTACAAAAATATCTTTGACAAAAACATATTTATGTTACAAATTTATTTTCCTTATGCAATAATTAGAGGTGAGACTTGGGAGTGTCACTTTGCAATATGTTTCTGTTGTGTTAAATTGTATATAAAAAAAATAACACAACGGAAACTTCTGTTGTTTTTTTTAATACAAAACAAAAAACAATTTTTCTTATGTATTTGTATACAACAAAAATTAATTTTTTCCAAATCTACCGCCAACGAAAACAAAAATGAAATGAAAAGAAACAATTAGGGTGAGAGGAGAAAAAGAAAAGAGATCATTAAAAATGATAGTAGAAAAGAATAAAGTGAGGCACGATGATGAGAAAAAAGTTAAAGGAGGGGAGAAGGTGGTAACGGGTGAAGAAGAGAAATTAAAAATGAAAAAAGGGTGCGAGGACAGAGAGTATAATAAAATTTTTAATTAAAATAAAAAAATGGAATGTGGAAATAAAAAAAGAAAAGCGTGAAAATAACCCGGCCCAAAAAGCATTCGTTCTCAACAAGGACGTGATATTGGTCCCCCTTAATACTATTTTTTTTTCTCGTTTAGTGGTCCCACCTAATAAAAAGTTGTCTCGTAGAATATATATATATATATATATATATATCTCTAAAAGATAGTAAGAACATTTACTTTTGCATGATTATATTTTGATTAATCTGTATCTTACTAAATTATTTGAGGATTTTTAAATAATTTTTATATTTTAAAAGTTTATAATTAGATTCTTAAACTTCTAAATCAATTTTAATTGAGTATCGGGATATATATTTGTAAGGTTTTATTAACCTAATTGAAAATTTTGAAACAAAATAAAAACCAACACGCAAATTTAATTATTCAATATAATTTTAAACTATTTAAAATTTTTGAAGTAGCTCCTATACTTAACGGAACCCTAACGAAAACGTAATTAGAAACCCGATTAAAAATAATTGGTAAGGTCAGAAACTAATTATAAATTTATAAAATACAAAGACTTATTAAAATTCTGTATCTATTAGATAAAATTTTTGGTAAGAAAAAGTTTAGAGCTGTGAATGAAAAGTTAAAGACAAGGAGAGTTACAGATGAGTTGGATTAATGGAGTAATAACAAAAATAATTTAACCTTAATTTAAAATAAAATAAAAAATATGAAATAGGTATAAGTTAGAAGGAAGGAAAATGTATTATGGGGAAAAGCAAGGACGTGTAAATATTGTGTCGTAAGAGAATGAAATATGTAGATGCCACGCAAGCAGTAGGAAGCGAAAATATCTAGTTGTTCCGGAAGATTCCGGGCTTTGGCATGTTGAATTCCGTGGTGTAGAGAGCAGATATTTTGGGTACCTTCTAGAGTATTCATTGATTTGGGTAAATAAATAGCCGCTACAGGTTCTAAGAGCATAGAACAAAAATGGAGGGTGAGAGAGAAGCCTCGTCTTACTATAACGTTCTCGGTGTTACCTCTGATTCTAACGTGGATGATATTAAGCGTGCTTACAGGAAGCTTGCTATGCAATGGCATCCTGATAGGTGGACTAGGACGCCTTCTTTTTTGCCTCTTGCTAACCGCAATTTCCAGCAAATTCAACAAGCCTATTCAGGTACTTACATACATTTTTTTTTATTTATATGCTTCAATTTCTTGCTTTCTCTGTTACTCTTCAAGATTTGTCATGTTTTGTTGACTTCTCTGCTCCTTCATTTTTTCCGTTTTCTTGGACCAGTGTTGTCTGATCGTAAGAAAAGAACTGTGTACGATGCCGGATTGTATGATCCTCGAGAGGAAGTGGATGAGGTGAGTGCTTCCCAGGCTTCTTTTATGTTGTTTTTCTTCTTCCATTCTCGTCTTCAATTATTTTTTGTTTCTCTGCTTTTTTCAGGGTTTTTCTGATTTTCTCGAAGAAATGTTGTCCCTTATGGCTCAAGTCAGGAGAGAGGTAATGCTTCTTAATGAAATCTCTATTCAATAAAATATTGGACTGACTTCAAATGCTTTTTAAGTATTTAACACCTAAGAAGAATAGTGAAATTAATTATTAACTGCTTTCTACATATTATATACAAATTAGTCAAGACTATTGCATTTTTTTATTAATTTCTCTATAGAAAGTACAATGACTTAAATGGTGTTGTCTTTCCTTTCATTTTCAATATACAGAGAATCTGTAGAAGGAAATGATCTTTTGTAAGAGAGACTATTTTAAAATTGGAATGAAATAAAATATATTTACGATTAGTTGTTTGAATAGTTTGATTTAAAATTAAATATGAAATAGGTCATGATCTGATGGAATAGTGGTGTAACATGTGTCAACAATATTCTATTGCAGAAAAAACAATACGGTTTAGAAGAGTTGCAGACCATGCTCATGGACATGGCTAAAGGATTCGAGTCTCCTTCAATGTACTTTGGGGTGCCCTCTGTGGTTGATGAATCTCGGTGCTCAAAGAGGACGCGATTTGACACAACAACGATGGAGAATAAAGGGTCACATTTTCAAGTACCTGGAGTTAACCTCTATGAAACGAGGGGTTATTGCAATTAACCAGAGCATTTTATAAAAGAGATGGTTACATGTAATTTCCATAAAATTTTCAGGGATATGAAGCAGAAGGGTGGTTGTAAATAGTAATGAATTTTGATAGTTATTTTCTACTTCCACCTTGCATATGTCTCTATGTATAAAATCCTTCCACGCGGTGTAAAGTTTGTGAGATGTTAGTTTTAGGTAGCAGAACTTTTTCTCACTTTTATAGATGATAATCTTCTGATGGAGAAGAGGAGGAGAATCTGTACTGATTTTCTAATTACAAAAATTATGCTCATTTGAGTAAATTTTTTTTTCAAGGGTTTGATCACTTTTGTTTTGGTATTTGCTTGTCATGTAAAAAAAGTGTTCTTATTCATGTGTAATTCGCATTAGGAGAGGGAAACATTAAATTTTAGTAATTATCAATTGATTTGAAGTTTAATTTATTATGAAAAATATTTTAATAATAAACAAATTAATTTGAAAATAGATTTTAATATTTATCAGTCAATTCAATTTTTTAGATTAAGAATTTTATTGATTAGTTTAATAATGTTAGGAGATAAATTTACAGGAAAAAATTAAATTGATGAACAGTTAGTGAAGTTAAGAATATATTATTAGAGATTAAATTAAGAGTTTAATTTCATCCATTTTTAAATTAATTGAAAATGCTAATTTTAGGAATTAAAATTATGTTTTACTCGTCACTTTCTTGTACATTTAGTGCATAGCAAATTGAGGGTATTTCAAACTTTTTATCCAAAAGTATATATTTCCACGTTTGCTTCATTTTTATACCTCTATACGTTTTTCAGTATATGTCAAAAAAAAAATGTTTTATTCATATGATATATAATTTAATTATAACTTTGGAAAAATATAAAAGTGTTAATTAAAATATTTAAATGTTTGGAAACATTTATCTAACATTTTGTACATCGAACATCAAATTGAAAGTTAATTAATAATATTATTAGTAATAATTATTATTATTACTAATAAAATATTAAAATTTAATTGCCAGTCATGTTAAAAGTTTTAGAAGTTTTTCTAAGAGATTCATTCATAATAAATAATTATCATTACTACAAAATTTATCTGAATTTAAATAATTTAATATTTTATAACAAGTAGTATAATTTTCAAAATCAAATGTGACGTTAGTTTATTCAAAAAAATTATTTGATTATGTTTATTTTAAATTAAATTTTTTACAACTTATAAAAAATTGAAAAATATTTTTATCTCCCAACAGACTGAAATAAATATGGGAAAATAGATTTCAATAATTTTTATTAAAAAGATTAAAAGAATAATATTTTAAAATAAAAAAGTTATTACTCCTTTGATTTTGGTTTGTTTGGGTTGTGTCCCAACCTTGAATCCTCTTCAATTGAGAAAAAGGCCACTGCTGGGAACTTTTTCCCTTCAGCTTTACCACTTTATGCTTCTTTGTCAAATGGGCTTTTATCCCCAAAGCAAGGTGCTTGCCCATGGCTATTAAGTTGATGTGGTCCATATATGTGTGCCTCTCAAAAGTTTTTCAGCAATCTGATTCTGCGTTTGCGAGTTCCTAGTTAGAGGAATAGGGGGAGACAATATGTAAAGATTTCAGTTTAAGATTAGAAATATAAGATGATTAGGGTAGAAATCATACCTAATATGTTGATATAAGGTCTTCTGTACGATTTTTTTTTTTGGTTAACTTCATTGGATAGAAAAGAAGTGTTACTAAAATATTCTCCAAAGCGTTTCTTTTAAAATATTTTTTTATTATTAATTAAAATTTATTAAAAATTAAAAAATACCTCATTAAATAAAAAGTGAGTCTCACAAATTTTTGTAAAAAGTGTGTTAAAAAAATGTGTTATAAATATTTCTCTTATATTTAAATTATCTTTCGGTGTTAAATGTCTCTTCATATATTAGTTATTCTTGTGTGTTTATGTTCTTATTAGGTTGGATAGATTAGACATCACTATCTTGAAGTTAAACTTGAATTAGGTCAAGTCTACAATAATAACTTCTATATTAATAATCCATGTTGACAAGAGGTGTTGACTTGTTGATATCATCATATGTCTAGTCAAACTAGATTTGAGTTAGGTCGTGTATGAAACAATATTCAATTTAATATCATATAAAAAAATGACAAGAATTATGACATTTAGAAAGAAAAAAATATGTGAAAAAATAAAAGGGATAACTTATCACTTAAATTTTTTTATTATTAATATTTTTTATTCATTATTAATTTTAATTATTAGGTTCTATATGAGTTTTATTATAATAGTTTTTTCATTTTTAATGTCAGTTTAAAATAAATTTATTATTGTAATAATTACTATCAATTTTATAGTATTTATTTTAATAATTTTATCCTTTACTAATCGTATTAATTTTTTAAAACTATTGGTAAAATCTTGATCTGCACATTATTCATGTTATGTCTGGCTTGACTTTTTATTTATATTAAATTTCACTTTAAAGTTCAAGAACCTTAAACCTAAAGTATGAATTGTTTTGCATAAAGATATGACTGGTAGGAGAGCAGGGTAATAATTTAGAGGAGGTGGGAAAAAAAAAGAACAGGATGTAAGAATGGATGAAAAAAAAAAGATAAGTCACTTTTTTTTTTTAAAGTTCATTCACCTAACTTTTTTTCAAGAAGTTGTTTTTCTCTTTGTTATATAAAAATTAAGTTGCTTACTCTTTAAGAGTCTTTTATAAAATCATTTAGCCTAACTTTTTTTAAGAAGGTAAAAATATAAAAAATAGATTATACTCTACTTTGTCAAACAATAATACTAGTAAATATGAAAAAAGTACAAATACAAACCACCAAACGACACATTATATCAATGTTAATATTACGAGTGGTTTCCATAAAGCTATTTGAATGTAGGATTGCTTATGATCTTAACTTTAAGAATTAGATCTAGCTTTATCATTTGAGTCAAATGAGGTCGAAACTATATGTAAAAACACTTTTTCAACAGCAACCCGTTCTTAACATTAAAAGATTCTTTCAAAAAAAAATTACAAAAATTATATCTTGTGAGACCCATTAAACATATGAATATGTGGGGCCTGTTTTATTTTATTTTTTTAAATTGCATAGTTAAATTAAAAGGTCGTTAAAGTTCTTAAAATTAATATCATATAATAACACCTATCACAAAGGAAGGACCTAATGGTATGCAGTGCTGAAAAATGCTCTAAATAGATGTACCTTAAAAAAAATTATACTCAAAATCATTCATTAGATGATTAATAATTGAAACTTTTAATAATTTTATAATTTATTATATATATTCATGCATTTTACCATATAATGTAAATTATTATTTTGAATCAATAGTTATAAGTTTACTTCATTCTCTAAATTAGTAGCATTCTCTCACTTTAGGAGAACCAAAATCAATGTTCACTAAATACTGGTCATATTTAACCCATTGGATTTAAAAGGGGAGATTTAGAGAAAGATAGAAAAAAAAATACTTTAAAGAGAATTTAGAGAAAAAAAAGTTTTAATGTTTAGGAGTGAGTAAAAAATATGTTGGGATAAATTTATCTTTATCATTATTTAGCTTGAAATTTTAATCAAGCCATTTATTCAAACCCAAACTTGACCTAAAAAACATGGGATAAGACTAATTTAATCCAATTTCTTAAAAGCTTAACATTATATATAATTAAATCATAAAATAAAATAAATATAAAAATTAAATCAAATATATCTTATAATATATTTTAAAATAAATAATATTATTATAAATATAATAGTATGTTATAAAAATGATATCTATTAAAAAAAAAGAATTATTACTAATACATAATTGTAAAAAAAAATATAAGACATTGGATTGAGTTGGATCAATGTGAAGCATAACTCAAATTTGTTTGAAAATATACCGAATCCAATTTCAAATTTCAAATTAGTCCAAATCAACCTTAAGCAAAACCAGATTAGTAGATTGAGTTGGGTCTTGCTTAACCCTAGTTAGGATGTTTGTAGTTGGATTAGATGGGATGTAATAATTTTCTATTGCATTAATTTTTTTGACGAATAAGATAAGATTTAATTAGATGAGATGTAATAATTTTCTATTGCATTAATTTTTTTGACAAATAAGATAAGATTTAATTATATATGTTTAGTAAAATTGCAAGATTGAATAATGAGATAGAAATATAATGCAGTTTACAATGACTGGGAAGTTATTACAACTTTTAAACAACTAACAACTAACATTAAAAGTCAATTTTAAGAATATTTTTAATTAATTTATTTTCAAAAATAACAATGAACTTTCTCTTTTCTTTTCTATTAATATGTGTTAATTATCAGCATGAACAAAATAAAAACTAGGATGAATGTGAGCATACATCATAAATATATGTAAATACTATAGCTAAGTACATCAAAAAAGGACATGTGCCTTATGACACATACATCATACCAACAAAAGAAACTACTAAAACTAGGGTTAAGAAGTGTCCAAAGATAAAAGAAGTACATACATAAAAAATGGGGGAAAATGAGGGACAAGAATATACAAAACATCCTATAAATTAGTTCTTATACAACATGTATTAAACTATTGTGGAGACAGAGGTGATGTTGGTGGAGGAACTCCAATGCCTCTCCTAGACCTGACAGATTTGGCTCGGAAATGTTTGAAATTGAGGAAAGGTTAGCGGGGTTAGGGGGAGGGAATTCATCCCTCTTTGCTTTGGGAATCCTCATTGGAGGATTTCGTATAGACCTGATAAGGAGAAACATCTCCAAGTGAATGTGAAAAATGATAGAAGACCTCACTATTCTGTCCGACGCATAGTCTATAATCATCTCTTCACGATACCACACTCGCTAGGTGTCATGCCATATCCTCCACGCTCCTCCAAGTTTTACCCATATGTCCTTGAAGTGGATGCGGAAGGGTCCTAAGTATATCATCGCCACTAGTGTGACCTAGTGTCTTCACCCTCTCGGAGGCCTCAACATCTACTCCCATGAACACTCAGTTTGGATCATCGCAATCGTAACAATATAATGTACAACATAAGATAAGCTACAATAGAAATTTACTTACATATAACAATAAAATAATTATCAGAATCATCAAAGAGTGAACTCACCCCTTCAACAACATGATCATCAATCAATATAATATTTCACAACCATTCATATATGTATATATGTATATAGATATAATATTGACATTACCACTACTACTCCATGGAGATTTATAGGCTAAATGATCACTCCTATCACTTCCTTGTCATACTCTCTCTCGGTAATGAGGAAAGATGGTGTAATCTTATGGACTAGAGAGTATGTTTGTCAAGATAGAGGTACATGGGTAGTGACATACCACGGTTTCAAGTTTACAATACCAAGATCTGTTTGTCTATCCCTTAAGTTCACTATGCCTCACTCCTCCACTTCATTACTGGTTGTCAGCCCTTCTCATCATGATTACCCAACAACTTACTTGCCTACTCGTCAATAACGTCCTTAAGGGACCCAACACATCAATAAACTATTATTCTCATATCACTTCCAACTTTCTTGAAACGAATACTAACACCATGTATTCACCATCTCATCATAGTTACCTTCAAGACAAGTTAGAACTCACTACATCAAGAAATGATATACTACTCATGTCCTTAAGGGTAAGGTAAATCCTCTTACTCATCAAACAAGTGTTCTATCTTTCAATATAACAACATTTCAACATATTATGCCATTATCTTCATTAGATTTCCACTTACAAGCATTTTAACCCATCCTATCCATAATCCTCATTTTATAACAATATTCCTCATGCTTTTATAATGTATAATTAATCTCTTGTGTAATTTTTTCATAACTTAGGCATTTTCTCATTGCCAAGGAAATTCACTTAGCAAGAGGAGCGATTCCTAGCTTCTTGAAAAGGTATCACTCATCTACGTACATTTGCTTGACGAGAGCTTAGCCTCGCTTGGCAAATGGAGCCACAAGAAGCTCAAACTTTGTTTTGCTTGCTCAACGAGAGTGTATCTTGCTCAACGAATAAGTCATAGAGACTTAACTTCGTAAAATTCGTAGAAAACATCCAATTTTCTCACCTTATTTTCATTTAATGGGTAGGATGGCCTGTCCAGCAAAGTGAAGTCATAGGGACTTCACATCTCAGCTATATTCGTTTGACCCAACAAAGATCCTTCTTCACTCAATAAAGAGCATTCTCTCGATTCTTCTTGAATTTGCTTGATGAGTGGGACAAATTGTAACATCCTAAAATTTATTTAATTATTTTTAGAAATTAATTACATTATTATTATTATTATCAATTTTATTTTAATAGAGGGGTTAATGATTTTATAAACTGATGAGACTTTATCTAAATTATTTTTATTTATTAATTTAATTAATTGAATTAACGGGGGAGGCTGACTATTAATTTAATTAATTGAATTAACGGGGGAGGCTGACTATTAATTTAATTAATTGAATTAACGGGGGAGGTTGACTGGCGGGTCGGGGTTGACCCGACCCAGCTAGAATATTAGACAGGGGTAATCAGTTTACCCTAATTGGTGTTTACGCGTCAGACAACCAGACCTAGAGGAGAGAGAACACTGACCTGCAAGGAAGAGGAGCTAGGGTGTTCAGACCGTCCTAGAGCCGCATCAGATCATCACTATTCTTCGCATCTAAGGTAAGGGGAGATGAGTTTGATCATATATGAATGCAGGAGTGTACGGGTAGTGAGGGCAATCCCTAAGTCCCTCGATCTAAATTCTCAATTTCGTTTGATTATTATATTTTAAAAATATTTTAATCGGTAGAAAAGATCTCGATCAATATACTCGTGGTCTGATTAACGTCTTGTCTAATGTGATTTTTTGTTGGGAAACTGTATGATTAATTGTCCTAATTACTTGATTCTTGTGTTGTTTATGGTTGTTCATGATTTGAGACTCTTGTGTGCAATGATGAAACTGGATGAAATTCAATGGTGTTTTCTGTGCGTTTTGGTGTTTTCTAATGAATGATTTATAATAATGATGGTTAAATTAATATGGTTGGGTATGATTGTGAACTGTGCGAATGATGTATAAATAAATCATGAGAATAAGAGTGTGGATGAGAATGCATTGAGCATGGACATGAGAGACATGATATGCATGAGAAGCTAGACGTGGCTATAGTACCCTGGACATATGTGGTGTTTAACAGGGGGGATTAATGATGGGGACAATCATATACATGGGCCACAGGTGGTGTTTAACCATGCTGCACGCCGGTCATAAGTGGTGTTTAACGGTTGTGTGGAATGTTTTCGCACGGGCCATAGGTGCTGTTTAATTGTGCAACACACCGGCCCATACGGGGTGTTTAATAGTGTGACCATCATTAGTGATAACTAAGGGGATTGAGGAGGTTCGCCCATGGTGTGGAGTTCCGACTCGAGACTCTTAGGTGTGGTGATGAGCATATGCATTGTGTGAGCATATGCATTGTGTGAGCATGTGCATTTTGTAAACATGAATGAAATGTGATTGATTTTGAATGAATGAAATGTGATTGACATATGAGCATCTGTTAACCATTAGTAATTGAGTACGGTAATGGGTGAGATTTGGGGCATTATCTGTCTTTATATATGATTGAATGCGATTTCTCACCATACTTTCTCTTGTTGTTTTCTTTTAGGTAACGTTGAGGGTACTCATGGTGCCAAGTTTTGAAAAGGCGGGGTGTTGCTCTGATTAGTGTGACATCGAAGTTCTAGAAGTTAGAATAGTTGCTCTATGCCTTGATATTTGAATGACTTATTTTAGAGATGATGATACTTTAGTTTTCTCAATTATAATGTTTAGATCTAAAACCTCCTTGAAAACTTTGTGTCTACCTTTTAATTAATTATCATGTGAACCTTTTATCCTTAATACAAATTGTGCTTTTTGGTTTTAACTATTACCCTGTCTTTATTTTATTTACTTGATTATTTTAATTCAAGTATTCGGGGTAGAAGGGTGTCACACAAATTGTTCAGTGAAAAGCTCATAGAGACTTAGCACATTTTAAGTCTTGTTTCCTTGTTTAGTGAAGACACTTATTCATTCAGGGATTAAAAGTCATATAGAGCTCTTAAACACTCACTCATCTAGGCTTAATATTTGCTTATTGAATCTATGAGTTTTTGGGTTTTCCAAAACTCATCTAGGTGTTTTCTCACAAAGTTCATAATTTTGCTCAACGAATATTCATCATTTTCATGGTGTCCTTGAGTTCACTCAGCGAGAATCTCCCCTTACTCAGCGAGCCTTCGGAGAAGCCTAGAAAAAAGGGTTTCACCTAGTGAGAGTGTGTCTCGCTTAGTGAAAACCTGAAACAACAATATGTAAAATTACATAACTTGCTCAAATATCAACCAAATCAACATGCAACTCATTCAACTAGATGTAAGGATGACAACTTTGACCTCATGCATAGTAGATTCATCACATGTTGATATTTTTCCCAAAAACTTAAAACTTCAACAATGGCTACACGATCTCAAAATAAATTACCATCATGCATTTGTGCACATATAAACAATTGAACAACACCATCTTAATCATTTAAACAACCACGAAAATACAGAGTAAGCTTCCCTTACTTGTTGAAGACTTAGGAATGAAAATCTTTAATGAAGAAGAAAGGAAAAACTTGATCAACAAATTGCCTTCACACTTGGTTGAGGAGGATGAAAATATCGGGGGAAGGAGGATAGTGTTTCTGGTTTGCCAAAGTCTCCAAAGTCAGCCCTTGGTGGTCTATATATGAAGGTTTAGGTGGGTGGTTATTAACTAAATGATTTCAAGGGTTTTTGAGACGAAGGGGTAAAAGGGGCAGCTTCATCATAAAGGCTTTTTGGGAATTTTTTGGGGGTTTTGGATGATGGCAATGAGGTTCTAAGATTTTCTTTAGGATTCTAGTCAGTCAATACCTTGAACATTATGTCATTGTATTGAAAAATGTGTCAACAACATTGGATCGATTAAGTTTGACTAGGAAATACTTTCAATTATGATATAACAACTCTTTATATTTAACTCAACTCGATTGACTATTTTTAGAAGAAAATTTCTTCCATATGCATATTTTCGAACATTTTGACTTATTATAGGATTTTTGTTTTCAAAAAACTTGCAATTATAAAAATTTCTTAGGATATTCTTTTCGTATACAACTTATAAGAAAACCTTGATTAATATAGTGTCCGGTTTTTAGTATTCATTTTTTTTTGGAATTTATTGTTATTAATATTCATTAATAAAGTTTTCATATATAAAGTTGTCGGACGAGCAAGGGAAATACCATTTTCGCTTCATAGTTCAAAGTTTTGGTACAAGAATTAGAAATGTAATTGATATTTTAAATTCTATAAAAAGTGTTATATAGTTTCTTAAAAATATTTTTATTTTTTATATTAATTAAATTCTCTTTTTTATATATTTGTTTAATTTTTCATTTCACAATAAATAATAAAAGATATAACAAAAAATACTTAATACTTCGTTAATATTATAAATAACAATAAAAATTCAACAATTTCTTTTGCTAAAACTTTGAGTAAAATAGAACGGAAAAAGCATATGATTCCCTTGACACAGAGCAATATCGGCACAATAGGATTGGCCAAAATAAATTAACAAAGTTATAATTTTATTTCAAAACCGCCAGGTGGTGTTGTAGTTGCACAATTAAGGTCAAGGCGATGGGATTAACAAATAAAGGCACAAAACTTACAAACATTGTTTAAGCATTTTTCTGAGTTGTTCTTTAATTACAATTAAAATTATTTTATCTCGTAATCTTGTTATATTTAATTTAAACTTTTATAATGTGAATGATTAAAATGAAATTCTAATTTTGAATATATCCTAGCATTAAAAACATATTAAGAATTGAATGTTCTAATTCAAATCCCTTGAAAATCTTTTATTGAGGTCAAAATAAGTTGTTAGTAGTTAATTAATTAATAAAGAATATGTTTACGCTTGTATCAGAAAGTTTCAATAATTAATGTGATAAAAAGTTTCACAATTGAAAACAAAATGGTCTAAAACCGATTTCAAAATTGGTCTTTAGTTTTTGGTAAAATTCAAAATTGGTCTTTAAGTATTATTAATAATGATTGTGACTTTTTAATTTTCGAGTAAATTAAAAAAACTAATAAAAATAGGATATCCAATAACTATGTAGGTCCAATCACAAATTATCTTATACAGTAAATTCATTAATTTAATAATAATTATGTTATAAGTTATACATTATTAAATTTAACGGTACATACGCACTATATTCATAAAAAAAATCCATTCGATGTTCTCTATAAAATATTTATAAACATTTAAATCTATGGTAACAACAAAAAGAAAAGTTATGATAATTGTACATTTTATTTTGGACTAGACTGTGGTACAAAGAGGAGAAATATAGCAATAGAAGAGAAAAATAGAAAATAAAAATAATAAATGTAATAAGTGATATATGTAATCAAAATAGAAAAAAGAAATAAAGAAAAATAAAAGAAAAGAAAAAGTGAATCTACATGAATAATATTTGAAAACAAAATTTTACTGTTCAACCGTGCAATACTTTATTATTTAAAAAAAATACACGAATGATGTATCAGTATTACACTTATTATTGCCTTTTACTTGTCTGCATATATTGCACCATGATTAATAATCACTGTTACATATATTTTCGTATTGATCGAAGGATAAAATTAATAAAACGAAATAGAACTATAAGTCTAATATTGCAACTATAATAGTTCTTATTCTTTTATGTTTGATTAACTAATAACTTTTTTTTTATAAAATTAGACAAATTTATATTTATAAGTGCAACGAAAACCTCAACATTTTAATCCAAGCTATGTTTCCCTCAGATAAAACTATTATTGATTAATTCTTATATTATAATTTATGCATTTAAAAAGTATTTATTTATTATAAATTTTAATTATATAAAATTAAGCATTTATTTTGTAAAATGCACAGGTTAGATGACTAGTGTTATAAATTTTTATAATTCTCATTATATGATGCAGACATCTTTTAAAAATACTCAAATGATTAATAATTATATTGCTTTCAATTTTTTGGGATAAAACTTTTCTCCCTTCAAGTCTCAACTTATATTAATTTTTTATATCAAAATTTATTTTCTCATCTCAATTCTCAAATCTCATATACTCTTAGACCAAGAAAATTAAATGTCAACTATTTATATGTACTTTCAAATTAATTTTAAATTATCAAAATTTATATTTTTTTTTCCTAAAGCTAAATTGCTTATTAATTATACATATTTTTCTATAACTTTTAAAATTTTACAAAAGTTAAAAAAATCTGTAATTGCACTGAATATATATTCGCCAGTTACATGCAAAGGAGAGTTTAAAAAATTAATACTAGGACCCCTAATTTAGTGCATTGAAAATGGACAAGTTTAAAAATTCTTAACACCAAATAAATAAAAAGTTGCTGTGGCCTGTGAGCTGGGTTAACATCTGGGGTACAAAAAAGTTCAACTATATATGTCAAAGAAGAAGTTGTGGCCAATAGTAGTACAACTTTTATGTGGATTTTATTTGTCCTTATTCTTTGTTTTTAGGGTTGTGCAGAGAAGATGATCCTTTACATGTTAAAAGTACATATGATAAAAAAAAAGGGAACCTTCCAAAGAGCAATCCCTGAATTAAATGTTGTACCACCGCACTACAGATCGCTTGGACCCAAGGGATTCTAGGAATATGCCTCACAAAATTAGGGATTCTGCTTTCCAACATGCCTTGGGGTGTTCTTGTTACTTAGATTGAATTCTACAACCACACACCTCAATCCTCAAATTACTAAAGTTTAAATTTTAAGTCTGTCAAAAAAATATTTGTTATTTATTTTTATAAAATAAAAAATTATTTATGTAGATAAAAATGTTTAATATATAAATCTTTTTATTTAAAATAAAAAATATCTTCCAAAATTTACTTATCGTTGGGCCGGATCTAAATCCTAAAGAAAAAAAAAGGGTTAAATAAATCACATATATTGGAGATATCTCGAATATAAGAGTAGAGAAATTAAGGAAATAATTAGTAAGTGTAGTGTGAAGTTGATGGCTCAAAATCAGCTACAATCCAAGATGATGACTCAAAATTAAAGCTACAATAGTCCAAAATGATGACCAACTTGATCAGCCCTTGATTTGGGGGAGGGTTAGAAAATAGGACATGGGAAGGGATAAGTCCTACGCAAACAAGGCATGTCATGGCGTGTTTGTTCAATATTATAATTATCATTCGTCATACGGGGTCAATTCTTTATGGTAGAATCAAATACACTTGTAATGTGTTAGTGACTTGCTAACAACTTATCCCCACTCATATCTCCCTTTTTCTTTTTCTCCTTATTTATATACTCTGCTGCCAATGTATAACACAACGTCGAACTTCAATTTAAATGCTTTTATAGAGAGACAAAAAAAATTAGTTTGATACCAAAGATTAAGGCATTCTTTCTTTATAGTTTTTTAAAATAGTTTTTTTTTTTTGCTTTCTAAAATTTGCTAAACATATTTGAAAGTGGTTATTCTTCCTGAACACGTTTCTACTTTCTGAAAATCTGTTTTCTCAACACTTTAACAACACAAAAGAAGTTGAATACCATCTATCAATTGTTTCTGTCTTTTATTTTTAATACACTTATTTTAAAAACGTTTTTCAAATTTTAATAGATTTTAGATGAAAATTTGATTACTAAACGGGGTAGAATTGATATAAAAAACTATTTTAAAAAAATGAGAACAAAATTAAATCAAACAAGTCCTCTTACTAGGACTTTAGAATCCTAAGGTCAAATAATGACCAAGTTTTTTTTTTTTTTTGGGTACAACGATATTGTAGCAACCTGCAGAAGGTTTCATCATGTGATATATATAATACAGTCACAAATTAAAAGTTCATACAAAAAATTAAACAAAAAGTTGTTTTCACCAAGAAAAGGAATGACTTACCCCTCTTTGCAAGATATGATTTCCACACGCATACGTCTAACTATGTTGCATTTCTCTAAAACGTTGCTGTCAACTTTAAGCTGCCTTAATTTCAACAAAAGCATCACTAGGAATTATTAAAAATGGACTTTTCACGGATGAGCTTTGATTTGACTTCACAAGTGTTGCAACGGGTCGAATATGGGGATCCACAAGATTAAACTCAAATTATGCCAAAACTTAACAATCCAAACTGGCCTACATCCATGTTAATTTGTTATGACACGTGGATGTATTATGCATAGAGAAATTGTTTTTCTCAACAAATTAAAATTATATAAAAATCTATTAATTTTTATAATAACACCGTAAACATCATGTATAAAAAGTTTTCTAGTAAAAACAATATTAGTAAGTTATTGGGTACTTTTTCTTCTATCGAATTAGTCATTTAGTAGATAAAATGATATTTTTAATTATAACTTAAAGTTTAAGCTAAAAATCAAACAATACATTTTTTCATATCGAATAATTTATTTAATAAATAAAGTAATATTTTTAACTGTAACTTAAAATTTAAGCTGAAATCGAATTTCCGACTTTTGGTTGAAGATCAGAATTGCTTGTGCTGGTTACTTAATTTTTTTTTTAATACATGCATATTAAACTAAAAAGTATTTTACAATTTTATTAGTAGGATGCATGGTGGAGCCCACAGTATAGAGAAGTCACATGCTAGTATGGAGGTTCCCTTATTCCACAAGTAACTTAGAAGAGTCCATAAGAGAAAAGGCTCAATATCCTCACACTTACTCAAATTTAGTTTGACTAGAAAACTACTCACCCAAAACCCATAAGGTCATTTTACCAATTTATTTTTTATAGTTCCCATGCACCTAACGTAAGAAATCCTCCACTCCTAATTCTCTCTTTTCCCAATCCATTAATCTCATTCTCACACTCACACTCAAACCAGAATTCACACCTACACAAATTAACAAACAATCTCTGAACCGATCGAAACCCACCATGTTGCATCAAGTTAAGGTGCTGAATTTGGTCCTTGTCCTAATTTACGTCACAGCTTCGGTCAACGCCGTTGAATCAAGGAAACTCGACGAGACCCCCGTGCCCGCCGCCACAAACTCCACTGAAGAAAAGTGCGGATCATGCGGTACTAGCTACCCGTCACCGCCGCCCCCGGCGATTCCGCCGCCGTCACCGCCGCCGCCGTCTCCGAAGAAACCATCCTCGCAGTATTGCCCACCACCACCATCGTCCTTCATATACATAACCGGGCCTCCGGGGAACTTGTATCCCGTCGACGAGAATTTCAGCGGAGCCGTCAGCCACCGCCCCCGCCGGAGCTTCGCCGCCGTATTGCTGCCACTTTTGGTTGGCTTGTTTAGTACTCTTGCGTTTTGGTGATTCGCCTGTGAAGAAGGTAATCGCGATCATTCGGATCATTATTCTAAACGCAATGGAAGAATTTTATGGTTTGTGATCTTATTATAGTTATATGAATATCAAGATTTTACGTAAGGTAAGACACGCGAGAATTTTGTACTCGGTAATTAGCGTTTCACACTATTTCTGTTCTTTTTATGTCATCACAATTTGTTCAATAATAACAATCGCTCTTGTAATTCTCTGTCAAATTTACAAATAACGCTTTTTTTCTTTTTAAAAAAAATTCTCTTTATGATTATCTATTTTTCCCCTTTGTTATCTTAATAAGTTTTAATTTTCATAGTGTAATTTTTTTACAGTATAAACGCATTTTAATTAAATTTAATATTAATCTTCACGTAATTTGTGGAGATGAGAATGGTTGTTGATCGATGAAAACAAGAAAAATAAAAGGTCGGTGGTGATTGAAATTGAGTGCTAGCTGCAATTTTCAGCATTATAAAAATAAATAATGTTGAATTGTTGCGACCTATGTTATTAATTATCATGGATACAGCGGATCATGCACCACCTCCATCAGCGCCATACCATTGCTTTCACATTGCCGTCTCAATTATACACAAATTTTATTGTTGAAGGGTCCACGTTTTGTTGCTAATAATGGTTATTAGGTTCGGCGTTGCCTATCTATACACATACCAAATAATGGATCGTAGAAAGTAGAAACAAGAGAAACATTAACCCATAGGTTTTGAATTTCCGTTTGTCAAAAATTGTTTTTAATTTCCAGTTGTTCTTTTAATTTAATTAGAAAAGAGTTAATAAAAGTAATAATGCATGTGAACACCTATGGGAGAAACATACACCTAAGTTTTATGGATAATTATAAAAATACCCTCATAATTACACTTTCATAATTTTTACAATTTAAAGCAGAAACAAGAAGATAAGAAAGAGAAGTGCGAGATAAGATGAATATCGCAACCGAGAGAAGGTTAAAGAGAAATTTTGAAACTTTTGTTTAAATTGACACAAGTTAAAGAAATTTTTTGACATTTAAGATGATTTTCCTAGGATTCGTATAATGACGATAGTTACCTATGATTAAATAGTGTTACGTTCATTCTTCTATTACATAATAGTAGCTGGATCAGTATCAGAACTTATAATTTTCTTTATTAAAAGGTTAATAAAAAAAATAACAAACAGAGAGGGGCAAACTCTTTAGACAAGCCACGTGTGAATGTGCAATCTGATCTTTATCATTTGCTGAGTGTATGAAAGCGTCGTGGTGACATTAAAGAATAATCTGTTGGATCCTGATGTCAGAGTTCAATTCATGTTTGTGAAATCAAAAGCGTCACGTACTTGTCAGTGGCTTGAAACATCAACTTCGGTTACACCAACCATTAGAGTGGGGACCCGTTAATGGTGATGTTTGGCAAGTATAGCCTATAGCTTTTTCACTATTTGATCCCCATCATATCACCCACTAAAGAAAATTCCAGTAGGGAAAATTTCAATGGGGCACGGCTTCTAGTCTCAGGTTGCATATATGGCAGAATCAGATGGGTTAAGTCTAAAACTTTTTGCTTGTCCTTCAATTCTATTCAAATCCCCCTCTATAAGTGTTTACTTTACAAGTGCATTTAAGCCAGTACTAATGGATTACTGTCTTTCAATGTTTATCCTAAAGAGGAGTACTTTTACTTTTCATAACATAGGACAAAATGTCACTAAACCAAATTATTGACAAGTTGTTTGCTATTTTTTATTTTTATCTCATCCCTAACCAATCCATTGTCTATTTAAATACTATAAAGTAACTTATATTTGATTTTATGTTAGTTAGATCTGAAAATTATTGATGAGCTTTCACTCAAACTCTTTATAGGACTGATCATCGACATTGTATTCCCTGTGACTAATAAGTCGTTTACTACACATTCTGTTACTCACCATTTCTGATATAACTGCTTCAAGTTGAACAAGTCCAAGTCCAAATGAATGGAGGTATATTGCTTAGACGCTTCACATAATTGTTTCATAAAGTAAAGATTAGTAACCTGCTTCTCTTATTGATTAAAATTTATAAGTGTTAATGAATCACAAATCTCATTTAACCGACATAAAAAATGAAAGAGTCATGTAAATTATATAAAATAGTGTAACTGTGTATAAAATAGAGTCACTAATAATAAATTTTTTCTATAATTGCTCAAATGACATGATTTGGACACAATAAGCGCAGGTTGATTTAGCTATTGCAATCCCATCACCTTTTACAAATCACTAACGTCATTCATTAAAAAAGAACATATAAGCGTAGTGGTAACGATTTGTTCGCTTAACTTAAGCTCATTTGTTTACCATGCTCTGTTCAGGACTATCTTGAGAAGACATCACTAATATTAGGTGTGATTGAAACCGGTGCACCTAAGTTCAAGGGTGTAATTATTTTGGGCGTTTTATGATTTGCATCAAAATGCATATGGACTGCTTTTTATTTGTTCCAACCAATTAGTAAAGAATTACAATCTATAAATTTTTAAAAGATTGAGTTAGATTCAAATTTATTTTATATTTTATAAGAAATATGAAATTTAAGATAAGTTTCTCTTGAATGATATATGTGTCGTATATCGTTGTTGATAGTAAGAGAGGACTTTGGAATAGTTAACTTTACCAAATAATTATACACGTGCCCGTAGACCTTTTAAAATATTGGAGGCACTGGAAAGTACCATGGTGCCAATGGCTATGCTACAGTTAAGGTTGTGTACAAAGAAGGATCTAGTACAAAAGAAGAAAAGTGACAAGTTCAAATGTCCTCTTGTTTGATGTGTATCTTAGAAGGATCTATTGTACAAAAATGTTAAAAAATCAATGGAGGATGTGTTTTCTTTACAATAGTGAGATCTAATATCATAATATTAAGATAGATGGGATTTTATTTAGTTCACTACCATCCCTCACCTTCTGCTAGAAAGCGTTTTGTTGCTTCTGCAAAATAAAATTGGAAAATATGGAAGAATCTATGATAGATATGCAATAAGGGATAACTAAAATTTGGTATCTAGTGTTATAAAAGTCATTACCTATTTATCTTGTTAAGAAAGAAGACTAATTGAGTAGCCAGGAATTTGCTAATGTAAATTCGAGAATGACATGATGACTGGATCTACGAACAGACCATAACTGGATTTCAATCATAATAATAAAAATCCTGCAAAGACAAAGATAAAATATAAGGAGGGGTTGAATTATATTTTATTTTATAATTTTTTTTAATGAAAAAAAAACATTCAAGTATATAATTTAAAAACTACAAGATTCACATGGAGATAGGACGTTGTTTCATCTTATAACTATTCCTTGAATGTAAATCATGTTTTGCAAAATAGCTTAGCTATTTAGTACGAAGAAATCGAGTACGAAAAATAACGAATAGTGATTTTAACCAATTACGTGTCGATCACAACATATAGTGGGTCAAAGTAAAAATTTTATGTCCAATAAAATTTTTCTAACACGCATTCGTGCACTTTGCTAAGTCCCTCTTTCGAACTATTTATCTTTTTTGTTTGCAAAAATACTTTGTAAAGTAAAATTTTTTTTTATTACAACGCCAACTCGTGCTTTTAACTAAGTTAGTATAAACAAAATATAAAAAAGAAAGAGATAGAAAAGTATTTTTTGATTTATATTAATTTATCATATGATCCAAGACTATTATTCAATCATGATTCTCTATAAGATTTTCACTATCAAATAGTTAACAAGGAAAATATTATTTTCTTATTATTGAAGTGTTTTTACCATTATCTTTCTGGGCACATTTTCCAACTATTCTTTATAACACATGTTTAGGTAGGGCATTCTCGAAAGAGTATAAAAATAAATAAAATAAAACTATAAATGCATATATAGATAGTTTTTTTTAAGAGTAAGAATATTTACAATAGCAAAATGCTAATTAGTACGAGGCGAATTTGTACAAAATTTATTATATCGATATCTCAACATGCATGATTTTTTTGTCAAATACTTCTTATTTGTAATTTTTACTTATTTAATTAACCAATAAAATTTAAGAAATTGAATTCGTGCACATTTGTAACAAATTCTTTTGTAGTATTTAGCAACGCTCATTTTCAATAAGTACTCAAATGATTTAGAATAGATGTATTTTAGATGAATTTGTTGAATATTTATAGGCATTGAGAAAAATCATGGAAGAGACTTCTACTTTAATGTGGACGCTTTTAATTTAAACGTTAGATCTTGTTAAATGTTATTCTTGTTATGTTGGATAATCAGGAGGTGAAGTATGTATAGCCTTGTGTTCTTTGTATTTTGGTTGCATTTCATTCTCATTATGCTAACTTCTCTAAAGACGGGTCTTATCCATTTCTACTTTTACGTCAAATACTAAGATTGACAATGGACTTTCAAAAAGTATAAAAAAAATAATTAAAATTATTAATGCATATATAGATAGTTTTTAAAGAGAACACTTTATAAGAATAGTTACAATAAATACTCAAATTATTCTAAATGAAGGTGCATATTAACTCTATTTTTAGAATAATTTGTTAATATTTATAGACATTTTTATATGAAATAAATAAATAAAAGATGTGTATTAATTGTAAAGCAGCTACAACTAAATAAAATATTATTATATAAAATTTCGTGATTTCAGTTTTATTTGATTTTTGGTTATGGGATTCAAGTTAACAATATGAATTGAATCATTCTCAAGCTTGAAGATACTTAAATATGTCCATAAAAAAATAAAAATAAAAAGAAAATCAGGAAGCCAAAAAAAGAAATAGAAAATTAAAAAAAAAAAAAAGAAAAAAAGAAGAAGAGGGAACACGAGGAGGAGAATTGGAAAAGCTTCTTCGTTGAATCCTCCTTACGCTCCACCTATACCCCGCCTACACACTCTACTACTAATCCCTTTGCAGCTGCTCTGCACTGCTACTGTTCCACCACTGCTACTGTTCCACATATTAACCCAGGAGACACAAACTATCACATTAACTACTCCAATGTTATAGTGACAAACATAACAGTAAATAGGAAGCAAAAGAATAGCCTCAAGGCCTGTAAAAGGGAAGAAAATGAAAGAGAAATTGACGAAAAAAAAGAGAAGAAAAACTCTGCTAAAATTCTAGGAGTTAGAAACTTGGATGAGGGATTCCTTTACCTGTAAGAGAGTGAAAACGCTGGAAAAAAGAGGAGGACATAACACATAGGAAGTTCTACGAAAGAGTTTGCAAAGTTGAAAGGAGAGAAGAAGTCCTAGTAACAACGAAAGACCTCACGACCGAGTAAGTTTTACTTACCCAATCATCTTACACAAGACATAGTTATCATATTGACTACCATGTGAATTCCCTAATTGTTTTTGGGGAGGGCTAGCATATGGTTCTCCCCTTTTACCGTAAAACTTTGTTATGTTATGAACAATCGACCAAATGACCTAGTCGGGTGACCAGCCTCTAGTGTTTTCCTTTCTAACGACTCCATTTTGTTAAGCCACTCAATTTGGAAAATGACTCCTGTCGGCCAATTCTGTTAAGTCACGGGCTCAGTTGGATGACTTCGATTCGACCGATGGCTTCGACTCGATCGAATGGCTTCGACTCGGTCGATTCGACCGGATAACTTCGACTCGGACTCGACCAATGACTTCGACTCGGCTGGATGACTTTGACTCGGTCGATGACTTCGACTCAACTGGATGACTTCAACTCGACCAGATGACTTCGACTTGGCCAATGACTTCGACTCGGCCGGATGACTTTGATTCGACTAGATGACTTTGACTCAACTGATAACTTCGACTTGGCCAGATGACATCGACTCGATTGGATGACTTCGACTCGGCCTCGGCCAAATGACTTCGACTCGATGGGATGACTTTGACACGACTGATGACTTCGATTTGGTCTCTCGGTCAAACCTTCAACGAGCCTCTCGAACAAACCTCCCATGAGCCTCTTGGCCAAGCTAACTCGGCCAATTTTGTTAAGTTACACCCAACTGGTCAAGCGACTGATAACATGCATCCCTTTTAATCATTTTTGGACGCCAATGGACAACCCATATTTTTCTAATCATCTTCCAAGGCTTGTCAAGAACTACGTAAACTTTGAATTCTCCATTGCACTAGGAGATACGTAGGAGTAGGAGGAAACTCTTGTCAAGTTCAAACAATAAAAAATACTTATCTCTTTTCTAAGTTTCTTTGGACACCAATGGATAGTCCATCTCTTTCAACCATCTAGATGACAATGGATAGTCCACTTCCCTCTAATCATCTTTGGACGCTAATTGAAAGTTCAAACTAGTTTTTAATCATTTTCCAAGTCTCGTCAAAACTATGTAAACTTTGAATTCCCCATTGTATTAGGAGATACGTAGGAGCAAGAGACAACTCTTGTCAAGTTTAAAACCAAAAAAAAAAATATCTTTCCTCCCTCGATAATAAATTTCATTTCTTCTTACGCTTGAAAGGTAAAAATAATAATTTAGAAGTTATAACAATTTCACACATCTAATTAAGGTAAGATGAATGTTGTAGGGTGCTAACACCTTCCTTATGCGTAACTAACTTCTGAATCTTAAATCTGATTTCGAAAGACCAGCCTTATCCCTTCCAAGGTTTCTGACGCTTTCTTTAAAAATGGCGGTGATTCCATTAAATTCATTTTTCTTTTCTCGAAAGAAACTTGAATTTCTTTTTCTTTTTTTCGTTGTTCTTGTCGCGATTACGGTTGTGACAATTCACATCGAACTAGAGTCAAGCTTTAAGTTAAATCAATTCCTATCAAGTCGAATTAATCCAAGTTTAACTTAATTTGTCTAATTTCCAACCCTATTAGTCACACTACTCGAGACTATTCTTTAAGCAAAAATAGATTTCTTTAATTTTTTCTTGTGAGTCATGCAAATGATACTTTGAAGTATATAAGATACATTTTAGATTGGTTGTACAAAGAAAGAATTTAGAAAGTGTTTTCTTGATTCATTTTATTTAAATCAATATAGAAAATCACTTTTTTAGATAGATTTTATTATAATCAATCTAAAATGTTTAAGTAATTTTAAAATTTTAAATTCTAAACCAAACTTTTTATCTCAAATGTTCTATAATCAATATAGCAAGTCATTTTTTAAATTGGTTCCTCCTATTACAAATCTATAAAATCTTATCAAATCTTAGTTTTGTGTCTTTCTAAAAGTCTTTCACTCTTAAATAATATATTTTCAGCTCATGCCTTTGCTACTTTCATTCTAGCATCCTCTACTCTCGTTACCATTTTCACCTTCCATATTATGTCCTTTATTCTTGCCTTCCATGTGTTACTATATGTATTTACTCTTTGTATATGTTGTATTTGCTATATGTTGGTGTGCATTAGTGTGTTTGCTCTCTACATGTTGTAACATGAACTGATATAATGTTTGTTCTACCAATATTATGTGTTTGTTCTATGTTAGTATGTGTTTGTATAAACTATATTTTTCGTTACTACTATGTCACTAATTTGTGACCCTTTAAAATTGTCAAGACAATTCCTAGTTTAAAATTATTCATTGAGTATCATACATCATTCATATGACATTTAGGTTTTTTTTTTTGCTACATGTCTAATTCTTTTTAACGATGATATGTCTATATATCATTGAGTATTATAACTTTGTTATAATTTTTTTCATAATAGTGTATGTCTATTATAATATTTTTGCACTCTATTTAATGATGGTATTAGAGTTGTTTATTTGGGCAATTTAGCCCATTCAAGCTCATTTATCATGGACCAACACATTTTTGGGCTAGATTAGGTTGAGCCAAGTTAATTTGATATAAAACTATAATTTTTCTAAGCTTGTCTAGTCCTTAGACCATGAGTCAAACTATCTAACTCATAAGCCAATCATTTTTAAAAAATATAAAAATAAAAATATTAAAATTAATTAACTTTAAAATAGTTAGTCTTCATCTTACCTTTTATTTTTTTAATCATATAGTTCTAATGAATAACTCATCTTTAACTATTAAATTAAAAGAAAATAAGAAGTAGAGATGAAAAATAACTCTTTTAACTTTTTTAAAGTTACTTTTAGAGTAACTTGATCTCTCACCTAATAAAATATTTTTTAATCATTATAAACTAAAGATAAAGATTATTACAAAATAACAAGATATAATACATAATAATAGAAACAAAATAATGTGTATCAATTGTAATAATAAATAAGTGCTAAAAATTAAAAATAAAATTTTGTGCATAAAATTTTAACTTTCAAATGCACATTGAAAACACATATAGTATTAAATTTGTTATCTATGATTTTATCAATTATAAAACATACAATAATAATAAATAATAAAGCTAGCCCACAAATCAATTCTCTTCGGGTCAATAAAAATTCAGGTAAATTAGGTCGAATCAAAATAATATCAAATTAAATTTTTTATAGTCCAACCCAACTTATATATTAGACTTATTGGGTCAGCTTATTAAGTCAAATTTGTTTTGATACCCCTAGATAGTATTGTTTATATTGCTATCAGAGGTATTTTTAATAAAAATTATCAACCTCCTTTTGAATTATCCATGTTTTTTTTAATTGTTGGCAATTCATTGATAATTATGAAAATAAATTTTAATAACCAGTAGGCCTCTTATCGACAACCTTAACCATTGTTAATTTCATATTTTATCATCTTAAAGTCCATGACTCTTTGATCAAACTCTAAAAAATCATTTTTTGAAATAAATAAAAATTACTAAATGAGTGTCCTTTTGGACACCATGGAGGGGTGCCTCATGTGTTAGTGTATGTACATTAAAGGAGATGCAACATGTGCATCAGTATACAGACACATTAATATAGCTAGTGGAGAGAGAGATTAATGTAAGAGATGAGAAAGAAGAGAGAAATAAATAACATATGTGAGAGAGGAGAGATAAATCAACTTAAGAAATGAGATGAGAAACAAGATAAGAGAGAGAAATTATTAAAAGACAAAAAAATATAACTATTTTGTTTTAATAAATTTAGTTTAAAGATCCCATGATAATTTAGTATTTAAAAAAATAAAAAAATTAATTTCTCTCTCTTATTATTTTGATTTTTCTTTTCTTTTTAATATTTTAACATTGATTTCTCTAACTTCTCCATCAATTATTTCTAAATTTCATTTCTGTTTTTTATTATGTTGATTTCTCTCTTCTTTCAATTTCTTAAAATTGATTTCTTTCTCCTAAACTTCATTAATGATTTCTTTCTCCTCTCATCTTTTAAACAATTTCTCTCTCCTTTTTCATACATGAGGTTGATTTTTCTCTCATATTTGTCTTCTCTCTCCTTTCTCATATCTTAGGTTGATTTATTTTTTCTCTTACATTGATTTTCCTTCTCTTTCAACTATGTATATTAGTCTTTATAATGATACACACCAATTACAAGACATAAGACATAAGACATTAGCTAACTTGATGCTTCCTTTAATACACACTCACACATGAGATATGAGATATGAGTTAACCACACATCTCTTACTTATCTTGAGTTACACCCTTCTATACTATCTAAAAAGACACAAAATTAATAAATATTTTTTATTTTTATTTATTTTTTTATAGTTTGATCAAACAGCCTAAGTATGTAGCCAACTATAAAAAAATCGTTGGTAATAACAATTTTTTTTTAAGTAATATCTAATTAGTCTGAGTTGGGCTTAAATCACAAAGTAATAATATACTATGTGATAATTATATCAAAATCTCGAATGGCAAAATTTATACATATGACCAGTCTGAGCATTGCTTCAAATCTGCATCTGAAGACCAATGAGACTGGAGATTCTTGAAGCTCACGTTTACTCTCTTTTTGGTATTTTAATTAATAAGTGTTTTGAATTAAGTACGATTCTCAATAAGACCACAAGTTATATAATAAAAGAATAATTGAATCACATTTTGTTAAAGTCAATGTAATTAGTTCATTATCTTCATATCAAGGACTTTAGACAAATGCCTGTCTTTATTTAAATAAAATGTCTCAAAATTAATAGAAGTAAACTTAGCTCACGCAAAAATTGTGATCGACAACGGTATTGGAAAGAAATAGCGTGTAATATTGGACCAAAAGGTAAAATAACAATAATAAAAGCCTAAAAGGAAAAAGTAATTGTGAATCTCAATTCCTATGAATTGGGATTGAAAAAAGCGCACAGAATTACATGGCTAGGAAGGTTCAAGAAAGTTTCAGCATTGAAAGTTGAGTTGATATGGCCTTTTTGAGAAATAATCTAGGCGACTGAATGTGTGATTTTCGAGATGAGAATTATTGTAAACAAATTGACTTTCAAACGCCATATTTTTCATACTTTAATTTATATCTAATTTTAGCCCCTTTTTTACATTTAATTTTCATAATTTTTAATTGTTTAATTTAAGTTTCTTACCTCAAAATTTCATTCAGTAATTAACAAAAAAAATGTAATAGATGTGTGATATATTATTAATGTGTATAGATTCATAAAGGAAAATAATATAGATATTTATATACGAATAAACATATCTTTTATTATATTTTATATATTTTTTTTAATTTATACAAATTTTGATGATACATCTCACCTCCACTACATTTCTATTAATTATTAGATTGAATTTTGAGGTGAGAAACTATAAAGAAGACGTGAGTATTTAAAATTATAGAGACTTATATCACACATAAATTAAAGATACTGAGATAAATAATAATAATAATTTTGTACATAAAAATATTAAATTTAATAATGATGTATTAATAATATAAAATAATTTTATATTATTATTTTATTACAAATTATTATTGATATGATTTTAAAATAATTATTGTAAAAGTTAATAAATTATTATATATAATATTTGTAATTAAATTATCGTGTAAAATTTTACATCATTAGTATATATTATATTTTCTTAAAATATTAATGTTTAATGAGACAAATTTGAGATTATTTAAGCTCATATCAAAGAACATTAATATGCAACAATATACGTTACTTTTTAAAATCTAAATATATTGTTGTATACCTTTCATGCATATGCATCGTAAGCAAATTCTAACGAAATTTTTGTTGAAATTTCATTTAAGGGTTTACAATCTTTATATTTTGTGTTCAATGAATTTAGATAAATAGATACATAATCAATTTCCATTTGACTACATTTCTACATCACTTCTGCATAGTAATGACGATTCATTTCTACTTAATACAATCTATTCTTCTATATATATAAGAAATAAATACTTAATTTATTAATATTAATAAAAATAATTAAATTAATTAATTTTAATTTATAATAACATAACAAACTTCACAATAAATTAAGAATATAAAAAAATAATAATAATACATTAAAAAAGTAAATTTATTTTTTCTAATTAAGATAAAAAATGTTTTTATTTGTTTATAGGACTAGAAGTAGTAATTAGTTATTGTAGAAAATTTCATAATTATTTGTAGAAAAATGCTAACTAATACTTTAAAGACATTGGTTAAGAAATAAAAAATTAAAAAATATTATTAATACACTTATATTATGATTTTCATACATCTCAACATAATTTTAAATAATTTTTTTATTAACATTATGTTAGTATGACTCATATGACTCATATTGGATTCCGATCTTTAAAGTAAATTTTTGAGTTTGAGTTTATAGATAAAAATATTAATAGATTTTTGCATTTATAACATAATTATAATTTAAAAGAAAATTGAGTAGTTTGCGTGTTATTATAGATTCAAACCTTGTTACCTCATTGTAAAAAAGAAAAATGTTTTAGTTGAAGGTTTTTTTTTTAAATATGATGCATTGAAATATTTTATAGATCTCGCAAGTCAATCAAATATGATAAATTCTGAAGTATTAAATAGGATGTGTTTGATTGTGTTTTTATTTTTTAGTTTTTAAAAACTATTTTATAAAATAATTTTTAAAACTAACTTTTAGAAAATATAAATATAAAAAGATGTAAATGTACAACGAACAATAAAAAACCAAAATAACCTAGAAATGTTCTAGTTTCTTATTTTTAAAACATTAAAAAAGAGATATTAATTTTGAAAATTAAAAAAAAAATTCTATCAAATAAGCATTTTTTGTTTTTATTTTTAAATAGAAAATAGATTTAAAAAACAAAACGAAAACTAGTTACTTAATTTACTATTTTTTTCTTTTTTCACAGTTTAGAATTCACGATTAATAAACTTTTTCATGAATATTTATTGAGAAAAAAATAAAAAAATAATTTTTATAGAAATTAATGTGAGAAAGTTTTTAACTTATAAATAAATTAATTTTAACTTTTAAAAAATTTATTTTAGTTTATTTTTATTTTTTTTCTCTTGTGATTGTTTATAAAAATTTTTTTATATATTTAAACATGCCCTATATTTACGCGCTATCTTTAACTAAATATATAGATGGCTTAATTGGCATGGGAATCTTGCGCAGTCGGGGACATGTGCATGAACCCAAAGAAGAGAACAAAACTAAATAATAGAATCGTTGAAATGTTCAATTGATTTGGAATCATACGGTTGCTATAACCACTATAAGTATCAGAATTCAAATAAGATTCGGTAAAACTAAACCAACTACATGGTCTTTTCCACCGACACAATGAGATTCGGTAAAACTAAAACTACCCCACCTAATGGACCTTTAATTTCGTTGATGCTATGATATTTTTAACGCAAGTGCGTTTTACTTAATATTTGGGACTATAATTCTTATTAAGCATGATAGGAAAACCAAATTCACTATTATTGAACATTAAAGCATTAGGCATTGTAGCTTTCTTTCTTTTGTATCAACCAACAAAGTGAGTCTATGTGACACAACATGCTGTTTCGGTTACTGGCCACGCGTCTAATCATTCATTCTCATGCATTATTTTTTCTCCAGCTGTTCTTCAATTTTCTTCTTGCGTATGGAATGGGTTTTGGTAACTTGAAATTACACTTCTGCAGTCACCAAATTGGACACTAGCTTCAATTGTAATCTTGTCCACATGCTCCTCTATGATTCCATTCTCTCCCATTCCTCCAAACAACCCTGTTTTTATTAAAACCAAGTATATACCTAGAAAAGTTCATAACTAATCTATACTTAGATGCAGTAACAGTAATAACTAGGTCTCTTCTATGAGGAAAGAAACTGAACTTTTTGTCTATAATGTAGTTGGGTCCATTTAATACGTTCTTATTTAATAATATATATTTTATCTTTTACATTATACTTAATTTAATGATAGTATATGAATGTATTTACTTATCAAATAAATAATTGTATTAAATAGAAAAAGAAGAATTAGAAAACTTATAAAAATGAAAAAGAAAAAAATTGAGAAGGGAAATTGCAACTTTGTTTATAATAAAAATTACTTAAGTACAAAGGATGCTTACCATTCAATTTGTAGCTTTGTTCGTAAAAAAGTTATAATGAATATAATTAACATTCGAATTTGATATTATAGATTAAGTTAGAATAATTCTATATAAGTTGATTTACATGTTTTACATGTTGGTTGATTGAGTTCTATTATAACAAAATTTATATAAATTAAATTCACTTAGAAATAACATATATTAAAAAATTACATACATTTCTTAAAAATATTATGCAAATATTTCACTTATGATGGCTTGAAGCCCGGGGCGCTCCAAATAGCTTTTTGGTCATGGTCTTCCTTTTGGCAAAGTACTTTCATTGAAAAATATTTTATTTTCAGAACAAAAGATTAAAAAAAAGCTATAATGATGGGTTTTAAAGTTTGAAAAAAAAGTTTAAAACTTTTTACTATATATGTTATTTTTACTAAAAAAAATTATAATGTTTCTTTTTTGTTTCTTTCCATTATATTACATATTATATCTTCTACTTTTTCTCTTTTTATATTGTTATAAAAAGTGTTGAGAGAATATAGTTGCTATTCATTTGGAGATAAATTGGCCTTTCTAGTGACTAAAGTGCATCGGTAGCTAACAAAGTAGTATGTCCTTGGCTTTTTGGTACCATGATCCCGTAGAAAAATCAAAGCACAGATATATATATCTTATAAATTATATCTCAAGAAGATAAAAGAGAACTTCAATTCCCTCCATTGCCTTTCTTTGAGGATAAGCATCCTTTTCATTTAGGAGACACATAACAACCAAAATCAATCAAAACCACAGTTACTGTCATTTGATGTCATCGAGATTTGATGTTTATTGCTCCGAAAGAAGACCTAAATTAACTTCTGGAGCTAACTTTGCTAGTTAAGATTTGAAGGCATAATGACTGCAAAATAAATAAAAGAAATTAATGATTCAAAGTTAATTCAACTTAACGATTAAGGATGCTGCGCTGATTGCATGCATTTTATGTCACATAAAATTGTGTTGGTTTGTTGATTAATGAAAAAGATGCATACTCCATAATGTCATTGCCTATCCATTATATTGCTCGCTCAACAAACAACTTGCCATACTCAGGGTATATCACCATGTATACGAGGCATGATTATTTGCTATACTATATACTATTATTTTCATCAAGGATGGAAAAAGGAGCATTAAATTGAGCAGTTGTACCAAATTCACTTAGGGAGTTTGGGAGGGACTTCAATTTAATCAATTGACATATATTCTTCAAATTAAGAATAAAAAAAAAAAAAGAAGTTTAGGAGGCTCCTTCCTCATGATCTGAAATGTTCGATGAGAGTCTACACTAGATTGACTTTATTTTCTTTAGCTCTTGATTTCATTTTTTTTTTTAATTTGGGCTTCGGTATTTAAGGAAAGGCACTCAATTGAAGTTCATATACGCAGAGAATTGATAACAGAGTATATTTGTATAACTTCTCCGTAAATATTTAGAAAATAAATTAATTAATTAACTTTTTTATAAACTAATTTTGTAGAAGTTTTTTTACATTAATTTATAAAGAAGTTTTTTTTTTTTTTTTTATAAATATTTACGGAAAATTTTATCAAACATATTCTTAATAGAGTTACCTTACATCAGCAAAAACAAAAAGAAGTACAAATAGTTGAAGTTAGCCATGGAATTATAGTGAGAATGAAGTTTTAATTCCTAGAAATTTTCTCCACTGGTCAGGTAGGCCTAACTATATTCATTGTAATTCTAATTTCGAAGAAAACATATATATACTGTTCTTCAAGGCTGATTCAGCATATGTAGCAAGAATTTTTTTTATTCTCTTTATATTACTTTTTAGACAAAAGTTGAAGCTAGTTGTAACCTGTCAAATTAAGTAATTTCATTTAATTTGAAGATGCTTGAAAGAACATTGGAAGTTTCTATCTAATGAACCAACTCAGAACTCCCCCTCCCCAAAACTTCTGTTTATAAATCAGTTGTGTTAGATTGTATTTTATACGGTAATGGATTTTGCAATGCATCCTTCCTTTTTGTCGTGGGCATATCATGTGCAATCATTATTATTCTTTGCGAACAAACAATATAAGTGTTCTTTTATCCTAAAGGAGTTAGTTGTCACGCAGCCTCATCAGCCATCACCAACTCCGTTTTGATTTTTCCCCTGTTTAATGAAATACAAGTACACCATTTTTGGTATCTACAACCATTAGGGCAATAATTAATAACTCATTAAAAATTACATTAAAATTTACACTTTTCAATAAAAAAAATTTCATTATAAATTTCTTAATCATTATTATGGCAAACCTAAAAAAAACACTGACTAACTAAAGCAAAGTTCATTAAAGGAGCGTTGATTACCGTGAGCAAAACTTGCAAGTTCTAAAAGGTCTTGAGGCCAAGTCAGAGTTCTCCTTTTCCATAATAATTACTACATCCAAGTCGCTATAACTTCACTTTCAATCCTGGGCATTGTTTGCATTGTTGAAATACATGACAAAACAGACGTAGCCATCCAATAAGAGCACCCACACATTTCTTGAAACTCACTCATTTCCTCACCTTCTTAATTCATTCACTCACACCCACTCGGTTCCTTCCTCCCTCCAAACATGTCCACCACTCACCCAAACCTATCAACACCCACTCTCTTCTTGTTCTCAATAATACTCCTTTGTTTTCCGGGCACAACAAAACCCGATAACCCGTGCCCGTATCCATGTTACCCTCCACCCACCGGAACCGGCACCGGTACCACCACTCCCACAACCACAACTCCTTCCACTGTGCCACCGGCACCGCTGCAACCCGGATTAGCATACCCACCACCTTCCGGTTCTAACCCGTATTACCCAACACCACCCTACTACGGCGGCGGCGGCGGTGCTGGTGGTGGTTTTGGCGCCCCACCACCACCGGACCCTATTCTACCGTACTTTCCATTCTACTACAGAAAGCCTCCTCACAAGACCGAAGACAACGACAATTCAGCATCCACCACTTTGAAGAAATGTACAAGGATGTTTGCTACTACTAGTTTATTGTCTTTGCTTCTTCTCTTTGTATAACTCTCATGAACCATGATCAAAATCTTCATGTACTACTCTAAACTGTTCCTTCCAATGAGAATTAATTAGTGCTTGTTAATTTAATTATAATTTAGTCTCGTTTTGTTGTGTTTGAGCAAATATTATATCCGTTGTGGCTGTGGATTTTTATGTGCATGTAGTTCTGCAGGGGAAGAGGAAAAGCAGAGATGTGATTAGTTAACAGAATTTTGGACTTGAAGAGCTTGTGAAGGGAAATAACACAAAGATAAGAACGAAAATTTTGCTTGCTATTCCATGATGTAAAGTAATTAATTAAATAATTAAATTGTAGTTAATTTTGAGCAATTTTTTGTCTGAATGCCATAATTATTAGGATAGTGTCACCGCTATATGTGCGTCACCTGCTTTGGATGGTTGTGTGTTGTCCTTCTTTTCGTTCTATTTTCCTTCATTTTCTACATTTGTTGTTCGTTCTTAATTTTATATCAAAAAATGATTTTTTTTTATATATATTTGAAGAGAGAAGAAAGTGATACAATGTCAAGAAAAAAAAAATAGATGTAATAGGCAATATATTATATAATAAGAAAAGAAAGAGAGAGAAAAATAAAATTAAGTATAAGATAAATATAAAAGTTAGCAAATGAAGAAAATCAAAGTTCATTTTATATATGGTTCTCCTTTAACAAAAAGAAGTAAAAGTGATAAAGTGTGCTACTTGTTTCTTCTGTCAATAAAAAGTGTAATGCTTTAGTTGCTACAATTTTGAAATTAAATCCAACTTTGTTGAAATTGTTTAATTCCAATTATAGATAAGATATATTAAATCTCCGTAAATTGAGTCTTTTACAAATAGGTATTACTTGATTAATGCTTACAAGTTAGATTTATTCTAAACACATCTTTTTGATAAATGATGATTAATTCATCACCAATGCTCAACAAATCATTATTCTCCTTTTATATTAAATCTAAATCTCGACTATTTTAATATTAAAAACCTGATTTATGAAAATTTTCACGCAAGTCGGTAGACAAGTGGTCAACTGTGGATTCAAAAGATACATTTTTTTTTTTTACTTTTCTAACTTTATATTTTTCATCATTTTAAAGGAGAAAAACCTTCTCGTTAAAATTTTTTTGGGGGGTCCTTGAACACAAGTGTCCTTATATGCTAGTATGAATCATCTTTGAAAGTTAAAAGATAGCATAAAAGAAAATATATGCACAAGGCCTTCAAAAGCATGGATAAACATCATTTTTTAGATTTAATTCACCTGTCAATATCAAAACTTGAGTACAACATGAGCTAATGATGAAATTTCTTCATAATACAATGAATAACTTGAATATAGTTTCTACTCTTATAGCTCAAGTTTTAACAACAACATTATTTATATAAAGATAATTTTGTTTTATTTCTCATACACCAAAGGTAATGATAAATTAATTTATTAGTGTATTTAGAGAATGAAACAGGAGTAGAATAAAATTTGTTCATGAAGAATTAAGGTTAATAAACATATTTGTAAAAAATAATAATGCCAATTCAATTAATGTATTAAGAGTTCCATTCCACGTGTTTATTTTGTAATTATATCATTTTTATTTCATATCTTATATAAAGTTATTTTACTTTAATTTGAATCTTTTATAAATAGACATATAATTTCAATTGAATTGATGTCTATTCATATATGAATGGTATCATCATTTCATTTGATGTCTATTCAAATAATTTCCTTCTAAAAATTCTTAACCAATCATATTATTTGAGTGTAAAATTATTAATTATTTGATAATTTTAAGTACAACTAAAGAGAAAACTTAAGTATAACAATTAAAAGAAATTAAAGATTAGATTTTACAAAAAAATATTAAGAGACATATATAGTATAGTAGGTATAATATTGAAAATATAAGTATTATTAAGTACATTTTTTTTTATATAACTTGTGAATATATATTTTGAGAATGATGATATATGCATGTGCTTTTTTTTTAATATCCATAATTAATATTTTTCAATAAAATTTATGAAAATCTTGTAATTTTGACGGGTTATTTTATGAATTGAATGTCAATGTAATGTACGTATTTCAATTTTTATGTCGGTAGATAACCTTTTCATGTCAGAATTAAATTTAAAATTCATATATTGACAATATATATATATATATATATGACATTACATAAAGAAGGTCATTTGTCCTAACACACATATTTAGTTCTAAGAACATCTGTCTATTAATAAAAGTAGAAGGAGCACATGTGTCTATTAATGCAAGTAGAAGGAGTACATCTGTCTATTAATACAAGTAGAAGGAGTACATCTGTCTATTAATACAAGTAGAAGGAGTTTGACTCACTTAAAGTATTGGATTCAAATACTGTGGATGAGAAAAATAGACATTAATAAATTCTAAATAAGTTAACTATGTTAGACTCGAACTAATCGAGTTTAATGTGTTTTTCATATTTCAAGGGAGTTAGACAAAAAAAAATTACAAGTTCTTTCGAAAAATTAAAAATTAATTAATTAATAGTATAGAAATATAATAAAATAAAACAAAATTCCAATTTGATGTCATTTAGACATTCTGACCACCTAAAATTTTAAAGTATAAATCTTTAGGGTTTAGGGTTGGTTAAACAAATCAACTATTAAAAAAAAGTAATTTAAATAAAATTTTAAAGTATAAATCTTTATTTAAATTACTTTTTTTTTAATAGTTGATTTGTTTAACCAAGCTCTAAAAGGCTTACAAGCTCTATTTACTCATTCCATTTCTTAGCCTAGTAGAGACCTTTAAGGTTGGGGGCTTCATTTAGCCGAAGGGAGAGTAGACGAGATAACCCATGAGATAACTTGCAATGAAGAAAATGGTTTAATGGATTGTTTTACATGGACCAACTATGTGACCATTCATGCTCTTACATGTTGCTTTGTTATAAGAGGCTTTCTAATTTTGGTGTTTCTATTATTGACCGTATTAATTTTAACCATCACATTAAGTCATTTTCTTCTATTACTATTTCCTCCGTCACGTCACTATTGTCAGAAGTGGTAGTCCCGTTGCAAATGTTCAAAGTCTCCGCACTAGGGTGGACTAGACATTACACATTCTTCCCACACACGAAAAGAAAGACATTACACATTCTTCACCCCAATTGCACCTCCTTCATTATGTGTCCTCCTATTCATGTCTCCTTTACTATGCAAGCGACAACCTTAAGAGGTCTACCACCTCTTCAACAACCCAATTGTGACCTTTGATATGCAAATTAACATGTTTTATTGTCTTGTTCAAACATTATCTGCTTTATATATCTTCAATTCAGCTTCAAACTGATCGTTAAAATTCAAAGAGAAAGGAAAAATCATAGAAATTGTATCATATAATGGACAAGATTGTTAACACTTTGTGGGATATAATTAAAAGTTTTAAAAACTTCTCATCTCCTTTCTATACATAAATAGTCATTTATCTTTAATCATCTATTTTATATTAATATATATCGATGAAATTTAATGACAATGCATTCATGGTTTCATATTATATTATAGTTAGTGAATGTTAGAACTTTCAAGATTCAATTTAAACTTTCAAATTTCAATTTCACCCTTAGTCTATAGTCTATGTTTGGAACGACTGAAATACTGAAGAATGGAAATTGAAAGAACGAAAAATTTTCAAAAATGATTCATTCCACCGTTTGATAGTATAGTAGGAGCGAAGGAAACACGATAAATAAATGAAGATAATGATTTCCTTAATCTCTCGTTAGAAAGTTATTTTTACTTAATTACAATATAAAATTGTTCTTATTTTCATACACTTTTCTTATTATGGATATTTATGACATGATATATATAATATATATATCTTTTACTTTCTACACAATTAGATAAGAGATTTATTTTTTATTTTATTTTCTTTTTATTTTTTTCCTACCAAACAATCTAAAAAATTTAGCTCACTTTTTACTCTGCCTTTCACTTACATTCCTAAACCAAATAAACCATTAATGTATATATATTTTAAAGTTTTTGATAAAATTAATTATAAATCATCAAACATATTAGAATATGTGCCTAAATTAATTCCAATTACATATTTTATATTAAAATAACTAAATCTATGTAAAAAATTGATTACAAGATGTAGTGAAAGAAATACTTAGAACAACTCTTAAAAAGAGTACTCTTCTGACAAGAATATACTCCCAAGTTCGATGAACAACTTTTAAATATCAAACATAACTATACTTAATTCTTGAATATTTTTAGCTTTAAGTACACGTACACAACTATATTATATTCAGCATAGTTTTACTCTTTTTTAGTAGCTTATAGATAGTTCTCATCATACAAAAAATTTCCAAATTTAAACTCTTCATAGCAATTTTCTTGCTACTTTCACATTTATGTCAAAATAAAAAAATGGATGAAGTCTGAAAAAATATTATGAGAAAATTAAAACCATCCCTCAAAGCCTCTCCAATAACATGCAAACTAATGATTTATTAATTATAAATATTAAGAAAGGGATCAATATACACTAATTAAACATCAAACAGTAATTATCCAAATACATAAATATAGCTATACAAAAAATATTTTAAAAGATAATTGACTTGCAAGTTGACTCGTTAAGCCGCAAACTAACCTGTTTAACTTATAGGTGAATCAAACCATGTCTTTAAATGAACCAACATTTTAACTACTTTTAGCTCTATTGACTTGTGAGTTAAAAAGACTATCGGAAAGCCTAAATCCATATATTTAACTTTGCGTCTATGTTATATAACATCTTTACTGTACTATCTTGATTAATCGAAATTCAAATTCAGATATTTATTTAATTTCGATGACTATTATTTTAACCTCCCAAAAACACAATTTCGAAAAAGAAAATTGTTCTTTACTTTTTTTCAAAATAAAAGTGTTTAAAAATTTAAAAAAAAAACTGATAGAAAATTGGCTCTAAATCACAAACCATGGCTTGCCATCCCCCGTCTACGACTATGCATGCTGAAATCAGCTATAAGAGCAAACTCTTGGTCATGCATGCTGGAGGCAACACAGACGGACCCATCATCATCCTTTGAAACATCTCTTCAGAAAATACGCTCTTGCCAGGTACACTCAACCTTTCCACTTATTTTCATTGTTTTCGAAGATTTCTCTTCGTCTCTAATTGTACTTATTCTCAGTTCTCTACAAATTTAGTGATTTAAAATGGACCTAATTAATAGTTTATTCATCAGTTGCAATTTGAGACAAAAAAAAGGGTGCAAAAAGGTCGAAGATGTATATGAACCTGACCCAAATGAAATAAACGCCGTTTCTGTGTTCAGGCAATTGGAATTTGTCACCCCAGTTTGGCAAGTGGAATTCTTTTCAATAAGAAGTGGCGAAGTCTGTTGTTCCAAGGTACTAAAACATGCACACCATTTGTTTGATGAAAGTTCTGCTCGGTCATTAAGATGTCTATATACATATACGGGTATAATTTTAATTTTCTCTGCAGGTTTTGAATGACAATGTTCTGAATAATGGACTGCAAAATGTCATTTCCTTGTGTGTATTTTGTTCCACTGGGAAGAACTTTGTGCAACTACAGAAGAGTCACAACTTTAGCAGCACATTCAAAAAGGAGAAGACCACCAAAGAACCTTCGGTATCGACCGCATCCCAAGCAACCACCAGAGTTTGGTGTTAATCTATTCTTGAAGAAGCCTAGCACCACCTCTGAATCTACTGAAGATGATATGGATTTCAATGAAGAGAGCGATGAAGAGGAGGATAGAAATACTAGTATTGTTTGGGAATCAGATGAACTTGAAGCCATCTCGTCGCTTTTTGAAGGTAGAATTCCGCAAAAACCTGGAAAATTACATCGAGAAAGGCCTCTTCCTCTTCCTGTTCCCTACAAGCTTCGACCTTTGGGGCTACCTACACCAAAACCACTATTAAAATTGACGGCTCCAGCTGTGGTTTCTTCTCGGGCTTCAATGGCTAAGAAAGTGTATAAAAGCCCGAGGTTCCTAGTTGGGTTAGCGAGAGAAATAAGTAAACTTGGTCCAGATGAAGATGTATCTAAAATTCTTGGAAAGTGGGTGCAGTTCTTGAGGAAAGGGTCTTTGTCATTGACAATAAAGGAATTAGGTCATATGGGACTCCCTGAGAGAGCTCTGCAAACATTCTTATGGGCACAAAATCAACCTCATCTATTCCCGGATGATTGGATTCTGGCCTCAACTGTTGAGGTCTTGGCCAGAAACCATGAGTTAAAAATTCCATTCAACATAAACCAGTATACTGGTTTGGCAAGTCGCGATGTGTTGGAGGCAATGATTAGGGGTTTTATAAAAGGAGGAAACCTTACACTTGCGTGGAAGGTTCTAGTAGTTGCCAGAAGGGATAAAAGAATGTTGGATTCCAGCATTTATGCTAAGCTGATACTAGAACTTGGAAAGAACCCTGACAGGCACAGGCATGTGTTGCCCTTGTTAGATGAACTTGGAGAACGAGATGAATTGAATTTAAGCCAGCAAGACTGTACCGCAATAATGAAAGTCTGCGTTAAGATGGGGAAATTTGAGGTAGTTGAGAGCCTGTTCAGTTGGTTCAAGCAGTCTGGCTGTCAACTGAGCGTAGTTATGTTCACTTCTGTGATTCACAGCCGTTACACAGAGAAGAAATACAGAGAGGCATTGGCTGTAGTTTGGGAGATGGAGGCTTCAAATTGCCTTTTAGATCTTCCAGCTTATCGCGTGGTAATAAAACTGTTTGTTGCTTTGAATGATGTATCTAGGGCCATGAGATATTTTTCAAAACTTAAAGAGGCTGGATTTTCTCCCACTTATGGCTTATACAAGGACATGCTTCAAATTTACATGGCCTCCGAGAGGATAGCGAAATGCAAAGAGATATGCAAGGAGGCTGAGATAGCAGGTTTCAAGCTAGATAAATATCTAGTGTCACACAGTTAGATAAATGAAAAACTGTAGACTTGAAGAATCCTGCAAGCATTGTCATTGTACATTGACGAACAACGAATTCTTTGTACATGGAGATTAATAATTTGGAATGTTTATGAAAGCTATTAGCTACTAGCAACTTTTATTTAAGTGAACAATCGGTTCTGGTTCTTTATCACTAGTTTTCCATCGTTTTTTGCTGACTCCCACCCCTGACCAGTTTGCCTATTTTCAGTTTAAGTTACCAGTTCACTCTGCAATTTCTTTTTTATCGATGTGTAATACTTCCTGAATTGGAGTTACTGCATTTCGTGCTGTAACGTGTAATGCCTTCTGAGTTATGAGCAGAGGACATTTTAATCTAATGATTTTTTTTTAAAAAGTGGGCATTATTTCCAAATGATCAACTCTTGCTTACAAGCCTACTATTGCAATATCACCTCAAACTCCCATAATGTGTTATGTCTGTTTTCCACTTATTTTCTTATGAGTTGAATTGACGCCACCACGGATTAAGATTACTGTTTCAACAGAGGTTCCATTTCAGATATGCATAGAGATTGGACAGCTTTGCTGCCTCCCCTCCATATTTTCATGTATTTTTCCATCGCTGGTTTGGACTTTGGAACATATGTATCTTTTACTTGTGCTTTCTTCCTATTTTATCTAAATTTTATTTTTCTAAAAAATTATTTAAATATACTTTTGATCTCTATAAATATGATTTTTATTTAGTTTTGATCCTAAAAAAAAGTCATTAAGTTTTCTTATAATAAATTTAATTTTTTTAGAACAATTCATTATGATTTAGTAAAAACTGAAATGTATTTAATCATGCTTTATACATAACTATTTTGTGGTGACTAATACATGTCATCTTATCATAAATAATGACAAATCATATTTTTTCTGTTAGAAGAGTCATTTTAAATGGACTAAAATTTAGTTAGTTTTTTTTTTCTAAATAAATGTTGGACAAAAGAAATACCAGTGCTTGCATACTAATTTACACTTCCCTTATTTATTAATTTATCCTCCTTTTTATGTTTTTGTTTTTTTTTTTCTAAAACTATCATTAATAAATGTTTCAAAATACCATCCTTTACGTACTTGCAATAAATGTCATATATAATAACTATCATATCAAATCTAAATACATGCATCACTTTTTTTAAATTCTTCCAATCAGAAATCAGTGCATTATAAATGTTTAAAAATTCAATAATCCTTTAAAAACATCAACATAAATAAAAATAACATATGAGGTGAATAAAATCAAATCAACCAAAAATATATATAATACTATTGCACAATGACATACTAAAGTAATTATGTAAAAACTTAACAATGATGTTAACAATTCGTTTTATCTTGGATTGTTCATTAAAAATATGTTAATAAAGTATGTTTTGTATTTTGATAGTAAATGTGCAGAGAATAATATTTTAGAACTTTAAAAAAAATGTCAAAAATATAAAATAAAATAAAATAAAAGAAAGATAAATTTAGTAAATAAAAAGGTATAAATAGCAATAGAAAAAATAAGGCTCAAATGAAAAATACCTTCTCCAAGAGGAGAAAGAAAGAAACGAAGAGAGCGAGGAGATTATTTTTCGCATTCTTATTTTTTTCTAAGCGGTATTCTGAAAATTAATTTTAAAATATAAAATAATAATTTTGGAAACTAATTTTCAAAATACAAGGAGTGTGTTTAGAAAAAAAATGTAAATAGTAAGGCCGAAGAAGAACCTGGGCAAGGTAGAGGCGAGTAAAAGAGAAGAGTTCTTTAAAGAGCCGAAGAAGGATTGAAAAAATCTCCTTTTGAGTTTTGATTCCTGTAGGCTGTAGTTGTCCACAATATATTTATTTTAGTTATATTATTATTTGTAAAAAAAAGCAATTATATAATTAATTGGGCTAGAGCTAGATAGAGTATTTCCAGCCCAAAAGGAAGTTCTGACCCGGGCCACACATTCACAGCCTCGAGCTATCAAACTTATATAACTTGTCACTCGTCACTATGTATCGAATCAGTTCACTTCACTTTTCAAAGAAAAGATAAACCTAGTTGTTATCCCCTTTCTTCACACCATCGAATCCCTAGCTTGAGTTTGCCCTAAATTACGTCGAATATAGTTACCGTTCCCAGCGCCATATTAGCCTCCAATATAGTCCTCTGATTCTTTCCTATGCCCTACAAATCCCACTTACCCTCACATATTTCTCCTTAATTCTACTCCCAAACAAACCCTAATTTTGTTCTGCAATAAACCCATTTCGTATGAAAAGAGATTCAAGTATAAGAAACTGCTGCAGTTTAGCGATAGTAGCAGATACGTGATGTTTCCTTCCTGATCTCGTACTTGTTAATTTGTTGCATCGTAGATGTTCTGCGTTTGTGGTTGATTGTTGTCCGTTTTTGTTTTTGTAGTTGCATTAACAAGTTGCTAGGTCTGTTAGATTTTACAACGATGACAGTATTTTTCCTTGTTACGACATTGCGTTTTTGGTTTTTGTACTGGTAAGTCTAATTGATTATGTCTCTAGATTTTGTCATGGTTTTTTGGACATTCGTGTTCGATAATATTTCAACAATAATTTTGCTTCATAAACTAAAATACAAGTGCAAAGATAGTGCATATGATGGTTTACACTTGATCTCTGAACTTCAGGTAAGTTCTCATGTTGACAAGTTCATTCGCTGATGCACTTAACTATGAATCTGTGAGGGGGGCAGAAAAATGTTTATAATGAGGATGAGGATTGAGGACATTGTAATCTTGAAACATCATGATAGATTTAAGGTTATTGATGTTTGCTGTGCTTCTGCCTCATCCTAGCAAACCCTATGATTATACAAAGGGGGTGATTAACAGTAGATAAAAAATACTTTGAAGAGGTTAAAATTTAGTAAAATAGATACCTCGCATTTCTCTACTTCAGTGTTGTAATGTAAGATATTTTGTATACGTAATTTGCAATTTCTCTCTCTCAAATTTAAATCACTCTAAATGATCGTGATTTGTGGGAAGGCAAGAAACACAATAAGGGGAAGAATATGAGAGTGAGTGAGGGATAGGGTTCAACTATGCAATGTACAACAAGTTTCCAAGTGAGTTTGGCTTTCTATCCGGAATTTACAATCAGTGCAAAATTAAAGATAATATAAAAGTAATTATTTGTTGTGAATTAGATTTACATTCATCTGTATTTAACGTGTTCTTTAAATATGCCATATAAATCAATCAGTTGTGAATTAAATTTTTCTCCAAGCCCGTTTGTCCGTTTAGTTCTACGTTGTGACCGGTAGATGCCTGTTGAGTGAGAAGCAATTATTTGAAATGGAAGTTCAAAGCTTAACAGTTTCAAATACACTGAAAAAATTTACATATAGGATAACTGTTCTATATATTTATTTTTTTGGATCTGTTGAAGTTTGACTGCAAGGATACGTGGAACAGCAGACTACTGTATTGCTCAATTGAGGGTTTCTTTCCTGTACGATTTGAATCTTATGTACAAGTAATACTCAAGTGGGTATTTTTAACCTCAGAGGACTAATTCTTTTTTGAAATTATCAAAACTCAAAAGAAGAGTAAGTGGAATATCTTAAATACGACTTTTTACGACTTGCAAATTTGTTAATTTATTTATTTTTAAATAATAGAAGTCGTGAAATATTTTATAACTTGTAAATATTTTCATAGCAGTCGAAAGATGATATATATAATTTTAGAGATTTTTTTATCTTCTTTTCAATTTAAAACAAATTAAATTTTAAATTATTATTTTTAGAAAATCGTAAATTTAATTGACTTCAAATTTAATTATTACTGTTATCTTATTTTGTTAAATATTTTAAAAAAGTTAAAGTATTTTTATGTAAATAGATTATTGTAAAGTGAAAAAGTTAATAAATTTAATATAATAAAATTATTAAAATTTGAAAGACAGAAGTTGTAATTGATTATTTCTTAAAATAATAAAATTTTAAAATAATTTTTTTAAAGATAAAATACAAAAGAATGAAAAAATTAAACTAATTATATAAATACTTTAAACTTACAAAATAACAAAAAAATATGAAATATAAAAGTGAAGTCGTATATATATATTCACATTATGAACCACAAGTCATAATTGACTTTCTATTTTTTAAAATAATAAATTTTATAATTAAATTTATTTTCACTAAAAAATAAAAATTTAAAGTCGTATATCATGACTTTTAAAAGAAAATTTAAAAGTAGTGAATTATTTTATGATTTTTATAATTTTTTATATAAAAAAAATTAGAAGTCATAAAAAATAATCACGATTTTAATCAGTAAAATCGTATTTATTATGCAGGACTTATCGTTATTCAGTAAATTTTCAAAATCTATCTGATAAATTTCAAAAGCAAATAAACCTCTCCTCCGTGGTCAAAAAGCCTACTCAAGTGTTAGATAATGTTTATTCTATCTATCATCATGTAATAACCTGGTTCCTCGGGCGTCAACATTTTAGAACGACGTTAGGTTTCGATTATTTTGAGATTTTTTTTTTAATTACAAAATTATTATTTTATTTTTAATTTGCTTTCTGTTTTCAAATATTTAAATGATAAACAATGAATATTTTATTTTTTTATGTTTTCTCTATTCTTTATAAATTTGATAACAAGAAACAAATTAAAAATAAAGTGACATTTTGTAATTGAAAGTGAAAATAAAAAATAAAAATAAAAAACATTTTCTTGAAGTAAATCTTTCTCATGGTGATCCATTTGACCCCCGTGACTTTTATTACATTCTTTTTTGTTTCTGTCAACTCGAGATAGTATTTGTACAGAGGATATCATTTTTGGATATTTATTTTAGGAGAAGAGATCAAGTTCTTATTTTTATTTTTTATATTTTTTAATTTAATGATTCTTAATAAGTAATTTATATTTAATTATTAGATTAAAAAAAAAACAATTGTTCCTTCTCACTAGAAGGAACAACTGTTTTTTTTTTTCCTAAAAATAAAAAAAGTTATGTTCGTTCAGCAAAATCACCAAGTTAAAACCCGCTAAGCCATAATTCTTCACCCACTAATGAATGAATTTAGTTCACTTCTGACTCTGATTGGCAACCAAAAAGTTTTTACAAAAAGAAGAAAACAAATATAAGGGCTCATTCAACACAAACAAACAAGTCCTTTTTGCTTAATTAGACTGGTCCTGCTGTCTTAATGTTGTTTTATCTATGTCCTGCATCTGTAAAAATCCAGCATTTCTTCCTCCACGGGATGGGTGTTGCCTGTTATAACAAGGCAATGCAAAGGTGCTCCAAAATCAATCAACTGCAACTGCTTCATTGTTCCAGCTACTATCATCTGATCTTCACTACCAAGCCGTGCAAGCCCAACACACTCGGTATCCTCAGTATAGGCTGCAAGGCAAAGAGGGGAATGGCTACTTTTAACTAGATAGCTATATTTCTTATGAGAAATAATAGGAAGTCCACATATATAAACTCTTGCCACAGTGAAGATTGGCTCCTAATGAGCAAATACTATTATAGCACAAGTCAGCACCCCAAAGAGTAGATTACAAAATCAAAATTTGGAAAACTTAAAAGAACTTTAAGTCTTTGGGAATGAGAATGGATTCAAATACTCAATCATACTATCTTCAGATCTCTGGTGCCTCTGAAGATATGCTAGACCAAATAAAAAGAGCCAAAGAGAAGGTAACAGATGTGCCAAAGAGAAAAATAAATCTTTGAGATAATTAAATGCTTTGACTTCTATATCCATTTAATTTATATATTAAGCAGCAACAAATCGCAAAGAACAAAAGAATTTGGGTGAGATAACCATTGATAAATTGTTTGATAGTGGCTGTGAAACTTTAACAAACAAGGAAAACACATCATTTTGCTTGTTGCTTTCCAGTGGAGGAACTTCCACTGTTTGATAGCACAATATTTTTAAAAAAGCACAAAATGAGCTTATTATAATATGCTTCCAGGAAATAAAGTACATTCCAGATCAAGTTTCAAAAGTTTAATCTTTGAAGTTAGTACAATCAAGAAGCAAATAGTTTACACTAGAAATTTATGCCTAAATGTAAATGCTCAAGGAACTCACCAGATTCTTGACGTGCTTGCACAATCTCCAAGAGCTGCTCAATGGCTGTGTTTATCGTCATATATCTGGGTGGTTCATAGGCTTTTCTTCCTCTGAAATGACCAAATAAAAAAGATAAATAAAAACAAAGAATATGCAGACAGAGAGAAAAGCATATATGATATAACTAGACCAATTCACTGAATGCCATGATACCAGTCAGAATATTAGAATGATTGCCAGAGAACCTCAGCAACCCATACATACTGATCACTTAGAAAACTACATTAGCAACAGAAAAAAAGGGACCACTTAGAAAACCAACCTGCACAAAGATTCTAGTGTGGGCTCCTTCACCCGAATATCTGTAACCATATCAAATTGGAAATCATATTAGCTTTCTCAAGAAACAAATAGGAAGAACCTTTAGTACACTAATCAAAGAAGAAAGTTTTCCTTTAATGTTGTCATCAACTTCAGACGGTACAATCATTTGAATAAAATAACAATTTTTTTGGCTAACTATCTTTTAGATATTTACATGATACTCTAGGCTTTGGTATTCCATTCCAAGAAGATAATAAGTTTAGAAAACAAGTTGTGAGTTAACTGATCAGCAAATGTGGGAAGAAACACTTAAAGGTAATCGCACTATTTCATTAGAGTACCTGCTGCATCAGACTAATGCATTCCATTTCCAGCATGATAGTAAATACATGAATACACCAGGTTCGATATATGCAATAATGCGAAGACCTATGTTAGATTTATATTTTTAACATGCACACAAAAACTCTAACACAAGCAGTAGTTTAAACCCCAAATAACAGATTGTAACCTAACAAGCAAAGTGTGTGGAGTCCCATCTCTCGGTTTCTTTGAATCTTTTCATAGAAGCTATCAGGTCTCCATGTCTCCGTAAAGAATGGTATAGAAACAGTCTCCCCATAACGATAAAGCTGTAGACCACAAATTCCAATAGCATTCATCACAGATGCATTGTGCACTATTTTGACATCAATTGCCATCTTCTTTGCTCGAACAACAAGGTCAGTGTGAGTGGTAGCCCTGGGCAAAAGCATAAAATAACGGTTAATATTATGCAAGAGTGTTTGAACAAAGCAATGTAACCCGTTGGATAGAGAAAAGCAGGGAAGTAGGGGCATAGCATACCCAAAAGGGTCCCCAACAACGAGGAAAGCAACATGGGCATCTTGAGCTTCAGAAAGAATTTCGTGGGCCTTTTCTTCTACCATTTCTCTGTCGGCAAGAATAATGGATTTACCGTATAGTTTTTCCTAATGATTATAAAAGGAGATGAAAAAAGTGAAAATTGAAGGACAGGGAAAATCATAGGAAAAGAAGGGAAATGTAGATAAATGATGGTACCAGGTTGGAGATGCCATGGGTGGAGAGACCAAAGGAAAGGAGGGAAGTGTAGGCTTCCATGTAAACCTTGTTGCACTTCTTCACAGCTTCCAAACCTTTGAGAGTGATATCTTGCTCATCACCCAATCCTAAACCGATTATGTACAACATTTCTCTTCCTCACTCTTTGATATTTGCTTCTGAAATCAGAAAAATCACACTCCTCCTTCTCTAATTAATTCCTTTTTTTCTATTCACCTGAACCCCACACTACACAAAACCTTAGGGTGCTTACTGCTACTGTTGCCAAACTCAGGTTTCAAATACAATGGGAATGGACATTAAGTGCTTGCATAGAACATCATCATTTACAAGTTCTGAAGAAATTCCAGTAAGCTCCCCAAACTTCAGCTGAACAATAAGATATATTTGCATAGGTTAACACATGAATATAATATAGGACTCACTTTTCTTTTTCACACCCAAAGACACTCATGTCATGCAATATCACTGCCAGAACTTAGCACGGAACCCTAAAAGACGAGCATAACTATGATGAAAAGTAGAGTAAAATGGGGAAAGAATAAGGAACTAACGAATCCAGCGAGAATGACAAGTAAGAGAAGAAATCAACAATTACCAACGGATGAGTGCGACGGCGAATGGAGGTGGCGGGCGGCGGCGGCGGTCGCGAGATGGTCTCTCGGCTTTGATTTGAACAAGGAGGACACGAGACTATGATAAATTCAGTCATTTTCTCAATGCATATTGGGTCGGGTTTCATTTTCTCGACCCGAGGCCTAGCCCAATATTTCAGTTTATGGACCCCAAAAGAAAGGGCCCTTTTCATTTTATTGTAATTGGTGGTTTTTCACTTGTGCTGTCAGCGTGTGTCTCCAATTCATTGGGCCCATAATATTAACACCCCTTTTTCCCATTTTAATCTTGTTGGTTTCTTTTGTTTTTTTTTTTTTTTATGAAATTCTTATTCTACACATCCACACTTCTCCCTCTTTCCTCATCACACCTTCATTGCTTCTTCTCTAGCAGCATTGTATATATATATATTTTTTTTCATATATCACTAATTTGATGGAACTAGTTTCCATTATGTCAAATTACTCAAAGGAAACTATGTTTTTTAGTATCTGACAAAATCCTGTCAAGATACACCACGTTTAAACAAAATTTTGTCAATAAAAAATTGCTTTGTCTAGAAATTATATATAATTGTTTTTACAATGCAACCTTTGTTGTTAATGATGCAATGAACAAGACAACGATTGAGGGGAAAAAACAGGGAAGAAGTGAATGTTGTTGTAAAGTCTGTTGTTGGGTCATATACATTTGCTTTCTCTCTCTCTCTCTCAATGTATTTATAGGAGAAATCTGTTGTTGGGTCATATACATCTGCTTTGTAATACCCCAATCTAAATATGTTGTCATGTCGTGTTTCTTGATTTTCCTTAGGTGATTAAATGGGGAGGCACATTTCGATGGTAATTTGTTAAGGCAAAAGTCCTCAAACATTGGTGGGCTTTCAAGTTCTTACTTTGATTAGCCGGTTTGTATGCTCCTGGCCTTAAATATAAAGTTTTTCCTTGCTGAATTGTAGAAGAAAGACTTTATAAAGCTTGTCACAAACTGATATATGATTCAAAAAAAAAAAAAGTGATTAATGATATAGGTCTCGTTTGTAAAAATTTATTCATTATTTATTTACCTTATTTATATTATAAATACTTGTAAGACTTATAAAAATATCATAAAACTTGTCTATAAGATGTTCTTAGCTTATAAGCTTCTAAGATAACTTATAAAAATAATTTATGCAAAGCTTATAAAAAAACTCACATTCAAATTTTAATAGAACCAAATATATAGAATATATATTTATTTATTTTTACAAATTAAATATTTTATTTTTTCGTTTGTTTATCCAAATTAATATAAATAATAACTTCTATACAAAACAAATTATAATGATTTTATAGTAAATTTTTATATATATTGTCTTCTTTTCACTATAAACTATAATTTAATTAAATAAATTTATATTTTTATATGTTGTTAGTAATTTCTTTTATATATTATTAGTAATTTTTGTATATATTTTTTCTACAATAATATGTAGTGATTGACAATTTACTATTTTATATATTTATATTTATTTATACATGTGAATGGTAGATTTTTTAACATGATTTTAAAATATATGGGATTTTAATTTTTAGCACCATAATTTATATTTTAGTTATGTTTTGGTTATTAAATATTCTAATTTTTAAAATTATTGATAGGTGCATGGTAAAAATTGTCTCACAATTTTTTAAAAAAAATTATAATACTTTTAAAAAAATAAAAATAGGTAAACAGTTACCCATAGTTTTTATTTTTAATATTTTGTAATATATATAATATTATTTAGTTGATTCTTAAATTTTTATGATGATTTGATTTTTTTAATTTTTAAATAAGATAATATTTTATTATTACTTATTTAATAATGCATCCAAACATTTTAAAACTATGTAAGCGCTTATCAATATCAATATGTATATCTATCAAAATATAAAGAATTTATTAAATTTTAAACACTTATAATATAATATTTTTATAATAAAAATTTATTAAATAAAATCTTAATTAAAATATTTTTTCAAACGAGCTTAGTATGTTCTCAATATATAATTTAATTGAGAAATGTCTTAAAATGTGTGTATACTTGATAGAAGCCCGACTTCATGTCAACGATTTCAACATAATGCCATAGAGAAATAACTTCTGAGAAAATTATTCTCTATAGGACGACCAAGTTTTTTCACAATTGATCAAACTATCTGATGGGCAATTGTTTTATAGTCAAGTCAAATAAAAGCAGACCCCTTATTAGGCACCAAGTGAGGATTATAACCCATCAGTAACTCATTTGCATCAAAAATCCAATAAAAAAATATCTATTATTTTGTCAAGTGTTATAGTTAAATTAATAATCTCCATAATTAATATATTTAATAATTTATTCTAAATAATTGATTAATGTTAATCCACGAATAAATAATCTAATGTTTTCTTTTCTGTTTTTGTTGTTGTTGACATATAGTTGAACTATCTCATAACACCAAATCACTTAAACCAAAGATTTCCATGGCAAAGGTTTGTTTCATGAAATCACAAGCTATCAGGAATCTTCTTCCTCGACTGAATGGAAAATTTACTAACTAGAATGGCATTTGTTATCTCTACTTAAGTTTTTGTTGTGGACTTGAACTATCGTGTTCAAAAGAATGCTTCCTATAAAATTGAAATAAAATATGCCTTCCTTTTTATTTTCTTTGGCTTTTATACTCCTATTCGGATTGTTATCTATGACTTTACCACTGAAGGTTTTGTTCAGCATATTTGATGTTTTAATTACATATAACCCCTGTATTACTTTTTCCTAGAGTGGCAAAAAAGAGCATTTATAGCAATAAAAGATAAAACACAAGAAACAATGGCATCATGAAACATGTTCAAATAAAGGATAATATTTATATCAACTAAAATTTGTAAGCTTATGATATAAAGATATGAATTAGAAGGGAGATAAATCTACGATAGTCCGCTGGCAGATCATGATAAATTCAAAGATAATTTATTTACAAATAAAAATTTCCATAAGTACCATTTCTTTTCTGATAAGCAAATGAACACACTTCCATATGGAGGGGTGCCCAGAAGATTCAAAAATTCCAGTAAAAACATGCCCATTACTAGATACTAGGTAACTTCCTATATTTGCTGCACACCAAACTTAGTAGTAACATGGATCATGTTGTATACCATCAATTGAATATCGTGATTAAAATAAAAGAAATGCTACTACCTCAACCTGCAATATGCCTTAATTGATATCTGAATGGTGGTAATCATTCCGCTGCATTTTATGCTGGAAAATGAAATGCTTCATCAAGTTGTAAAGTTTAGTGGTAAATTCTTCAGGAGGCAACACGTACAACAAGATTACCACTTTTAGAACTGCTTCTCAAACCAACATTCCCCACACTTTTCCTCGTTATATCATTTCTATGTTTTGTGGTTTCACCATTTTTACTTCTTTCATTGCTTTGATGTTTTGCTCCTTTGCCACTATCTGATACCCTATGTTTTTGTGAAGAAACCTTTGCTCGTTCTTTCTTTCCAGAAGTATGATTACTTGACATAGAATCAGCAGGGCGGCTATGGTTGGTTGATGGAGCAGCAGAAATCAAACTAACTTCAGATGCATTAGTTTTGGCACACTCTTCAATCGAGGTACCTTGTGGTTCTCTTGCAGTTACAGTTTCATCAGCATCTAGATCATTTTCCACCTTCGATTTCAAAGGTAATGCTGCATCGGCTCCACTCCCTGGACATTTTGGTTTATTCTGTTCTTTCTTACTTCTGGTGTTATTTGACACAGCCTGAGGTTGAGACTTGAGAAGGGAGAATTCACAAACATCAAGTTGCAGTCAAATAGAGAAATATGAAAAAGAAAAAAAAAATGCAGCACTTTGATTCATTGCAGTACGATGATGGATATGATACAACAAACACAGCTCATTTGCAAAGAATCACATATTGTATGACACTATGACATGCACTAATTCACAAAAAAAAAATAAGCTAAAAACTTGGAAAGTATGTACCTTATTCCCATGTGGTTGGGAAGGTGAAGTTGCGCGATAAAATGAAGGCATTGGTGTTGCTTTAAAGTTGAGGCTCTTCCGGAGTTTTTTAATATCAGCTTCTGTCTTTTCCTACAAGAACAAAAGTTGAATGTAGTAAGTTTCTTCAAGCTCCACAAGAAATGTAAACAAGTGGAGTCAGCTACACTACACATACTAGTTAAAACTATAACAGAATCCTTCTACACATTTTGTTTCCTCATTATTGTAGGCCACACCTCCCATCCAATGCTTTGGCAACCAAATTTTTCTAGATTATTCAGACAAATGTTATGTCATATATTGTTTTTTCACTCTTCTGTATCCACGCATGGCAAACACAGTTTTCATTTCCAGAATATCCTTCACTTTAGTCCCAGTAATTCATATTGATTCTTTTAGATCTTACAAACAAGGGTAATTGAAAACAAAGAAATCCTAAATAATTTCTTTGGTAGAGTTTGACAAAATTTGAGGGCAATAATCGAAGAAAATATTTGACAGAATTTAGGAAAGGAATGAAGTAATGAAACCAATTGAAATAGCAAAAGTAATAGTAAATAGTCTGTTAAAATAAAAAGCACATGTTAGCAACCTCAATGGTAACAATCATATTTTATTAGCCCCTTCAATTAGAATCTAACAGATTCCACGCACACCACCTGTGGATTATACTTTGTGTAACAACTTCTCACTGAGATTAAGTGGGCACATGACGTAGATATATAAACTACAACTAAATTGTTTTGGCATGCAAATCTCGTCCTATTCAATCACTCCAATGTGTCTTTTGCTTCTCCCGCACCATAGTCATATAGAAACAGAAACATAAACAGAAACTCATTTAAAACCTATGTAACTTTGTTCCAAGTTCCACGGGTTTGAAAATTGTATTTCGTGTATTCATATTAAGTGCCTGTCAGTGACCTGATAATCTAATATGCTTGCCAGCACATAAAACCAGAAGCTATCGTTGGTTGACTTACCTGTGATATTGCTTGCATTTGATTCATCTCTGCTTCCTTTGCATGCATTTTTTCTTCCAACTTCATGTAGAACTGAGTCAACAGGATCAGCAAAACAAATCAACAATCAGACATTCTATATACTCTTTTAAACATAAACAAAAGAGAAACGGTTCTAAAACAATAGCTTTTTACTTGCCTCTTTCCTCCTTTCTGCTCGCTCACTACATTTAAAGTTGAAAGCTTCAGCTCTAGGCTTAACATTGGACTTTGTAGAATTGAAAGCTTGGTTCAGCCTATATAACATTGTTATATTAGTCTCAGATTAGAATGAAAGAAAACGAAATATTAATCCTTACACATGTTTACAAACCTCTCTGCTTCTTGAATTCCTTTGGAAGCTGTTTTTAAAGCTGAAGGTTGGGATTCTGCACCCTTTCTTACTCTTGATACATTTTCACTAACAAAATTAAAAGCAGATTTGAGTCTGTGAATGTGAAGCATAAACCAATTCCAGCTGAGAAACAACAAATACCTTTTGCTTTCACTAATTAGTTTCTCTGCACTTTTAGAAACCTGCACATGGAGGCCCAAAAATTAAGGGTGATAGCTGACAATTCACAAGCAAGCCATTTACATAAAAGAGTAATCATACACAAAAAAATATGCAAAATTATGAGTAACTATATCCTTCCATTCTTCCCAAAGTACACTGTTATTCAAATTCTTACTTCTTTGGTGGTTTTGCTAGATGAACAAGTAGTTGGAGTAGCAAGTTTTGATAAATTCTTTTCTGTATTCGTTCTCCTTGGACTCTCTCTACTGGGAATCTTTGCAGGATCCTTAGCTGATCTAGAAGGTGTGCTTTTCCAAACTCGAACATTGTGGACTTCAGAATTCTGTTGAGGCTTGAGCTTTGTTTCCTTTGCATCAATCAAGCACACTTATGTCACCCCAGAGTATAACAAGCAAATTTATATAGTTGCAGAATATAAACAGTGACAATACAGGTAAACCAGGCTTTGGTTCAAAGTAAATATAAAATTAAAGCACAAATACATATGTTGTTGTCATAAATATGGATTTACTGCATTAATAGTGCTTTCACTATAAGCCATTCTATATGTTGGATCTTTCCATGGTCAAAAGAAGTAACTTCACGCATCAGCATGCATACCTTGGGAGAAGGATTTGCAGGATCAGGCAAAATCATTTCCTCAACATCCCGTGCTGGTTCATTCTCAGTCATGCTCATGTTTATTGATGATTCATCAGTATTTACAGTAACATCGTCATCCTTTTTCACTTCCGTAATCACCTTGTCATTAGCTGAGAGTATATTACTTGTTTCATTTTCATATTGATGAGCTTCATCACTTCTCTTACTGGCATCCCCCAAATCATTAGAATTGTTCACAGCAGATTCCATCTGCAAACTTGAAAATGAAACCATTGGATATTCTGTGATGGTCTCTTCTCTTTCATATTCATCCATACCACATTCTCCATGATAATTTGAATCAGAAGGAATTTCATCAAATTGAACATAATGACTATCTTCAATTGGCACAAAATCCTCTTGGGATCTTTGATCCGTTTCAATATAATGACCAGCTTCATCTAGCTCAAAATCATTTTGGAACATTTCATCAAATTGAACATAGTGGACATCATTTGACTCAAAATCCTCTTGCTTGCCAATTCCCTCCAAACCATCATTTTCACCGGTTGCTCTATCTGATGATCCATCATGACCTGTAGATGGCATAAAACCAAATATGCCCTTCTTCTTGAAATGTGCTTCAAAATATGCCTTCTTCTCAATAACTGAACCTGGTTTTGAACATTTCTCAACCTCCTCCAAGTACCTATTGTGAGAGAAAGAGGACCTTCTTTCCCAAGATAAAGGTTCATTTTCAAATCTCCCAAATGAGATAGAACCAGAATGTATAGAATCTGCCTGCATTTTTGGCAAGAATCAAAGCAGCAGCAGTCAGAGTTAAATATCAACACTGTTTCATCTATGTAACATTATTACCGATACTCAATCTAGTCAAAAATATTGAGTTCCTTTTTCACTTAATTTTTTGTGACAAATAGTTACATGGAAAGTGAACATTTTTTGTGTGGTATAATAAATCACAGAATTGAATGTTTTTCCACAAGATACAAATCATAAAATTAGTACAGAACAAAATCCAAGCAAATTAGACAACAACCCTGATGATAATGAATCAGTATAGTAAATCAAAGGTAACATCAAATAGGAAAAATATTATACTGTCCAACTCCAATCAATCTTCTTTACCACGCTCTACTTGTTCAACTAAATTCAGAAGAAGTAATTCAGATCAAGACCATTATATGTCTGATTAAGCAACAATAACTGAAGCAAATTACTCTTCTAGCAAATGATTGTCACCCATCACTAGATATCATTGACCACGAGAACAACTCACACAGAACCAACCCATGTTAAATGAAAATTACAGAAACATAGAAAAATATACTTTCCACTCTTCTGTCAACGGATTGATGAAAACGGCAATCATAAACTAAACTAAGCAAAACAGGAGTAGGCAAGATTGTAACATTGTAATTGAAACTGAAAACAATAGATCCACGTTAAAATCAACAAGTGGATGAAAAAACAATAACCTGAAAGTTCATGCTAAATGATTCTTCAACCTCCCCAGCCATAATTCTTCTCCCTTTTCAAAATCACCAGCCAGAAGCAGAATCAATTACCCTAAAAGAAAACCAATAAGACACACCTTCAACCTTCATTATTGAAAGACCTTCGTATCCAAACAATTAAAGAAAGAGAAACACATAGAAAGCCATGGTAGTAAACAACAAAGTCTACCTAAAAACCACACAAAGAACAGAAACCCATTTGAGAAAAATGTGTTAGGCAGAGAAAAGAGTGACAATACCCAGGAAGCGTGTTAGGAAGCCAAAGAAAGACGACACACAGAACCCAATAATGGTTCAAAAAGTTGGCTTTAAGTCAGATCCTAAGTTTGGCTCCCCAAGTAGTTTGGTACTTTGGTTATTGACGCTAGAGTTGAGGATGTTACTTAAAAAGTGTACTCTTAACCCAGATTTCAGATACTTATTAAAAAAGCATATAATATAAGCCATAAAATAATCATGTGCAGGTTGTCTTATTTTGTCTTCTTCGGCTTAGACACGGTTTAGAAGCTCATGCCAATGCTCCCTCTAACAGATAGTTAACGCACCGTTAAGCTAAGCTCGAAAGGTGAGCGCGTGTGAGTGTTAATGATTCATAATTCATGCAAATGCTCTCTTCTTCATTCTTCAACAAAGGTACGACGACGGAGAAAGACAGAGAAGCACGTGTCCGCTTCGGTGCTATTGTTGACCCTACTCATCACCGTTTCATCTCGCTAAAATATTAAATGTTTCTAGGATATACTACCTTTTTTGTTTTCTTTTTTTATTTTTTAATAACCATATTGCAAGTACAAAGATATATTTTTGGAGAAAATAAAATTCTCACTTATATTGTAAAGAATTTTTATACCATTTTTTAATTACAGAAATTATTATGTTTTTGATTATTTTTTAACTTTTATAAAAATTATATTAATAATATTTTTAATTAATTGATTGTATAAAAGTTCACACTGACCTGTGTAGAAATTAAACTTGTATACTTATTAGAGAAATTTTATTTGTAAAATAAATTATATAATAAATTTTATTTGAGAAAAAAAGTAAGAAATATATAAATGATATGATTGAGAAAAATAAAAATGAAAAATATTGTTATATAAATTATTAGAAGTTTAATAATTTAATCATTTATCTCTAAGTATTATAATAGTGTGATTTTAGTATATTAAATTTTAATTGTAAATCTTTAAAATATAATAATTAGGATTGGTATTTTGAAGGTAAAGTGGTATTTATAATTATGATTTAATATTTAAATTGGAGATTAATTTCGAATCTTATCTAAAGATCATAAATATCAATTTTATATTAACAATATTCAATACGTTTTTAAAACTTAAAGATGAAGATTTTAATCTTAAAAATATTACTTTAATAAACAAAATTCATTAAATATTTTATAAAATATTAATAGAGAACAAAAATATATTTAAAAAATCTGATATATACTAATAAATTTTTAAAGATTACGAACAACATCTTTATTTATTATTAATTATGCAGTATTTTCTATATTATTTTATTTTTTAAATAAAAAATTATTCAAAATTTACATTTTCTTTTCATTAAATCAGTTTTTTTTTTTAAATAGAATGATATTTTTAATTACGATTTTATCCAAGTCAATAATCAAAGTCACAACTTAATTAAAAAAATAGAGCAGAACCACTTGACTTTAATTCTATTATTGATTACTGATGGAGTGTAACAATCATTTTCTTTAATATTCATTATGCGAAATAGTGGTCCCAAAAAGTGCGAGTATTATTGGCTACCTCCAACGAGTGTGACTTTTAGGTGCTATTTATAGTGATAGCGACTGACCTTAATTAAGGATCATCAATTTTCTGCGTTTTACTTTTCTATTTTGCATAAAAGTTCAAGAAATATTATAAACAAAAGTTTAGTTTTTTTTATTAGTATAATATTTTTATGAGTTTTTCTACGGCACTTGTTAAGAATTAAAAAGTGCTAAATGAAAAGGCAAATTTGTTAATGTATCAGAATCTTTAAGTTTTTTTGGGTATTTTTATTTGTAATTTTATAAATAATATGTTCAAAAAACTAGTTAGATATTTATTTTCTTACTTTAAGAAATAAAAAGACATTATAATTTTAATTTTGAAAGAAATGATAGCATATGATGTACAGTTTTTTTTTTTAAATATACATATTACAAAATTTCCTCATGGGCTGAATTTAACTTGGTTTGATATTTTAATCAAACTAATTTTTTGAACTTTGTCTTGACTTGGTTATAGCTCACCTTATGATCAAATTAAGACTAAATTGACCTGAGATTTAAAATAAAATATACAAATTTTGACATTATATTATATTGAGTTAAGTAATACTAGTAGCCTTTATAAGTATAAACTACACTTAAAAGATGTACGTTTTACATTATTATCATGTTGTACATATATGAATATTATTGTATTATTGAGCTATCAATTTAAAATTTATTTTATTGTTTTTTAAATTATCTTAAAATATTATGTAATATCAGGGCAGTCTAATCTAAAATATTATTTGTAGCTAAAAATACAGTGAGACTGATTTTCAGAACTTAAGAATGCAATCTATTTAACTTGGTGTCAAACCGGGTAATCTGAATAGGTTAAGTTTTGAACATCTCTAATATTGATTGAAATTAAAATATCCATTTTTACACTATAAATTAAATCAGAAATATTTGAATTTTAATTAGTATCAGGGTTAAATAAAAAGAATTCAATAAAGATTTGAAGCCAACTTCATGGACCAGTATTAATTTGACTAAACTAAAGAAAAGTTATTGATTTGATAAATCAATTTAAAAATGCATTTAAATTTATTGAATTTTCGAATGAAATTTTAGGCGGCGGAAAATATGTCGTTTTTACGACAACAACAAAAATATTGTTTTTTCTTTATAAAAAAAGAGTTTAATAATAAAACATTTGTAATAAAAACCAGTTTACATGGTAGTTAGAGTATGTGTGATTTTTAAAGTATTTATTATTAAAGTCATAGTACTTATAATAGATAATAGACTGGAATAAGAGGATGCTATAAAATTATTTTTATAATTTTTTTTTAAAAGTCCAACAGAACTCAATATTCAAGAATTAAAATTTTCTTTTAAAACTCAACCGCTTTGAATGTTTCACAACTATTATTTTATTCATTTCTATGTAATAAATTAAAATATTTTATTTTAAGAGTAAGATAATTATCTATTATTTTATTCATTTCTACGCAAGATAATAGGTTGTAACGAGATAATACTCTATTCATTCTTAATTTCATATTTCGTTTCTTTATTAAATACAATTAAAAATCTACTTAGACAGTACCAAAATTTGTTTAATTTACTTAATCAATTACTTATTTTTTTTATTCCTTATTATCTTATTAATTAATTATCAAAGTTTTGTAAATAAGATTTTTTTATGTGTGAATAAGATTCTTTGATTACATCAGAAGTTTAATATTTTAAATAATATATCTTTATATATAATATTATATATTACTCCTTGTTAAAATGAATTAGTATTTTATTGTAATTTATTTTAAGTTTAATTACTCATTTGATTTGTACACTTGTTCATATTTTATATTTTAATTTTTATATTTAGAAATTTTATTTTAATCTCTATATAAATATATATTTTTTATTTTAGTTTTTATCATTAGTTATCAAATAATTTTGTTAATTTCTAATTTTCTAAAATTACCACAAAATATAACCGATTGGTAGTGTAAAATTATATTAAAAAATTTTAATAGTTATCAAATCGTTCAAATTTAAAAATGAAGACTTTTGTCATGTATCATTAATGGAGACAATTTCTAGTGATAAAGTCATTTTCCTTGTTTTTTCTTTCATTTTATTTCTCTTTTTTTGTCTTATTCCTCGTTCTCTTTCCTCTCTCTTCTTCCTCTTCCTTTATTTTTTCCATCTCCCCTTTCTTCTTCCTTTTCTTTCTTTTTTGCTTGTTATTGCTATCGTTGTTAAATATTATGTTGACATGTTTGATCATGTGATCTCTCAAGCTTCAACATGTATTATTTGATTGAGTTGTTACTTTTGATTATTCCACCTACCTATTTTCATTTTCAATTTTCATTTGAATTGTAATTTATTTGTATCTTTTGATGAACTTTGAGTGTCCTAACTTTATTTCTTTAGGTAGTTTTACATCTTCATTTAATCTTATCTTCATTTAATCTTTGATGGTCTTTGATATTGAATTTTCTCTAGTGTTAGTTTAAAAATGTTTTTAATCTTGAATTTAGGCTTCTTGAAAAAATATCACTATACTCTAAAAGTATTCAAATACTTGGCGAAGTATTAGAATACTTCATAGAGTTTATTTTTTACTTTCTATGTAAAGTATTCAAATAATTATATCCAAATACTCTTATTAGATATTTAAAAAAATATTTGAATACTCAATCAAATACTTAAAAAGTATTTAAATAGTTCAACATATATTTTTCCAACTATTGAATTATCACAAAGAGTTTCATTTTTTGAAACCCGACAATACTTAAGAGAGTATTAAATTATTTTAATTGAAAAATTTTCAAATATTACTCAAAGTATATGCATACTCTACATAAAAAGCCCATTTCAGAAGTTCACTATTTCTTTTTATAAAAGGGCTTCTTTTTTTCTTTTACAAAAATACATGATGAAAAGACTTGAAAAAAATAGGGGAATCTTTGTCTAAATCATTTTCTAAGTGCTCTCATTGATTTATTGAAGAATTACTTCAAGATTACACATTAGGTTGTACAAATTGTTGATTCTTTTTGTGGATATGCAAGATTGGAAGACTTGAAGAAAAGTTCAAACACTTTGGAGTAAGGTTATTTCTAGGGTTAGTGTTGGATTTTTGGGTGAGATATCCCAAGGAAATAGGAAACAAAGTAAGCCTTTTTTTTGGTACAATTGATTTTTAGTAGAAAATCTTAGTTAATTGAGGACTAGATGTGACTTTCTAGTGGTTGAAAATAAACTAGGATAAATCTCTTGTACAATCTTCTAAACTTTAATATCTTTAATTCCTATTTTGTACATAGTTAATTATTTAATTTAATTTAATTAGTTATTGGTTTAATTGTATTGTGTTGATTTAGATACTTGACTAATTGATTTAAATATTTTGCTTGTTAAATTTGATAATTGAACATTGAACTTTATATTGAAATTTATTCTACTATTGTATTTTGTCTATTATTGGCCTTGCATATCATTGTGTCGCCACATGGTAGGATCGCATTAAAACTTATGTTTGATGTTAGAATTGCATTGCATATTCAATCAATCACCTCAAAGAGAATTTCATAATAAAATTTTGGACATATACTTCTACAAACTCTTATGTGAACTATTTTTGAAAAGTTTCTTTTTAAAAAGTTTCTTTTTAAAAAGATTCTTGAGTACTTCATTTACCTCTCTTTTAAGTATGTTTAACTCATTTTATTTCTACATACTACATAGAAGATGGAGGAGAAAAGAGGATAATTCACAATTTATTCATTAGTTTGTAAGTCAACTATACTCTCCAAAGTTTAGCCATAATATAACTATAAAATCAAAACATTTCATAATTAATCAAATCAATCTAAAAAAAAGTATAAAATTGATGTAGAAAAGTTGGTTGAATCAATAATTTTTATTTTTTAGTCTTTTTATTTTTAATTTAATACAAAACATTTTTCAAATAAATAAAAACAAACATTTAAGGATTTTTTTTATAAATATAATTATTTTGTCAATTATTAATAATCTTTATCTTATAATTTTTTTATTATTTATATTAATTTATAATTTTTTATATCCTGATTTTTTATAATATTATACTATTTATTAGTTAAAATATTTTATAATATTAAAAATACAAATTTAATTACTTCCTGTTGAATCATAACTAAACTACGATTGGATCAATAAATTATGAATCGGTAATTTTATGGATTCAATTATCAGTCGAATTTTTGAAACACTTGAGTTTTACCGAACAAAATAAATGCTAGTAGTAGGGTTTGTTGTGATTTGCACACTCCACAGCCAATCAATAAATTGTTTTTTTATAAAAATAAGTTTGGTATACGAAATTCATTTTCTGTACCAAAAAATTGGTGTTATTCATTTCAATGCAACGGGACTTCAATAACTGCTTTGTTTTTGTTTTATAAAAAATTCAGTTTGGTACGACATCCATTTCAAACACAGTCATTCATTTCATTTTCAATTTCTATGTTCGGGTTGATAAAAAAAAAGCAAAGAATAAGGGAAAATAAGATGAAAGAGAGGGAAATTAAATACATTGATACTAATTATCATTAGTTATATCATTCAAAATAAAATGAAATTGATGGAATTTGTTTTATTTTATTTTATTTGATATCTTTATGTTTTTATTTAGGAGGTATAAGATGAAATTAACTTATTATTTATTAATTTTTGTACTAATTTATTTATTTCTTTTGATAGTAAAAACTTTTTTATTTTTCCTTGTCAGGTGTATTATTTTTCAAAAATAATTTTGTTCGAGTCATGTTCAAGCATTAAATATAAATAATTTTTTCTAACTAAGATTTGAATCTTAATTTACATATAAAGAATTAATCTTTTTTACTGAATTAAACCCCGTTGATTACTACTTTTAATTTAAGAGGATAGTCTTTCAAACTCGATCTCATTCTTTAAACACTCTAGATATTCTTTAAACATTATTTTTTTTCTCAACAATCATTTAAACTTTATAGTAAAATTAATAAAATATTTTGTCAGCAATTTTTAAAATTACTAGCTAAAGAATGTCTATATATTATTTAAATTTAGTTATTTATTTGGTTTTTACACTTCTTTACATTTTTCATTTGTATAAATAGTTTTTTATTCTTTAATCCCGTGATTTGTTACCAAGTAATTATGTTAGTTCTAGATTTTTTTTAAATCGTCACAAAATTAAAATTAACGGTGTAAATTCAAAGAATTTTCTGGTGGTTACAACCACCAAAAATTTTAATAAATTAATTGTTCTTGTGATAGTTTCAATTTTGTGATGGTTTAAGAAAATTTGGAGCTAACAAATTATTTGGTAACTAATAATAATATATTAGAACTTTAAAAAGTTATATATTTGTAAAAGTACTAAAATATTGAATTTTAAGTATAAGAATTAAAACATAAAATAAGTAAATATTGAGATCAATCAAATAGTTGAACATATACTTTATTAAATCATTAACAAAATTAATGAAACATAATATGATAAAACTAATTGTATAACAAAATTTGCAACTAAAAAAATCAAATAAAAAATTACACGATAAAACACAAAATAATATTATATAAATTATTACCTGAATAATGCATCTCATTCATAAATTACTAAACGAAATTCGACCGAAACTGAATAACACAAGCCATTATGAATTCTGTCATATAATTATTTTTCTAAAAGTATAAATACATGCCTTCATCACATGATTCACATTTTTCATGTAATCAGCCTTCGTGGGAAATGGTTAACAGTTTTCTATTTTTAATATTTATAAAATCTAGTAAGTATCTTTGTTATTAAAATATAACAAGTTTAACAACTACTTTGTCTTTTATTTAATATTTTTGTTCATTTTCTTAACTAGTTTACTAATAACATCCTTTAAAAAGTTGCCTCGATTAAATTGGCGTAGCCAATATACGAACAACGCTTCTACTTTTATTTTCTTTTCATCATAATTTATGTTTGGGGGTGAAGAACATGTAAAGGGTGGAAATGATAATTAGAAGCATAAGAAGGCTTTGGATATTGTCCACTTTTGCAGAAATGATGAGATTTGAGATTTGAGTTTGAGCCAATAATGACCCAGCCGTGGGTTCGGGTCCATAACCTTTTCAGAGAAAAATAATGTAGTAGTTATTTATCATGAGCTATGAAATGAACGTTTTAATTTTGGTCCAATAATTGGTGATATTGATAGAGACAAACATGCAAGCTGTCCTTGCACGTGCATGGTTCGCGCGTGTCTCACTGTTCTCAACACCTGTGGGGGCGCCCGCCCGATCCAAATATGGTTCGTGTCTTCTCCCATAAGATTTTTTTATTTTAGGTTATATTCTTCTCACTACACTTAATTTTGTATGGATAGTATCTTTTCATTTAATAACGAAGTGCTAATTACAAGGGAGTAAACTAAATATTGTAGGATTATTGGAGATTTGTTACTTAAACTTGTCTATGAATGTTCACGTACTTAGAAAGATGATAAAATGTGACTTTTCTTTTTCTTTTAATATTTTTATTATGATCTTTTTTTTATGAGTTACTTTCTTTTTTCTTTTATACTTTTGTTCTTTGATATTTTGTCTATTGAGATCATGCTATCTGATTTCAGTAACGTGTGGACGGTGCTATCTGATTTCTGTAACGTGTGAGCGGTGCTGTCTGATGTATGCACTGCCTTACCTAACTTCTATAGTATGTATTGTGTCGTCTTACATCAACTATACTATTATTTGTTTCCTTATTGTTACATGATGTTAGGAGTCTTGTTAAGTTACAGTTGATCTGATCGGCCTAATGATACTTGGTCAGTACTGATCCATAATGTTATTGCTCCCTATTATTAAGAGTCTTGTTAAATTACAGTTGATCGCCTTGGTGATATTGACCGACTGGTCCAATGAAGTCTGTGAGTTATGTGCTAATAAAAAATAAAAACAACACATTAACTTATTTCTCTAATGTAAAATAAAAAAGGGAGAAAAGTAATAAATACAATAGAATTTACTATATTTTATTAGAGAGTAAATAATATTTATGTAAAACAATCAACATAAGTAATGCAATGGTCTGAATTATGGTAAATTTCTTCTAGATTTCAAATTTGTAGGTAAGTTTTATTTATTTATTTTTTGTATATTTTAAATAAGCGGGAAATTTTGTAAGTAATTTTCTTAGAACTTAAAAAAATAAGTTTATCAAAATATTTATATAAATTTATTATTTGTTTATTCTAGAAATTTTATTACCAATATTCTTTTTTAATAAAATTATTTAATTATGAAATATTAATAAATTATATAAAATAATTTTTATATATATATAAATACTTATAATAATATACAATTTTTTTTATATTATTATCTAATTATAAATTTATTATGTGTAAAAAGTTTAATAATTTTTATTATAATTATCTTAAAAATTATATTGACAGTTATTTATGATTAAACGATCGTGTAAGACATATATGACTATTAAATTTATTATATAATATATATATAACAAAATACTTTTAATTTTAATATTTATAATAAAATTTAATTATATAATTTAGTTAGTAAGCTGTAGACTCTAACAATATTGTTAGTCCAAGAATATGCTAAAACTCTGATTTGATTACCTGTGATCTACTCTGCCATTCCATCCCTAGTTAACTGTGGGGCATAAAAAAATTAAGATTGCTTTAATAAAAATGCTTCCTTAGAACCCCTTGTCTTGATAAGGAAAATACTTCCTTTCTCAAACTTGGCCTGTTCAATGAATCGTATATTGTCACCGTTATTACTGTTTGGACAAAAGAACTTGCGCTCTACCACTTTTTCCACCAAACTTTTACACAATTCCTTGGAAGCGATTTGTTCATATATATAGCCCCCAATTACAACTCACATAAAATTCTAGCACGAGATAATTGGACAACAAAACATTTACTAAAATTCTTGTCAGCATCTTTTGAAAAAACCTGCAATATGAACAAATCGCTTCCATGATTAGTAAATCTGAAAGAGTTCTAAACAACTGACCATTGTCTAGTGTCTGCTGAAAGCTTGTTCAGTGTTAGAGTTTCAGTCTTGTCACTACATAAAACATCCATTCCAATGAGAAACACCAAGAGATTGTCAATTCTACTCCTATACTGGTGCTGCTGCATTGGATAGATAACATCAATATCTATGATCATGCCCAGTTCTATATGTTTCTGCAACAAAAGATACTTGATTTAGCACTGAGAATTAGAAGTTAATAAAATACTTGTACTACATATTATGGCAAGAAGAAAGTAAAGAAAAATAACACTCAAGTTTTGTCTCTCTTTAGGCAGAATCCACAACATCCAACTCGAGAGTACAAACATCAAGTGCCATGCTTTGGGACAGTTTTTTTTTTTTTTTTTCTGGTCCCATATGTGCGAATTATCTATCATCGAAAATAATAACTAATCTTTTCGAAAATAATAACTAATCTTTGTCAGGAATAATGAGCTAATTAGACGATAAGTATTTTCTTCTTAACGTGATTCTTTTTTCTATCTAATATCAAAATTTAAACTTTTGACATTTTAGTTAAAAGACTTAAGTAGTTAACACTTGTATCAACCGATGTTAGTTGAGATAGTCTCAGAATTTTTTTTAAATACTTATAAAAAAAAATAAATAATTTTTTTTTTCGTAAGTTAAATTATAGAAGTCATTTTATATTAATTTTTTTAAAAGTTAATTTAATAATAAATTAATTTATAAAAAAATTTATTTTATTTTTTCTTCTTATTTTCCTTTTCATAAAACAAAATTTATCCAAATATGCAAAAATAATAACAAGTTCAATAATGAACTCAGACTCCAGTGCATCAGAAACAAATGATAATAACATGCTGGTCTGAGAGATCCATTTAGTAAATATAAACAAACAGACTGAGAAAAAGGCATAAGCTCTATCTGGTAATATCATTTCCAGCTGCACCAAAGCCATATACATCATAAAAAATCTCTGATCAGCTAAACACATTGTAGCAGGAACAAGATTAATTTAAACCGAAAAAATAAAAGAAATAAGAACCTTTGGTTGCTTAATACAAGGATGACACTTGTTATTTTAGAATTTGGAATTTAGGGTTTTATAATTGTTATTAGAACTGTCCTTTTACCAATAGCTAGGCTCCACTGACGCAAAATGTGTCCCTATTATCACTACATACGCAACAAAGTTGATAAACTTTGTATACATGAATATGTCAATGAAAAGAGAAAATCTTCACTATAGATATTAAGATGATACAACAAGATATTTTCAGTTTTTTTAATTCTTAGATATAAATACAAAAAAAATCAAACCATAGGTAGTGAGATGATATGAAATGATAAAAACTAAAATTTATAAGTATTTAAAAAATTCTTCGTTGACTAATGAGATAATCAAAATAAAATATACAAGTAGATGACAAATTTTATCATATAAATCAGTTTTATAAAATTAAATTAAGTTTAAATTCAAATTTATAAAATAGTATAAGAGTGTATCAATTTCAATTATTATTGGATTTATAAGCTTTTCTTAAAAGATAATTTAGATAAAAAAAAGCTAGGTTTCAAACCTTTATAAAAACCTAGTAGATCTAGCAGATGAGTTTAACTTTCATGTGTAGTTAGCTAACATAAATTTATTTTATATTATCAATTATATAATTATTTTATATATAATTTTAAAAATAATTAACAATCTTATTATACACGATAAATTTATAATTAAATGATATAATAACATACTTTTGTCGTATTATTACAATCTAATTAAATTTATTTTATGTATAAGTCATTTAATAAAATTTCAAGTTAAGTTAATCTTTTAAATACATTGTGGAATAATAAAGAAGAAAAAAAAAATAAAGATCGGTGATAATTTTGTACAAAGTGTAAAACTATATATGTGGCCTTAACCTATAATCACATATTCTAAACCTAAGAAAAGAAAATGAAAATTTAATTTTATGCACACTTTTTTTTCTTTACGAGAAATCAACGCCACCATACTTAGGTAGTTTGCGTTTAAAGTGATTTGAAACAATGAAATGTTGTCTATCCTAAACTTGGTCTAGACGTACTTCTAAATATATTTGAGCTTGAGCCAAGTTCTCTGAGTGGTTTGTCTGTATATCTAATCAAGTTGTAGGTTGTGGCACCTAGTAGGGCACCAGCAAATGGTCCAATCATATAAATCCAAAATCCATTATAAACGTGCATCACCACAGCAGGTCCAAGGCTTCTGGCTGGGTTCATAGATGCTCCTGACACTGGTCTGCATGCATGCCATTATCAAACTTAAGTCAAAATGATGGTATACACTTGTAGCAAATGAAATCTTCTTATGACCCAAATAAGATTTTCCCTCTCTTCATCTCGCACACACACATAACAATACTTTCAATAATAAAATTTAGAGCTAAATTACCCAGCAATGAAGACGTCTACTATGATTGTCATACCAACAGCAATCCCTCCCAATTTTCCAATCTGTTTAAGAAAAAGGAACTTGCGTTATTTTCATATATTAAAAACAAAATAAGCAGGTATTTATGGTGTGTTTGGAGATAGACTCGAAACGTAGTTTTTCACATTGAGTAAAAGTTACTAGTTTTAGTTTTAGAAATTTTTACATGAGACCTGAATTGTTGGTCGTAAATTGTGTTTCCATACACGTGGTTAGTGTATCTACACATTTTGATAAATGGAATATTTTAGAAAGTTACATGTGAAAAAAGAAATTATGTATGGACACAAGTATATATTGAGATTCATCGAATTTTCATCCACCACTTAGCATTTGTTTTTTTTTTTAACTGATGTTTATGGCTTGAACATATTATTAGTTACGTGTTTCTCAAACTACAAAATGACACTAGTAAAAAACAAAAACTTATGGGGATAATAATTTTATGAAGAAGAAAGAAACATGAACAAGTGATTTATTCCAATAAATTATAACACTAGTGTAAGAATGAAACTAAAGGAATTACAAACCAAAAAGCATAATATCATGACACTTTTTAATATACTTTATAATACACTTTTAAATTCATTCTTTCATATTTATTAAAATTATAAATTTTAACAAATCTTACTTTAATTTATATTTAGTTACTCTTTCATAATTTTATAATTTTTAATAAATTTCAATATTAAGTGTTAGAGAATATAATAGTAACACTTTTGTATACAGTAAACTGACCGAGTACTAACCGCTCTATTATCCGTGGAAACCGCAGAGACAACAAACATCAAGAAAAATGATGTGAGTAACTCAAAAACAAGAGATTGAATGTGAGGTCCTGCTGGTACTGTTCCAAAATAAGATTTATCATCTACATCAAAGAGAAAGTACAATGTCCCACTAGCGAGGAAAGATCCTAGTAATTGTGCAAAAAAATAAAAAGGCACCTGCAACAATTATGCATATAGCTTCAGATTAAATTAAATGCAACTCTGCAGTGAAAGTCATAGATGTTTATCTATTGTAACTTATGTGGTGTGTCATATTCATAACCCAAGAATAAAAATACGGTCACAACCTATACACAATTTCTCTTGTATTTTGTACTTGTAGTATTATTTTCTAATCAGAATTAAATTTGATAAGTCGCGTAATAATGTTTTCAGCGTAAAATTCTAATTATGAATAGAAACCATAATAAAAAAAAATATTGAGATGATAATAAATGTATATTGAAGGAATTGAAATGCAGTAAATAACATGCCAGTTTCAAAGGGAAATGGCCATAGATAGCAAAGCTGATAGTGACTGCTGGATTGAAATGAGCACCAGAGACGTGAGAAAGAGAATAAACCAAGACAGTTACTGTTAAGCCCCACACCACGCAAACTCCAGGAAACGTTATTTGCCCTTTACTCTCTTCCACATTGTTAAGAACCACAGAACAACACCCTGCAAATACCAAGAAATATGTCCCTATCAACTCTGCAATTACCTGTTACACACAAACATTTCATTCTTTACTTGTTCACGTCATCGCTGCTAACAATTATTTAACCCTATGCAACATAAACTAAATCAAATTTACACATTAAGACATTTATTTGAGAATGAAATCTATGTACCTTTTGTATAATTTGAACTACCACAGGCGAATTGCAGAAGTCAATATCCCCACGGATTTTTTCTCCGCCTTCTTCCATTACAATAAACCTTCCGTTTCTTTTCCTATCCTTCCTTTCTTTTGGAAGATCATTAATTCATAGTCTCTAAGTTTAGGAGATCATTAGTTTCTGCATGTACATACTTAATAATAGGAAATAATGTGGTGGTTTAGCTGTTTTCAGGAGTAACCAATAGATCCGTATTGAGTGATTAAGTATACTCCTCATGACGCATTCAAAGGAAATAACTATGGTATAATATTTTTTTATTTTGTTACTAATTTTTACTACCATTTAAATTAATAGTTAAATTTTAATTAATTAATTATTAATTAATTAGAATATTATTTTTCTAATTAAATTTAAGTTATATTTATTTATACTTCTTATTACTACAAATTAACTAGAAAATAACTATAAAATTTAAAAATTTACTACAAATTAACTAAGATTATTTTCTTAGTTAATAATCTTAATTAATTTGTTACTTATTTCATGCTACCATTAGTATTATAATAATTTTGTAACTAATTATTTTTATTAGAAATTAGTTACAAAATAACTATTGATTTCAAAATTAACCACAAAATTATTTGATAGCAAATTTTAAATTTTCTAGTAGTTGCCATAACTTCATTACTTCACCTACACATGCCAGTATAGCTAAAAATATGCCATAAGATTAATTTTAAAAAACTGTAATATGAACCATTTGGTGTAACCATGTGGTGCACCCAAAATCACACCATTTAGTTTCTTGCTTTTAATTGAATGTAAAGACTGAAGGGACTTTTCCAAAGAGGCAGACACACTAAATTTGGACATTTTCCCCCAACTTGTGAACACAATTAACTTTCTCACAAATTATTTACATGCTTGAAGCAACTTTACCCTATATTTCTTTTTAGCCTTTAACCTAAATAATATGGTATTTATTACTCTTAAAACATCAATTAGTGAGATACCTCCAACAAAACTCAAATTTACATAACTCAAATTTACATATCGCAGTAGAGCAGCGGTTATAGAATCTGATTTTTTTTACAAATATAAAAATTATAGAAATTAAAGTAGCTTATAAATTTTAACAAATTATAGTTGCATATCTAAGGTTTCATATGTCCTCTACAATAAAAAAAAAAAAAAGAAGTTAATGCAGGAGGATTGACGATGTTAGTACTAGGCTACAACGTTGTTGTCAACATCATCATTTCTACTATGACATTCTACACACAGGTAATTGAAGGATCTATGGTTGTGTTTCTTCTTCTTTGGTATCATAGGAGGGATGTATTTTGTTCAGCGGAGAGGGAATCTTTAGGGTATATAAGTAAAAATGGAGAGGTTGAATTTTTTTTCCTGGTTCAAATATATTTCCGCACTTGTATGTTAGTTTTTAGCATGAATATACAATTGTGTTAAATATTTAAAAGAAAAATTTTGTTGTTATAATAATTTTACTTGTCTCAGGAAAATACCGGTAATATCTAAAAAAAATATTGGTTTTCAGAAGTTTTACACTTTAAGAACACAGCAGGTTTTCTAGGCATGCCACTAGTGTTTTTTCCTATAGACCAATAGCATTAAGGTTGCTTCTCCTACTATAAATTATATTGGTAATGGTACCAAAAAAGAAAAAAAAGATCGCAATGGTTTTAATTATAACATGGGCCTTTTCCAAGACATTTTCTCTCTAGAATGGGCCTTTTTCGCTTTAGTGGACTGGGCCAGCCGTCCAAATCGTATGCTCGTATATACTATTAGTTAGAATGAATAGTAGCTATACAGTATGTAAAGAACTTTTAGAACCATGATAAATTTGTCGAGTTTTCAAATAGAAAAAAAAATCTGTGCATTGAAAATTGACTGTTACACAGTCATCAATAATAAATTATTGATAAATTTCTTCATTTTATAATAATTATCTTAAAAATTATTAATAATAATTTTGAATTGGCTGAAAACATAACATTTATTACAATGGCAATGTATATGTATTAATTTTTTAAAAAGTCACAAGAATAATTCATGAATCATTTTAGTTAAAACCTACCTCCCAAAAAGAAGACAAAGAAGAGGGTGAATATATAATTTTCAAAATGGTGAATGGGCAAGGTTTATTATTGACATGATCCCTTAAATCTTTTTTATCATTTTCATTGTCCTTGTCCCGCCACCCTTAATGGTCCCAAACGGCACTAGTCCCACACCACCCCATGCGGTTCATGTCCGTGGTTCACCCTACAAACACCATCACCTCTCTCTCTCAGCTTTCATTGCCTTTTGTTTGCATTCATTTACTCTCTTCTCAAGCACCGCTTGCATCAATATTTTTGGTCCCCTCCAAAACGAAACTTGTGTAGTAAAATATTCAACATCCTACTCTACTATCTAAATCCTATCCAGAAAACGATGCTACTAAAAAAATATACACATTTCTATTCACCTGAATAAATTCTATACTCAAAAATTTGTTACAGCTGGTTAGACAGATTTAATGCTGAAAAGCATTTTTGTATATATTTCGTATCACGGATCCGAATGCTTGATGTACTTTCATTGGAGCCACACTACAATATGGACTCTGACCCCTCAACGTATGCTTCAAGATCAGGCCACGCACACGAGTGTAGCACCATATGTTTTCCCAACTACACGCCATCATTTTCTTCCTCGAGTACTAGTATCATACAATTCTAGTCATTCCAATCGATTATCTGTTTCACCGTCCTTTTTTGTTTTGGTAGAAAACTGGCATTTACAAACATTAGAAAAAATGAACATGAATATGGGGCATACTATATATGATATATATGTACTATAAGATTTCAAATAATGTCTTCTTACAATTTATATGTTTTGATATACTATCATGATTGTAATTTGGTTAGGGCACCAGAAATTTCCTCAGCTTTGTTATTCATATCGTGAGATGCAATAGGAAAATTAAATCTGTTCATTACAGTTTTGAATTATGATCAATTATGAGTAACATTTTTTTGGTGAATATAAAGTATTCCTAGTGCCCTTAAAAGTACTGAAATTCAATTTAAGGAATTGACCAATCAAGTATATATTTTTTCGTGCACAGGAATCTGTTTATCAAATTTCTGATTACATTTTTAAAGGAGAATAATCTACAACTATGGTCACCATTAAGTATATGCAAATAATTGTCATTAGTGACAGTATTATCATCCTCACTTACTCAAACTGTGACACAGACAATGGATAGGATCAGCACAGTCACTCTGACCAGTGTTATTAGTACCTTATGAGTGGTTGATAATGATGTGAATTAAGTTTGAGGTCTCTGTTGAATTCCTTTTCTATTCAAAAGGAAGAAAACAAAGGCATAAATCATAAATGAGTAATTAACATGTTGAGTTTGTTCAACTACATTCTGGGCAGCCCCTACACTTAGATTGGAAGCCAAAAGTCTTCAAGCTTCCATATCTAATCTTAATTAATTGATTTCTCTTTCTCGTTACCATCAATGCAGTAATACACACCACTCAATATATGTTGGCTTTGGCTACCATCTCTGTTGCACAAACCTTGCGTCCACATGAACCCACATGATGAGCATGGACCGCAAGGTATCGCTTTTGCCATGTGTATACTTTATGTGCAATGATTATTACACTTTACTACTAGCTATTGACCTCTTGTCCGTGTCAAAGCAATGCCAACCTAGATTTGGTGCATGCACATTTGTTTTTGATGGATATGCTCATCCATCGACATTGTAGAGTCCATATACTAATTGACAAAGGGTGGGCGAGCCGAGGGAAATTTCTAAAATCCTGGACCTGCACATTTATGCAAAACGAAACATGTATAATCTCATTGTCACTTTCCTAATCTCTTCAGGACCTTCCAATTAATGATTCAGCTTAAATGGTACCTGATGTTGCCTTGAGGGTTGAGCGAACGAGAATGATTTACTGTAATAATGTCACTCCTCATTCTCACGAAAAATTATTAGGTGATTTTAAACTTTATGGTTCATACTAGTTTTTGGATAACATATAATAAAGTATTATTAATTATTTCTTCGTGTGAATTAGAAAATTTATGTTCATATTACAAAGAAATAGATTAGCATTATTGATATATAGGTGTCTTGATTACTTAATCATTTTTTTTTTTTTACTTCTACATAAAAAAACCTATTACGTAGTCTTAATCAATTTTTACATAATATATAATTGAGAATTTTAGTTTATGAAAAATAGTTAATAAAACTTAATTACTTATTATGTGGAGATTGACCTGGATCATAACAGTTTTGGATTATATAATAATTTATCATCGTTCATATCTATATTGTGAATTCTTATGTACAACTTGGCGCTTCTCTTATGCTTTATAGTCTTAATAAATAAAATAAAATAAAATAAGAAGAGAGAAATTAATTTCTTTTTCCTTCTTATTGTCTAGAAAAAAATATCCCACAAAACTTGAAACCCCCAAAATAATGCACAAACAAAATTTGCCCTATAATTAATGAGTAGCAATCTGGCCCGAAATTACTAAAGGAAATCCTCTCTTTCACACACTTGTATAGGGGTAGAAAAAATAATAAAAGGACATGGGTTTTAAAGTAATATATTTTTTTTGAACATTTTAAGAGTATAAACAAGCTATTAATACTAATATATATATATATATATATATTCTATTTCTCTCTCTTTTTAACCACAACATATCATTTATCATACTTATCCTTTTTTTTCTCTCTCTGAGTCTATTAGCAAGGAGTGTTCACGCATCATTTTGTTTGATTATATGAATTGAAATCTGATTTTAACTATTGTAGGTAAGTATAGGGAAAGTAATATAAGTGAGGCGATGAGAAGGACCCCCGTGTCTTTTGCGAAGAATCCTGAAAAGGGCAATGTAGCGAGAATATATATGCTAGAGCTAGAAATATGACTTTTATAATTGGAAACAGACAATAAGATAGAGACATATATATATACTAAAAAGGATATCTCTCCTTTGTTCTCTAATTCAAACCCAAAAGAAAATGAAAATCAGAATATGTCACAAGTAACACTATGCATTCGTATAGAATAATACTAATGTCTAATGAGTTGTACCTAATATGTATGTTTGTTTGCCATTGTCATCATGGAAATGGTTGTCCATCAACAAGGGATAATGACTTAACTTGTGTTGGCACTAATGTGTACTTGTGCTGAGATTAGACGAATGATAGAGGTATCAACAATGATAAATCGCCGTCAGTGTTCTATTATTAGTCTTGCTGATATTAAACATTTTACTCCCACTTTTGTTTGCAAAATTGTCCCTCTAAACATATAATAACTCGTAGAAAATATAAATGTTTATTCGACCAAAGATTGTGTCCATTCCATGCCACAAAAGTTGGGTTAAAATCGGATCTTTAAAATCCAGATGCTTGTTTAAAATTGATGTTTTTGAAAAACAAAACTCTTTTTTGCTTTTTTCTAATTTTTCTATTTATCCCTTGACGATGGAATTAAAAATTTTAAGGAAAAGGACTAGAGCAGGCACATCAATATATACCCACGAATAATTATTCAACTTGTAACAAGTTTAAAAGACTAGAGCATGCAGAAAATACTTGTGAAAATGGACAGTTTCAAACTCCTAAGCTACGATTAGTCCTACGTCGGTATCATTATAAATGTAAAATAGAAATATGAATTGATCGTGTAAACAACATCATGATGTAAAATGGGAAAAGTCTTGCGTACCCATTGCTTTCTTTCTTATATCAAGACAAAGAAATATTAACTTTCGTTTAAATGGTGGATTGAATTATGACTTGCCAATAATTCATCATGAATGGTTTCTTGACTTAATAAAATTTTAGTTAATCTATGTTAGTAGCTCCATTGTTGTCGACCTGTCTTTAAGTTCTAACTTGAATTTATGGTACTTCTCGGTAAGTAAACTCTTGTTGAGATTTGTGTTAATTGGAACGAGTAAATCTTTCCTTCCCATAAATTTTCTCTAACAGGAAAAAAAAAACAACTTACTAAAATTTAAATCTTAAAATGAAAGGAATTTATAACTTTTCTTCTCTCTCCACGCGAATCCATACTAATCATCTGCAGTTTGTAATTCCATATATCTAGAATCGAGTATAATCAACAGAGATCATTAAGCATTTACATACCCATTTAGATTCTTAACTATTGTTAAGTAATCGGATATATATAGAGAAAAAAGTATAGCTTTTACTCAATATAATTAATAGAACTTACAATTTATCAATGCATTTTTAACCTTTAAAATATATCTCCCTTGTTCGAGAGAAGTCAAATCTTATTATTTTAATTCTTATAAAATTATAAATTTTTATATAAATTTCTCTTATATTAAAATTTTTCATGTTAGTCTATATTGTTTAGAAAATATTAATTTTTTTCTATTTTTTATTAGTCATGTCATCATTTAATAAGGATAAGGTGAGACTAAAATAAACCAACACAAATTATAGGATGCAAAACATAACTTTTTTTAGATCAAAACAAAAATAAACTTATATTATAGAAATTCATTTTTCCTACCTATTATCTTAAAATATTCCTATATACCAAAAACTTATAGATCATCTATATATATAAATTACAATATATGTTTTCAATGATAACTCTTTTAGGAACTATTCTACCATAAGAGTTTTTAGGAATATATTTTTTTCAACAACAACATCTTTAAAGATTTTTCTTAACTCCTTATATTTATAAATTAAATTTTAATATTTTTTTAAAAAGTTAAATTACCTTGCATTACAATATAAATTATTTATCATAAATCTAAAATATAATTTATATATTTAAAAATATTTATTTATTATAAACTTTAATTATAATATAATTTATATTCAAAAGTATTTATTTATGATAAAAATTTATCATGTATATTACTTTGGCTAAAGTACTAACTTTTATATTTTTAGCCTTAATAAAAATTAATTTTTCCTATATAATATCTTATTACTTAATAATATCATAATCAAGATTCAAATGTTGTACATGTTATCCAAAATCAATGTATTTAATTTATCTTTAACAAGTTTTCCCAATCTGATTCCCACGTTTGCAAGGGATTTATCTTATTAAAAATAGGACAGATATTTTTTTTAACGAAAATTTAAAGCTTAACTAAATCCAAGCAAGTTGGTGTGTAGTTCACAATTTCATGTTTACGGTAGAGCGACGTTGTTGGAATGGGATATGAAATGAATAAAAAACTGTTTATGAAAAGCAGAAAGGGTCAAAACCGTTACAGGACGTTTATGAGTGAATTACAAAAGCAAAGTCACTTTCTCAATGAATGCTGCGAAAATTTAAAGGAATGAACGCATGGCTGTGAGTTATTTTAACGGGATAGAAAACCGGGGCAGGACCCCACCTTGAGCGCACGTGCGAGAGAAACAATGGAGGGCCATGTGAGGGTGTAAACAAGTAGCATCCAACCAGAGTCACTTTACTTGCGTCTTGGAGTGTGGTGAGGTAATGCACCAACACCAATCACTTTCTCGTCCCGAGCATGTTGGTCTTTGCGTAAACTCGCCGTTTCTCTAACTTTGACTAATCCTTTTACCACTTCATTAACTACCACACAAAGCACAACCAAATTCTATTTCACACTTTTTTTAATCTTTTTTATTAGTTAGAATTTATAAGAAATTATAAATTTCAATAACACTTGCTGATGAATCAGGAGAAAGACTTAATAAGAGTGAATTCTTTTTAAATTTATAATTTTTAATAAATTTTAGTTAATAATAAAAAATATTAAAAAGAGAATATCATATAAAGTTATTAGTATTTTTCAAACTATTAGTATTACATTGTGTAGATAAAGGAGTGTGGAAGAAGAAAGTGAGATGATTTTTTAAGTATTTAATAAAAGATAAAAATTAAGAAAGTATAAAATTTTATTTTATATTTGATTGAGGAAAAAATAAGAGGAAAAATGTTTATAAAATAATATAAATACCTTTAAATAAAAATGAAATATAATAAAAAGAATAAAAATATAAAATATGTCTGACTTAATTACATTTGAGTCCTCCTAGTTTAATATATGCATAATTTTAGTCTATATAATTTTATTTATTTGATTTTAGTTTATATCAATTTGAAAATTGATTAATTTTAGTTTTAGTAATTTTAATTGTTTGATTTTCATCTATATATTTAAAAAATAAGTTATTTTCGTCCTACTCTTAACTTATTAATAGGTATAATAGGATAAAATTAGTCAATTATTTTTTTTTAAATTAAACAATTTATGATAAATAAATATCTTATATAATATTAATTATTTATTTTTATAAATTAAATATTTAATATATGAACCAAAATTATTATTTTTTAAAATATAAAGACTAAAATCGAGTAATTAAAATTCTGAGGAATAAAATTATTATTTTTTAAATATATAAACTAAAATCGAACAATTAAAACTACATATACCAAAATTATCCATGCATTAAACTAAAATGACCAAAAATTAAATTATACAAATATGTTTTTACTAATAAAAAAATATATATATCCAATCACACACAAAAATTAAAATAATAATTTTAAAAAATTATCACTTAAAAAATAAAACAAACTTAATAAAATTAAAAAATTATTTTACTACTTAAGACTATTTATGTCTTTTCCATCTAAATTCACGCTCCTCCTCCCTATCTTCTAGATTGAAAGAAAATAAATTTTTACGTGAAACTTATCAATATAATATTTCTTTCCTTGTTTTTGTGGCAGCCAAACGGTGGAAGTCACTTTCATTCCATTCTTTTCTTCCACATTCTTTTATTTTCTTTTCATTCTATCTTTTAATACAACTAAACAATGTTATTCTTCTTACAAATTTTTGTACGCACTTGTTCTATAGTTACTTTGTATACCTAAATACCTAAGAATAGTTTAAATCAATATTTTAATTTATACGATGAGATCTCATGCATTTATATGCATATTCACTTTTTCCTTCGTCTTATTTCTCTCTTCATTTTCATCATATTATAATCACTATTTATCATATTATTTTTATTTTTTCATTTCTTTTCTACTCATATTTTAAAAATGAGGTCTACATTGATAAATTTTCTTTTATGTGTGATCTAACAAAAAGAATAGATATCAATTATCATTTAAATTTTAGAGTACTTTGGAATCACATTTTCACATTACATTTATTACAAAAATAATGTTAAAAGGTTTCAATGATGCAGAAGTTGTTTTTTATTTTTCAGCAGAAAAAATTACGTGGGAAGAAAAATATTTATCATCCAGCAAATTTATAATTTTTGATGAAAACTAATCACTATTTTTTAGAGTAAATATTAAATACTTTATACTTATATATATATATATATATATACTGAGATTGATAATCCAGGTTAAAATTCATTCCAAAAACACACTTTTAAACTGAAAATTTGGCATAGAAGTGCTACTGTATTAAGTTGTTTGTTCCAAGGATTAGTTTTATTATTGTCAATGTATTGAGATGAGAGTGTCAAATGTTCTCATAGTTGTATTTTAAAAAGAGTTTAATTTTCATGTTGTGTAAAAGAAAAAAAAATATTATAAACAAATTAAAAAATATTTTTGAGATATTTTTAAAATAATTGTTATAAATGATTAACAAATTTATCACAATAATTTATAATTATATATAATATTATTGTAAAAAGTACACACTATCAGTATATTTAAAATAAATTCTTCGGGGATTTTTTTTCTATCTTATAAAATTAATAATTTCAACACTAAAGTTTTAGTGTTGAGCTTAACGATACCATTGATTTTCTCATTGCAAATATGATAGATGGTGCTATACATAACGAAATTTTCGTTTGATAATTTAATGAATTTAAGTAAATACACTGACAATATAATTTTTTAACTACGCTGTGATTTAATATAGATTATTATCTATAGTACAATTGTTAATTTTTATAATGATTATTTTAAAATTACATTAAAATGAATTATAGTTTAATTAATAGTGTAATCTTTTATAATTATTATATCCCAAAAATTAAACTATAATTTTATTAAGGAGTAGTGGCTACTTCTAAATATATTCAGTGACATGTCATTGTCATGTCTGAATGTCCTTGACATTCGCTCACTTAATTTGTTTTCTTTTCATTTTTCAACAAATTATATTATCTCTTTTTAAAGTTTTTTTTAATGGTACGTATTCTTCTGTTTTTTTTAACATTTACCGCAATCTTTCGTACAAAAATATAGTATAATATTTTTACTATATATTTTTTAAATAATTAAGGAAGGTCAGTGTAATATATAAAAAATATTAATATACAAAAATTATATTGGTCCAATTAGAATTAAGTTCAAATTCTGTAAATAAAATTTTGGAATCGAAAATTTATAAATAGAAAAAAATGTGGTTAAAAAAACTTTACTAAAAATAAGAAACCAAATTATTTTTTGAAAGAAATTAATTACCAACAAGTTGGTGTAATTTTTTTATGTTTATAAAAAAATTCTAAATTATTTTTATTATTATTTTTAATTTATTACACGGAATTAACTGATCATGAAGTAGTGGATATTCTTATACTGGAAAATTATTTATAAGTATAATATATTATTAGTAAAGGCTTACAATGTTTATATTTAAAGTTTACTTTTTGTTAGATAAATATATACTAAAGAAGATAAGTATAACGGAAAATCATTAATAAATTAATTTTCTAATGATAATGTAAATAAATAAAGGTTGTAATATTTTTCATGAAATTAATTAGTTCTATGCAGAATATTTCCTTCGAGATATATATATATATATATATATATAATATATACAGAAAAGGAGGAGAGGGAGTAACGACAAAGGAGTGGAAAAGAAAATTGGGTCTGGTCTAGGATTCGCATAGCAAATGTGTGCAGTAAATGATCGATGAAGGCCCAAACAAAACTGGATAAAATACTACCTTTTTTTCTACAAACCTGATATCTTATTATCTTATACTGTTTAAATGCTTATTATTACTTTAGGCATCAACGTAAATATATTTAATATACTTAAAATTTATAATAAAATAAATATATTTAAATATATAAATTATATTTAATTACAATTATAATAAATAAATATTTTGAAACAGATAAATTATATTTAGATTTATAAAAATAATTTATATTGTAATGCAAAATTATTTTTAACTATTAATAGTTTTACGATATTAAATATTTAAAAATAAAATAAAAAGAATAAATTAAAATACAAAATTTATTAATAATTAATTTTAAAATTTTTTCAATACTTTGTTTAAAATACTATTATTTAAGATAATTATTCTAATTTTATATATAAATAATTTTTTTTACATACCTGTGTGTTATACAGAAACTTTAATAATAATAATAATAATAATAATAAATAATAATAATAATAATAATAATAATAATAATAATAATAATAATAATAATAATAATAATAATAATAATAATAATAATAATAATAATAATAATAATAATAATAATAATAATAATAATAATAATAATAATAATAATAATAATAATAATAATAATAATAATAATAATAATAATAATAATAATAATAATAATAATAATAATAATAATAATAATAATAATAATAATAATAATAATAATAATAATAATAATAATAATAATAATAATAATAATAATAATAATAATAATAATAATAATAATAATAATAATAATAATAATAATAATAATAATAATAATAATAATAATAATAATAATAATAATAATAATAATAATAATAATAATAATAATAATAATAATAATAATAATAATAATAATAATAATAATAATAATAATAATAATAATAATAATAATAATAATAATAATAATAATAATAATAATAATAATAATAATAATAATAATAATAATAATAATAATAATAATAATAATAATAATAATAATAATAATAATAATAATAATAATAATAATAATAATAATAATAATAATAATAATAATAATAATAATAATAATAATAATAATAATAATAATAATAATAATAATAATAATAATAATAATAATAATAATAATAATAATAATAATAATAATAATAATAATAATAATAATAATAATAATAATAATAATAATAATAATAATAATAATAATAATAATAATAATAATAATAATAATAATAATAATAATAATAATAATAATAATAATAATAATAATAATAATAATAATAATAATAATAATAATAATAATAATAATAATAATAATAATAATAATAATAATAATAATAATAATAATAATAATAATAATAATAATAATAATAATAATAATAATAATAATAATAATAATAATAATAATAATAATAATAATAATAATAATAATAATAATAATAATAATAAAAGCATCCCATTTTCCTATCAAAGCAGACACTGGTGAATGTCATTTTGGTCATTTTATTTCCTCGGTTATTCTTAACTTTTGTAACAATGTTCAACTTTTCATGACTGAACTTAATGGATTTCCTCCTCTTAATCATATAAGAATAAACTAAATAACCAAGATTATTAATAAAAAGATTAGTTATTAATATTTTAGCATATTTATAATTTATTATAGATATGTATATAATATTAACTTTTAATTTCATTATAAATATTTAAAGTTATTTATTTTACTGTCTAACTTAAATTCTCACTTAAAAAAAGAATACATCTAAGAAAATACTATAAAATTAAGAAAAATGTTCTATTAAAAATTATAAAAAATATATTTATCATATTAACTATTATAAAAATACTCTTATAACGAAGTTTAGCATTGTCTTTAACATGTATTATGGAAGTTTGTAAAATTAATTTTGAATGAATTGATTTTGGTTAAAATTGATTTTTGAGGTGAAGTGATTTATACTTTTATTTTAAAATTAAATTAGTAGTAAAACTCAGAATAATAATTTCTTCAATGTAAAAAGTATCTAAAATTATTTCAACTCAAAATCAAATTTGAATTTAGAATCAGTTTATCAATGTGCATGAGACCAAATATATAAACATTTACGTAAAACTAGGTCAACTAATATTTCAATGTAATTTTTAATTTTTTAATGTGAACCAAAATGCAAACTTAATAATAATGAATTTGACTATTCTAGAAGGATAAACTCACTTTAAAGAGTAAAATGAGAAATTATAATCCTCAATTTAAAAAATTATAATTAATTTATGATTATATGCATGCACATATATAATAAATTATATATTTATTTAAATATTAACTATTAAAACATATTTCAAAATTTTACAGGAAACATCTTCTAAAGAGTTCATACTAGATTTCTTTTAAAACTAATCTTGTAATTGAAGCATGTCAAAAGAAGAAACAAACAAAAACATCCTTTTTCACTTCTAAAACTTTTGAGTTGTTACATACAAATTTGTTTGATCGTACCAAAACACAGTTTAAGAGATAAAAGTATGGTCTAATTCTTATATATGACTATACTAGATTTACATTAGCCTGATTTTCACATTAGGATGTTTTTTTAAGTACTTTAAAGTATTTTGTAAGAAAGTTCAAAATAGAAAAAGGTTATTATATATCAAAAGTTATCGAATTTAAAAATGAAAACTTCAAAACCTTTTGCAAAGAAAACATATTAACATCATTGAGGCAAATATTTATTATACATAAGGCGTAAAATTTATGTAAAATTATAATATATAAATTATAAGATAAATATTTGTGTAACAAGATATAACCTTAAATGAAAACACGTTAATGTTTAATCACAGGTAAATTTTTATATCACACAAAATTTATCTTATATAAGCCCAAATTTCCATAAAAAATTATGTTAATATATATTATAAATACAATACTCATATATTTTTTGTTATATATAAATTATATTTAAATTTATTTAGTATTTTGCATTAATTATATATAAAAAATATGTTTTGTAAATGAAGCATGTTAATATTTAATCTCAGGTAAATATTTATATCACACAAAATTTATCTTATATATGACAAAATTTCCATAAAAATATGTTAATGTATATTATAAATATAATACTTATAAAATGTACTATAAGTCTTAGGTGAGGCAATGAACCTACAACTTGTATTATCTTGACATGACTTTTATAAAGTTGAGGTGGGAAAGTAACAAGTAGGTGATTGGATATATATATATATATATAAAACAATCCTTATCAGATGTATAAGTCCTTTAGTGCAAGTGATATTCTTGCTAGAGGCAAGATCTTTCCAAAAACATAACATTGCAAATGTGATGCTTAGGATGAGTCTCGCCATTGAGCATTTCCAATTTGAATGGGTGTTTGAAAGAGTTGTTGAGTCTTGTAATATAATTAAACATTAGGTCTTTCTCCTTTTAGCTAAGTGATAGAAATTATAGAGAAATGTATTAATAAGAAAACTAATATAGTATAAAGAAAGAGTAAGGATTATTCGTGGACGCTTCAAATTTATTCCAAGCTTGATGCTTTAATGAAAGAGAGTAAAAATAACAATCTTTGATTGTTTCTTGTGAAAGAATTTCAAATTTTAGGTCTAGATCATGTTTTTTTATAATGATATGAAAAATTATCATTGCTAAACTAGGTTGAACCATCATCGAGCAATTTTGTCACAAATGAGATGCTTTGAACCATCACCCAATGTGAATCATTATCATTGGGCAAATATGTAAAAATAAGTCATTATAATCAATTTTCCAAGCATATGAGAAATTCTACTACACCATTTTTGGCTTATGAGAATGCCTATCCCAACCATACAAAAAAAAATCGTATTAAATCATAATATGCAACAATTTTATATATCATAGGTGTATTTCCATTTTATAGATTGCAACTTAAAATTGTTATATAACATTTAAAAATCATTCCCTATTTAAATATAAAAATAACCGTTCCTTTACCTTTTAGAACAATTATTAAATGTTGCTAATAGTAATTCATAATATAAATTGTTCTATTAGGATTAAAACTCACCTCATGTGCATTAGAATTTTTTTTTTCCGTGTCTCTTGCATAGCTTCTATCAATCATTCTCCATACTTAAGCAACATCTTCATCACAACATCCACAATTTGCTTCAACCTTTTCATTGTAGCTTTTCTTCTCATGTTACCTTTGTAAATTTCTTTTATTTTTAATTGATTTGTAATTTGCTTTTGCCTAAGATTGGGGTTTGGTTTTGAGGTGGGTTTAGGGTTTGTGACATGGATGAGAATGAATGATATGAATTTGACTTTTTTTTTGTTTAAATAGAAGATATAATGAATTTAGGAGTTTGTGTTTTAATAGAGTTAGGGCAACATTGAAGTTTTATCTCATTATAAAATTCATCATAGATGTGACTTCCAACCAAATAGGACATGGTTTGTGTGATTATGTCAAAGATGAGATGAACTTGTTGGAAGTAAATTCATATGTGGAAGTAGTAATGGTGATGTCTTGGTACAATAGAAACAAAAGTAGCATAGAAAAACATAACATGCGGATGACTGTGACTCATAAGTTGAAAGTGCAATAGTGCCAAGAAGTGGAGCAGATGTGTGGAATTATCCATCCTCATATTTTGGCAGCACTTTTGAATTTGTTTAGTGTCATGTCTACCACAAATTTTTGTTTAGGGTTGACAATATGTGATAAAGACAACTTGTAAGTCGCGTATTTTAGACAAAGAGTCTTAAGCCTCAAATGTTATTGTATATAAATAAAAAATTTGGAAGTCTAGTGAAACGATTTTTTTTAAAACTCATCTAAGTTGAACACATAAGGCTTGTATTATGTTCACTCTCTCCAATTGGTTAGGTCCTTGTAGATGTCTCATCCAAACTAAAGAATGAAGAGGATTTCACATTAAGTGTGTGAGATCCCTTTCTTTACTTCCCTAAAAATTTATTTGGAGATATCATTATGAATTTATGATTAAGTTGGGAAGATTACATTACTTTAAATAGTTGCCTCATAAAAATAGCTAATTGGATATTAATATTAGGCTTGAGTGGAACAATGCTATGATATTTAGGCACAAAAATATAAATATAGTTGGGTGATGATTCTAGCATAATTGGTTGGAACATTAACTTGTAAGCTTACATGTTTAACAAGATAATAGAATGGGTGATTAAATAAGATAATTATTAATTTCATTTGCAAATGCATGTTTAACAAGATTAGTCTCGGGTAAAATGGATCTCAAAACGTGAGTCAACTGACAATTTAAATTATCATATTAAGAGAACCATCAACATCAATGCAAATACTAAAACAGAAATTAGTTACACACATTTAAGGTATTAAAGCATTTAATAGGAGGTAAAAATAAAATAAATATCCATAAGAAGGGAGCTTTTAAGTGTTAGGGCAAGTATACATTATAGTCCAAATGTAGTAACAATTGATTTGATGCGAATAGTCCTCAATAATGAGTATCACCAATATTTCTTCCTATTGATGATTGACTTGAAAATTTATGTCATACCAACCTTTTGTTTTTCATATATATATCTTGGAGTATAAATTCTTATATTATTAGTGTAACATCTTGTTCTAAAAACCCACTTCAGAAAGCTTCATGGAATAAGTAGACCTTTTACTGCACCAACTTATTTAGCATTTTAGAGGTACCATGAAAATGGAACAATAAAATGGTGTAGTCTTTATTAATCTTGGTGGTTTAATGATTATTCTAATACATTTTTAGCTCTTCCTTGAACATACAATTTGAAAAAAATAGAAAATAAGCATAGTTTAAGTGTTTCTTGACTTCATATATATAGCTAGCTTAATTAAATCACGCCTTTTGAGAATGAATATCTAAGATTTCTTCCCTTAACCCTATCTTTATGCAATGCCCCAAGTGTCATTATGTACCTCTTCATCACTTATTTTAGTGCATAAATTTGTATAAGGATGCTAAGTCAGCAACCCTTATGCATATAAAGTTATGATAGACAATATATGTGTCATACATTATGGACATATATGTTTTCATTTGTGAGTATTTCTAAAACAATTTTTAAATTTTGAATTTGAGCTTATTATGAACCCCTTGTCTTTCTTTCCTCACATATGAATGTAGAGTGTAAAGACTTCTTTGATATAATTATAATCATCTATGTATGATACAATCCAGTCATTTATGTTGTTAGTTCTAAAGATTGTTTTTAAAGGATGATATCTCATAAAAAAATAGTTATATTGATGAGTTTGTTATACTGGATTTAAATTATTCTATTTGTTACGAATATTGAAGTTATATTATGTTTTTTTAATTTGGATTTAATTTTAGTCATATATTTTGTTTGTTATGTTTTATAAATAAGATATAAAATAGCATTACCATGAGTGGTTAATCCAAGTAGTATATGCTTGATTGCCTTTAGATAAGATATTTACTTCAAACTTTATTTATGAAAAGAAACCCTCACTAAGATAGCTAACCCCGATATATTGTGAATGTTTTCAACTTAAGCAAAATTGTTTATAATGGATGATACTCGTGGTCTTAGGTAAAAAAAAAAGGTGAAATAATATTCTAATTTAACAAATGTGTGGATGGTCAATTTGAGGTCATGTATTTTGGTACCTTATAAGGTTCTAGTTAAACACTAAAATTGCTACTTACACAATTATGAGTACGGAGATGAGTATTTTTTTTAAACGAATATGGGGACATATATAATAGTATTATACTACTCATTGTCATATATAATGGAAGTAGGGATAGAAATATGTTAAGTTGAAAAGGCTTGCTTAAATAGATGTGGTTTGTTTACAAAATTAAAAGCTCAAGTATGACATGTTATTTATCATAACATTTTTTTAGGATTGATCTTATCTTTTTGAAACCTAGACTTGAACTATTAGCCTACTTAAAAACTTATTTTATATTAAAGATTTTAGATAGATTTGACTTATCCTTACATAAGCTAATAAGCTAATAAGCCAATATAAAAAAAAATCTATGTAAAATAAATTATAAACTATGAAAATTAAAATCATTCTTACTTAAGATACAAGACAAGTGTAAAATAAGTACATTAAGCTTTATAAGGTTTAAGTCTAACTTGTATAACCTTATTTTTGGTCTAATTTAATCTTCATGATAATTTATTTAAAAGATTAAATATATTTTTAATCATAATAAATAGATAATATTTGCTTTTAGTCTCTAAAAAACAAATTATCTCTTTTTATTCCTCATTTATGAAAATATATCATGTGATCCTTATTTCCATAAATGAATGACCAAAAGTAGACAATTTTTTTTTATGAAGAACAATGACTCCATTTGATATGTTTTCATAAATAAGAAACAAAAAGAGATTATTTATTTTTTAGAGACTAAAACAAATTTTGTTTTATTTGAAAAAAACTAAAAATAGGACATAAATTTATTATCCAATAAACTATTGACTTAAATATTTATTTAATTCAACATGTTTAATATTCTAAAAGCTACTAAATATATAATTTTAATATCATAAAAATTAATATAATAATAATAATACTAAAAAGTATTATTTATGTTTATTTAAATAAGTCAATTTAATGGGTTTTTTTAGATTTTTTTATATGATTTACCGCGTGACATTTTAACTAAATAGATTTTTATAAAAATATCGTCGTTAAAAAAACTAGCCTGACATAAACTTTACTTAGGTTAAACCATAAATTTCTATCAGATGACTCATCTATTTCTATTCCCAAATGACAGCCAAAATTATATAGTCTTGAAGTTTGTGTCAAACATTGTCTAAAGAAAAAAAAAACGTTTTACTTTTTTAATTGTTATTTTAATTTACTATATTAGGAAATGTTTACTTTTAAGATATTTTTTACTTTTAGATTCAGGATACTAAAAATACATAAAACAACTAAACGAGGCACTAAAGTAATATTTTGTTGCTATTTATTATTACTAAGTAACCGTATGAAATGCATATATGCACGAACAACATAATTAATTATGTGGGTCTTCCTTATTAATAAAAAGCTTAGTTACAACTCAACATTCCTTATATTTCAGTTTAAAATTTTAGCTATTACATACTAAAGAAAACAATGAAAGGACAATTTTTTGCACTGACTTTATTATTTGATGTTCATGATAAAGAGGCTCTATTTTCCCCATCATAGACATAGTAGACGCCTACACTCCTTTATATGGGCCATCTAACGTTTGAGATAAGGATTTTTTCTTTTTTGTTGTTTTCCCCTTACAACTATCACCATATGAATATAATTGAAGGAGCCGTAGGAGATGATTGAATTGGACGTGGGATGATATGAGTTTGAAGTGCCATCGTTTTCCTGGTAAAAAAGTTGAGTGCTGACCAACCCACCTCCACTCTCACGCGACGCTAGCTTAACTCTTCATAAAGCTACTGACTATGAGTTACTAGCTAGTTAGGGTTGTGGCTACATCACTACCCAAAAAGCACAAATAAAAGTTTTGTGCTCTTGACTCTGCTTTATTTTTTTTATTTTATTTTTTAAACATTTTTCCCTTCCATCAACCATCACTCAACTTCAGAGGAAAAGTACATAATCCCCACTCAGTAGAAAGACGATGTTGTGAAAGTTCAACTCTCAGTCTCATGGTCCCATCCTTATTCCTGGGTCTGCCTCTCTTTACGCCAGAAAAATAACGATGACGACTTTTTGCTCTTTTTACTTCGTCGGATAAAAAATAATAATTAAATAACGTAACTAAAGAAAGACGACAAACGCAAATAATTGCGGGATCCGCGGAGGGTCAAAGACAAAAACACCCATTAGTATAATAATAAAATTGAAGTAAACAAATGACTAAAAGAAACTTAAAAAGAAAAAAACAATCTTCGGCTTATATTCCAATTTCATTTCCCCTACCCAATTGCTAAGCTGTCTTTGTTACTTGATGACACAAACATGACTTTCTAATAAAATTTACAATGCAGATACGGAGGGAACCATTTCTAGATTTCTTTGACCCTTCTCGTGCGAGCTTTCCCCTGTTTTCCTCTGCTATGTCTCCCATAAGCTGTACTTGTTCCTTTCTCTCGGCTCTTGAAAATTGCGTGTATTTTGGACTTTTGATATATTAGAATTATGGGGATTTGGGCCAATCGGTCAAATTTTCTGAAATTCCAAAAATTTCGGAAATTCTGAAGGATCTCCTCTGTTTTAAGGATACTAGTTTGTGATTTTTGTTCTCTCCACTCAGAAAATCCACATCCTTGTTAATAACAGCATAATCCACTGTGGTCACCAGGCATGCATGCTAACTCCCAAAGCATAAAAGGGTCATTCACTCTGTCCTGGTATGTTGGCTACTACTGCATAGATAGTCTACAAACCAAGTAATATGTAGTAGACTAGAGTAATTGGAAGCGCTATCAACATCCCAAATATGACCCTGCAATTAAATTTGCAAATTTCAGAAAAAAAAAAGGCTCAACTTCTTTCTAATAGAGAAACAAAATAAAATAAGGTTGTTTAGTTACTTACCCTGTGCTAAGAATGGCTGGATGGACGTTGTACTCCTTGGCAAACACAAATGGAACAATCCCTTGTGGAAGTGCAGCCTATTTTCAACAATAATTACATATCCGTGAGCTAACATTCATAGAATGTACAGCCATTGCATTCATAAAAGCATCTCCAATCGTACAGTTACTTAATAATGGATAATTCTTATAATGTTATATGTCACAAGTTTATTATTTTTGTTGTAATTCTTGAAAACATAAAATGGATAATACAATTACAATTTAAAAGAAAAAGTTAGTAATTATTTATATAAAAATTATTAAAACAATTATTTTAACGAGGAAACGGCATAAAACTAAATCTTTTAAGTTTTAAAACTTCATATCCAATTGGAAATAGATGCTCTAAGTATTCAAAGTCTCTAACTTTTAGCATTCCAAGATATTAGAGTAATTTACGCAAGCAAGTTAGGAAAATAGTGTGGTACTACTGTTACTGAAACATGATTAGAAGTGAAGGTTAATTACCTGAACAATAGCTACACGTAAGAGGGTGCCACGTAGGCCAACAGCGATGGAAGCTGCCGCCATGACGGCGGGACCTGTGAGGAATCGAACAGCCATGGCAAATGTTGCAACCGAGTTCCCACATGCAATTATCTTGGGTTGAAGAGCCATGAAAAGACCTACAAACAAATCAAAACCACGGAAAGTAAATCCTGAATCATTTCTTAGCCGAGAGGGTAAAAGGTGAAGCAAAAGAAGGCATCCAAAATTTACAGTTACGACATAATGGGAAAATGCTTTTAGGTGTTGTGTATGAAAAGATATTTATAGTACTGCTTGATTCGTCTAAATCAACTACCTTTGCCTAATTTGGGTCCAAAAATGGTACCGGTCCCCACCACCGCCCTGGACCGCACAGCGACGTTGTTCAAGACCAGACCCCACATGTCGGGGACATTGCACTATCACTGTGCAATCCCCATATTATCATCTAGTGAACAACATCATCTGCTTGTGTTATGTGGTAACAAACTCCAATATACAATGGACGGCCATGAGTTGCTTACTTGCTTTCCCCCAATTGCATACTTTTCATAGATTCATCATACTCATGTTACCATCACATTCAATCAATTGTGCCCTTGTACCCCCTTCATCTCACTGCCATTTTATTTTTCAACAACTATATTTTGATATTATTAAGTACAAGAAAAACATGTGAACATAAGTATTTAAATACAATATTCAGGCGAAGATTAGTTACTAGATCTCTTTGGTGTACGTTTTAACTTTTAACACTAGAAAATGGAGTCATCATAGATAATGCTGTTTTCGTCAAAGAGGAAAGGAATTTACAAATAAAAGAAGAATGAAATTATTGGAAGAGCAAGAATTTAGAGAAATTATTACGACCACTCACCCAAGCTAAACATAGCCATTCCGAGACCAGCATCAGACAGTATGGAGATTGATTTCTCTATTATTTTGGGCATATGCACATGCCACCTGCAATGAATTAATAGTGATATATCAGAGCTACGTCAACACAAAATAACCACCCTACAGTAATAACAAAAACCCAAAAGTCAAAACCATGTTAAAAATTAGCCACAAGCATCGTCATTTCAGATTGACTTTAATTTACTTACCTAAACGCCACGAGGGACCAAATGAGGCCAATGAGGCTGGAGTACGTGTTGGGGTTGCGGATAAGCTTCCGCCACACCATAATCAGTATGAGACGGGTCATAACACTCGCCGGAGGCATGTGTTTTCCGGCCCCGACTCCGCCGCCTTTCGGGTGTAGCTCTGCCGTTGAACTCGAACCCAGCTTGTTGAGCCCACCGGCTCCCGCTTTCTCTCCCTCTTCCTCTGCTTGTTCCCCTTCTTTCCCCGGAAACTTCAACTCTTCCCCACCAAACTCTCCTTCTGCCGCAGCTTCAGTTCCAACCGACATAATCAAAATCATCATTAATTTCTTAAAAAAATAATATTATAGACACAATTTTGATAAGACCTTTTAATGTCTTTCTCTAATTAAAATTAGAACTTTACTTTAATAATTTATTTAAAGTTTTCTGCTAAGAAACTTTAATTATGATAAGAAAACAACCATAAAAATATTTAAGGAACTGTAGTTAAATTTTGTGAAAAGAAGAATCTAGTGCTACCTTTGTTGGTTTCCCCATTTTGAGGGTGGTCGTCAGCTACCAACATCCTAATCTCCTTGGCTCCTTGATCGGAGCGGCCTGATTGGTCGGAGTTTCCGAAATCGGCGCCGCTAAACACGTGGAGGCCACCAGCCTCGGAAACCGGCGACGCGCTGGAGCTCCACACGAACATGTGAAGCTCCTTAGCATCGTGGCTCGCTTTGTTACCACTGTTGGTAGGTGGTTGAGCAACTTGTGGAGCAAGTTGAGGTTGAACCTGCGGCTGTGGCGGTGGCTGTGAGTTCTTGCTCACACTCTTAGTTAACCCGGAAGAGAATTCCGGGTTGGGAGCCGGGTATGCAGCAGGTACGGTCTGCACGGCGGGGTAAAATCCGAACCTGGGGGAGGTGATAGCCTGCGGCGCGGGTGCACAGTTCTCCTCGAAATTGGAGGGGCGCGGCGTGACTCCGCGCGACGTGGACTGCACGGAGTACAAATCTGCAGCACCGAAGTTAGAATGCCTCGGCGCGTACCCCATCATGGAGTAGAAATCGGCGTGGTTGAAGTTAGAGCCACGTGGCGTGGGGTTACGCGACGAGCTGAGGCTGTAAATCTCCGCACCGGTGAGGTTAGAAGGCCGGGGGGTCATCATGAAGGACCTTCTAGAAGCGTTGGACTTCCTAACCGTCACGTGGAGCTTCCCGTCGTCCCCAACTTCGGCGTCAGTTTCGAGGAAATCCCTCCCGTCGAGCGAAACGACGTCGGAGTCGACCTTGAAGGAAACAATTGAGGCAGCAGTTTCCGGAAACTGTTCCATGATGAGGAGTTTCGCGCCGCGGTACTCAAAGAGGAAGAGGAGGAGCGTGTACCAGATGATGCACTGGAGCACCACCACCTGGACCATGAGGCTGCCGGAATATTCGCCGTACATGGCGATGAGGAGCGGGATTCCCATCACGAGCGTGTTCGGCAATGTAGAGAGGGAGAAGATCGTGATCATCCACTCCAAGCTCCCGTTCGCAGTGAAGTTCGTCCAGATTGCCAGCGCGAACAGCATGATGATTTTCTGCAGCGTGTCGGCGGCGATGAACCGGAAGTTCATCGCGTAAGGGTTGTTCGTCGAGATGAAGTGGAACGACAGAAGCGGCACCGCGAAGATCGCCACGAACCGGTTTATGCCGGAACATTGGTCCGGCGAGAATATCTTCCACCACCGCACCGAACCGTACGCTAAGATCATCGCCACGTACAGCGGAATCACCGCCGTCAACACGGTGTACAGATCGCCCCAGCTTATCATTTTCTTTTCTTTTAATTTTTCGAATAAACGGAGAAGCTATGCTAGTTAGTGGAATGGCATAAGAGAGAAAGAAGGGTAAAGTGGGAATAAAATCGGAAAACGAAACTAGAAAACCGTTAGTTAACTAACTGGTCTGAGAGGGGATATATGTCTCTGCAAAGTTTATGCCTGCTATACACTGCTGTGTTTCTGATTTTGCTGAAGAAGCGTTGAGAGAGAGAGAGAGAGAGAGAGAGAGAGAGAGAGTGGGAATTTATCAATTTACGAAGGCAGGGATTTAGTTTAGCCTGTATATATATAGACCTAGGGGGAAATAGAGTCATATATAGCAGGAGAAGAGGTGGATATATATGTATATAACTATGTATTTATATACTCGAGGCGAGAAAAGAATTATAATTATATAATCATTTTATAATAAAATGTAGATGAGTGTTTATTTTATTTGAGTGTTACTGAAAAAAGGAAATGAGGTGAGTTTAGGGATTGGGGGACCACGAGGGGAACAGTGTTATAGTGTGGAGTTAGGTTAAGAAGTGACCGCCTACTATGGTTAAGTAATCCAACATGAGTTAAGATGATAAAGGTAAAGTTGCAATGGACCATGTGGTGGGGAAGAATGCGTATTAATTTCGGTGACACGAAAGCCCTCTGCCTTTTTCTTTTCCATTTTTCACTTTTTACTCTTCTTTCCTTTTCGTTCCTCAAATTTCCTTTTCCCAAAGTTGAAAAGCTGTTGGCAGGAACTGAAGGGAGACCCCGCGGTGAATAATTGGATTTTATTGCAGATTTTGATAGAGTCAACTATCAGAGTAATAATTAGAATTTTTTATGTTTTCAGAAACATTTACTCTACCGGCTGATTCGTTATAGTCACTCAATTAGGAGACTAAAACTATTGCCTCATTAACAATACCAAACCATAATTTGAGGAATAAATGAGTAGAAATAAACATACTTACCTCGAAAAAAAATTAGGTTGAGAGGAAAAAATTTATTGTTTTGTACTTTCATAGTCTTAGATATAAATTAGTCCCAACTTTTGATATAATTCATGGGTATAAAAAAAATACTTACAAATAAATAAATAATAAATACACATGTGACATGTGAGTGAAGTGTTTAATAGAAAAAAAAAAAGATTTAGAGCATAAAAAGGAAAAATAAAAATGAAGATGAGAGAGAAAAGAAGAAAATTATAACTTATTTTAATTTAAAAGAATTTTTATGAATTAAAAAAGAGAGAAAATTGTGTTTCTTGTACAAAGATGAGAGACAAAAGAAGAAAATTATAACTCCTATTTTAATTTGAAAGAATTTTCTATGTATTAAAAAAGAGAAAATTGTGTTTCTTGAGTTAAGTTTTGATATAAAAAATATGTTATTGTCAAAAATTAACATGAGAACAGAAGCTTCTTATATTTGATAGAAGAGAATAAAAAATATTTCTCAATTATAAAAAAAGTTGATGGAAATCTTGTAAATAAGTGAAAATAAGCTTTATCACTTTGACAAGTGAAAAAAAAACTTTTCTATAGCAATTAATTGTAAATTTACTATAATAGGATTTGGTAGTAAATAAATTATTCTTAAAAAAAATTAAATAATAAGTGTTTTATAACTTTTTTAGAAATTTTATTTCTAGCATTGTTTTCAAGAAAGTCATTTAATTAAAATAAAAGAAATTCTTATAGCAAACCCTACCTAAAATTTTAAAAAATTAAATTAAAGGATAAAGAGTGGAACTATGCTATTCTAAATTAAACCAGGATACATAACTTCCTTGAATTAGAGACCATTTTTTTCTTACATGAATGTTGACTTTTCTTCAACACTTGATCTCGTGCTTCCAATTACAAATGCAGGATTTTTGCAAGTATGCATCATAGTTTCTATATTTCCTTAAGAAAATTAATTTGGGAGATGAAAATTCTTTTCTTGCTTTTAGCTACTTCCATCCCAAGAAAGTATTGTAGCTATTTATAACTTTGAATTCTACTTGTAGATGCTTTTGAGATTGTTAATTTATTGAGTGTCATCACCTATGAGGATTGAGGACCATGTCATCTACATATGCTACAAGAATAAACCTTTCTTTCTTCTATAAATTTTCTTACACATAAGGTATGGTAAACATGTCTTTATTTGTAGCCAAACTATTTCATAGTAGTACTAAATTTTCTAAACCAAGCCTTAGGTGATTGTTTCAACCTATATAGAGATTTATTCAATTTACTTTTTGTATCTTAAGTTTATTATTCAAATCTTAGGGGTAGTTTCATATAAACTTCCTTTTCCAACTTCTTGTTCAAGAAGATATTCTTTACATCTAATTAGTATAGTCCTAAATCTCAATTTGCTGCAAGAGATATTAGGATTTGAACACCATGAACTTGGGTATAGCCTTGGGTACTTAATTTTTTCTTGTATCTATCTATCTTTCCATTTGCATTCAACTTTAGGAGTAAAGATCCATTTGTAGCCAACAAATTGCTTTCCTTTTGGAAAAGAACAATTTCCCAACTCTTGTTTTCACTTAGTGCAACTAGTTTTACTCTGGAATAACAATTCTCCAATTTTGATAGTTTAAAGCTTTATAAAGTAAGTTAGGAACCTATATATGACCCAATTTTGTAACTAAAACCCTATATATGACCTATAAATTGATATAGGATGATGTATACAACTTCTTACTATTTTCCTTGGAACAATGGGTTGATCAAGATCATCAATTGTATCAAAACTTCCATGTTACATTTTGTGGCTTTCTCTAAATCTAGCTCTAGTTTTGGTGATTAACTTTGGAAAAGAATATGAGATGTCTTATTGAAAACTTTTGGAAACTTTTCTAATTACACTCCTACATATACTAGTTTCTTGTGGATGTTCAAGTTTTGATTAGACGGAATTTTCCAAGACTTTGAATTCTTCTTTTTGCATTAAGGTAGATAAAGGAAGAGATGTAGGTAAGAGATGGAAGGGTCCCAATGATGAGCTTCAAGTATATTCTCTCCCTAAATTAAATTATTAGGAAAAAAAAGGTTGATCTTCAAGGAAAATAATGTCATAGGAGATGTAGAATCTTTTAGTCTTCAGGTAATAACATGTATACCTTTTTGTGTGGGATAATAACCATGGAATATGCATATATAAGGCCTAGGATCAAATTTGATAGCATGTAAGACTAAAGTTATGAGTAAAAATAGTACAGCCAAATAATTTCGGTGGAAAAGACTCAAGAAATCTATGAGATAGGTAATTGTAAAAACAACTCACCCCCTTTCCAAAAAAAAAAAATACAGAACATTTAAGGTAAAGAAGATAAAGTGAGTAACCTTTAGAATATGACAATTTTTTCATTCAATAATGTTATTTAGTTAGGAGGTATGATTTCATGAACTTTGGTAAACAAAATTGTCATGTTTTCAGATAAGTAATCATTGATGTCTTGTGAGAAATATTCCCTTTCATGACCAATTTGAAGAATACAGATTAATGATTGAAAAATATTGACAACAAGTTTGTGAATTTGTTTAAAAGTTATGTTGGTTTTAGATTTTTCTTTTCAAAGATACACATAACACATATGAATATGGTTATCTATAAAAGCAATGAACCATCAAGCCCATTAGTGTTTAGAACTTGAAAGGAGGCCTAGATGTTATCGTGGATGAAATGGAAATGTTTAGATGTGTGAGAAGGATAAAGAGGACAATTTTTTATGAGTATTTAGTAGGCAAACAATGTTCATAACTAAAAGATGAAACATTTTTCATTAATGAATAAATCTAGATATATAAAAGTATTTTAGATAACTAAAATTAGGATGACCAAGATACTTGTGTCATAGAAAGACATTAGATATGAAACTATAGATAAGGAAACATTTTGAGAAGGAGAACTAAGTCACAAGAAGGAATTAGAAACATAGTTAAGACCATTGTGCTCGTTAGCACTGTCAATTATCGTCCCTAAAGTCTAACCTTGAGATACACAGTAATAAAGATAAATAATGATTGAATAATTGAGATCCTTAGTTAATTCACTGAAAAATATGAAATTATACTTTAAGTCAAGTACATGAAGGATAAAATACAAGTTTAAACCTAACAAAATTCAAGTTACTAGTACCACCTACTAATAAGGATTTACCTTAAGCTATAATGATGTTTTCATCTTTTCCCATCTTATTGGTACATTAAGAATTCAGCATATGACCTGATCATATAATTTGTGGCTCCAAAATCATGTATCCATTCTCTAGTATTTTTCATGTTTAGAAAGAAAGAAGAATGTCCATTACCTTTGTGAGAAATGTTTATGGTGGAGCTTTAAGGTCTAGATACTTCAGACTTGAGTTGAGTGAGTAAACTTTTTAACATTTTTAATTGTTCATTAGAAAATTGTGTAAAAGTATTACGTAATCTTTAACTATCTTCCACTATACAAGTGTTTCTTCCTTCATACAATAGTCATAATTAATACAATCCCAAAATGTCTCATTTCTTCATCAAAATCAAGTGCAAATGTTCTAGTAATAAACTTTTATGCCATAGTAATTTTTATTCAACACAATATGCTACAAAACACCAATAGTCATTCTTAAAGAAAACATAGAAAGCATGTATCATCTTTATTTCATCAAAATAGTAGCATATCATATATATTTCAAGGCACAAAACATACAAAGAAGTAAACTTTATCCATAAAAAACTTTTTTTTCACAATATTAAGCAACCAAAAGCCAAACCCTAGAGTCAAGGTTCACAAAACACACAAAAGACATAAATTCACCATCTCTCTATGGATTTGATCTTTCATTTCTCCCTACCTCAAGGAAAACTCCTAATGTAGTAAGTTTTTGCTTTTTGTAAAACACAGGTAAACATAAGAAGGAGAAGTTGAATTATGTTTAAAACTTTGTCGTAAATCTTTTTATAAAGGATGTTTATCTTAATGGGCTTAGATGATAAGTATAATAATTTTTTTTTTCAAAGATCTTTTCACAAAAAGAAGCTTTAAAGACACAATGGATAAAAGATAGAGAGAGATAGACAGGTAGAAGTATTTTTTCAACAAGTCTCTTTAGGCTTAAACATAAGTATTTTTTACTTATCCTCTTTAAGAAAATTAACTAAATATTCTTTGAACACAAAGCTTCTCCAAATTCCAATCAATTTCACTAAGAAATGATTTAGATCAAATTAACTAACTATATCGTCTTATTGAAAGTATAGTTTTTTTTTCATAATAGTATTCAAGATCTTTTCACAATAAAGAACTTTTTATAGAATATATTTCATTATATTTTCTATGTATGCATTTATATTTTCCTTATGATCTTTAAAACTCTTATGTAGGAGGTCTTCACAAAATAATTGTTGAGGGGTTGTTGATGACCTTCTTTCGTTCCTCTTCTTCTAGAAAGAGAAAGTGTCCATTAGGGCATTTATTGTTTTAATAAATATATTTCACCAACTTGTCACTTTGATAGATGAAATCTTTTTATATGGGTGCACATTTTAATGTTGATCAAGTATATTCTCAAAGACTTTGGCCTTACTTTCAGAGCTTCTTTAAATGCTAGATGAAAAGACATATTGTCTTGTGGTATAAAAAAACTTATTTGTTGATTTTTTATTAATTGAAACATTAAGGGATTTAGATCATTCTTTGTGTAACATCTTAAAATTTATTTAATTATTTTTAGAAATTAATTACATTATTATTATTATTATCAATTTTATTTTAATAGAGGGGTTAATGATTTTATAAACTGATGAGGATTTATCTAAATTATTTTCATTTATTAATTTAATTAATTGAATTAACGGGGGAGGTTGACGGGCGGGTCGAGGTTGACCCGACCCAACTAGAATATTAGACAGGGGGTAATCAGTTTACCCTGATTGGTGTTTTACGCGTCAGACAGCCAGACCTAGAGGAGAGAGAACGCCGACCTGCAAGGAAGAGGAACTAATGTGTTCAGACCGTCGTAGAGCCGCATCAGATCATCACTATTCTTCGCATCTAAGGTACGGGGGAGATGGGTTTGATCATATATGAATGCGGGAGTGTACGGGTAGTGAGGACAATCCCTAAGTCCCTCTAGGATCTAAATTCTCAATTTCGTTTGATTATTATGTTTTAAAAATATTTTAATCGATAGAAAAGATTTGTCAATATACTTTGCGGTCTGATTAACGTCTTGTCCTAATGTGATTTTTGTTGGGAAACTGTATGATTAATTGCCCTAATTACTTGATTCTTGTGTTGTTTATGGTTGTTCATGATTTGAGGATTTTGTGTGCAATGATGAAACAGGGTGAAATTCAATGATGTTTTATGTGCGTTCTGTGCTTTCTGATGAATGATTTATATTAATGATGGTTAAATTAATATGGTTGGGTATGATTGTGGACTGTGCGAATGATGTATAAATAAATCATGAGAATAAGAGTGTGGACGAGAATGCATTGAGCATGGACATGAGAGGCATGAGATGCATGAGAAGGCAGACGTGGCTATAATACCCTCGCCATATGTGGTGTTTAACACGGGGACTAATGATGGGGGACAATCATATGCATGGGCCACAAGTGGTGTTTAACCATGCTACACGCCGGCTATAGGAGGTGTTTAACGGTTGTGTGGAATGTCTTCGCACAGGCCATAGGTGGTGTTTAACTGTGTAACACATCGGCTCATACGGGGTGTTTAACGGTGTGGCCATCATTAGTGATAACTAAGGGGATTGAGGAGGTTCGCCCATGGTGTGGAGTTCTGACTCGAGACTCTTAGGTATGGTGATGAGCATATGCATTGTGCGAGCATGTGTATTTTGTAAACATGAATGAACTATGATTGATTTTGAATGAATGAAATGTGATTGATATATGAGCATCTGTTAACTGTTAGTAATTGAGTACGATAATAGGTGGGATTTGGGGCATTATCTGCCTTTATATATGATTGAATGCGATTTCTCACCGTACTTTCTCTTTTAGGTAACGTTGAGAGCACTCATGGTGCCAAGTTTTGAAAAGGCGGGGTCTTGCTTTGATTAGTGTGACATCGGGGTTCTAGAAGTTAGAATAGTTGCTCTATGCCTTGATGTTTGAATTACTTATTTTAAAGATGATGATGACTTTAGTTTTCTCAATTATAATGTTTAGATCTAAAACCCCCTTGAAAACTTTGTGCCTACCTTTTAATTATCATGTGAACCTTTTATCCTTAATACAAATTGTATTTTTGGTTTTAACTATTACCCTGTCGTTATTTTATTTACTTGATCGGGGTAGAAGAGTGTCACATTTAGTGGTATCAGAGCATGTCGATTCATTTGGCCGTGAGTTATGTGTCTAACACGTTTTGCATTGCATTTGTTAGCATGGTTGGACTGATTTGAAAGATGACAATAAATTGTTTGTTCTGTTTTGCATTGTGTTGAATTCTAGGTGATTCATTCGACCAGTGAGTTATGTGCCTACCATGTGTTAGTGTTTATTTATGTTAAGTGTGATGTACAAGTGCAGTAATCTAGTGTATTTTAAGGAAGTGTTGAGGTAATATAGATGTTCCTTTGTTGGTTGTTGTATCAAGCATCCCTATTGCTAACTACGATCTATTGAGCCTGATCACCTCAATATGTTGTTAAAGGCAAAAGGGACTCTTGGTGAGCCGGTGGATCAATTGATTTGAAATGTTTTCTTTTGAAGAATGAACATTTTGTTGTGACTAGCCTAAGTAGCTATTTATTTTGGATGTCTGTGAAGTTTGAGGAATGAGTTCCTCATCCTTGTTCTAATAAAATTGGAAAGTGATGATGTGATGTGTTTTATTGCTGTATTTATTATTGTTTATTGTGTTTTTGGTGCTTACTATTAGATTAATCTTAATAGATTAAGATGGAAGTAAAGAGAGTGTGAAGATTCATGCTTCACAGCTCATGGCAAGGGCCTTAAGTAATTAATGAGTTAGAGGGGATACTTGAGGGTAGTGCTTTAGACTCTTAGAGATTAACATGCTAAATTATTTGAGTGTGACCTTTGGTTAGAAGAAGTGAGTTCTCTAGGTCATGTAATCTCTAGAAGAAGTATAGGGGCAGATCATTATGAGGCAGATGTTATTCTTAAGTTGGAGATCCCTTAATCGGTGAGTGAGCGTAGAAGTTTTCTTGGACTAGTTGGTCATGAGAGAAAGTTTATCTAAGTTAGCTTGACCTTGATGGAGTTGATTAGGAAGGGAGTTGTTTTGGGTAGAATAATTAGTGTGGGTATAGCTTCCAAACCCTTAAGGAGAAGGTGACTAGTGCACCAGTTTTAGTATTGTCAAACCTTAGTGAACCTTTTGTAGTATATTGTGATACTTCTAGGATGTGTATAGGTGGAGTGCTGACGTAAGAGGGTAGAGTGGTATCTTATGCTTCTAATCCACGAGAGGAATTACCCTACCCATGATGTTGAGTTGGCGGTTGTAGTGTTCATTCTTAAGATTTGGAGACCAGAAGGCTTTAAAGTTCTTGAAATGTCAAAAGAAACAGAATTTCTTCCCTTTATCTCACTACAAGGATTTATGGCCATGATTCCCTTATCTTCATGGGAACCATTGCTTTCACCCATTGATGACGCTGGAGAGAACCCATCAGTGGATACAGAAGGTGACATGCAACAATGGTTCTTTTTAACAGATGAATAAGTTGGGTGACAACATTTTCTGGGGTGATTTCGTTGGTTATTACTTTGTGGATAGATGGAGGGATAAGGGAACAATTGCAAGCAGAAGGGTTGCTATTAGGGATATCATTTTTCACTATTGAAAACTCAGTGAAGTTGCTGTAGGGTGAACACAAACAGGTGGAGCCGTTTATGCAAGAATGAGAGCTCAACGATGAAAATTTCCGAGAGAGAGTAGTACAACTAGTTAGATTTCTCTATCAAACATTTTCTGCAATAACAGTCATTGCTTTAAATTTCATAGAATCAAGGCCAGTAAGAAAGGTACGATATTTGTGTGCCATTGTGCATTTAGAAACCTTACCTCTTGCTTTGACAGTTTTGCTTTCCCCATTGACTTCATTTGAAAACAGAGGAACTCTTTTGGTGGGAGCTATTGAGGCATTTCTTTTAACTCTTCTTGATATTGTGGTGGCCTAAATGGAAAGAGACATAATGGATTTTGTTAATGATTGTTTAGTTTGAGAAAAGCTTGAGTAGCATCTAAGGATACTAGTCCGTACTATTGAGATGAGTCATGGTATAGTTGTTTAATAAAAGTTAAATGGAAGATATGAGTTTTTAAGTTATGTGATCTTTAGTGTGAGAACCCAATAGTCAACCTTTTAAGGTAGAAGTTTCTCTTAAGTTAAAAACCTTGCATTAGTGAGTAAGATTATAAATTTTCCTAGGATTGGACAAATACCGTGGTGAATTCCTAGACGTGTTCCTTAAGTTAGCATAGTCCTTAACTCAAGAATATAGGAAGGGAGCAAGGTTTAGGTGGATTGATAATTTGGAATTAGTTCCTAATGTCTTGGAGAAGCATTATATAGCGTGCCAACCTTAGTAATACCTGACCTTAGTTATTGATAAGAGTGTTGTTACTAGATAGTGAGGATGTATTTTAATCTTACAGACAACTGGGAGTTGTAAGACGAATTATGTGACCCCTAGCTTGGAGGTAGTAGCAGTAATGACTACTCTTAAGATTCGAAGACACCACTTGCATGATTTTAAGTTGATATTCTCGATGATGTAGAAACACTAAGTGGAAATTCAACTAGTAGGAGAAGAACCTAAAATAGATGAGGTGATTGAAATTTCCAAATGACCAAGGTTTTAGGAAGCCATCACTAGGTAGAATCAAGATAGTAGAATATGTCGTAAATAGGAAATCCTTTCGCATCCTTTCGTGTGATTAGAGGGCATGATCTGCTAACTAGTTAGAACATCCATTTTAGTGGATAGAAGAGAAACCATAAGAAGAGGGAATATGATTTTCTAGATGGCATTAAGTAATTTAGAAATGGAGTTATGTACTTAGTAAGTCTTAGAAGAGGATCGTACGGTAGATTTAATATCGAATCGAGGCGGTATAGATGCCTGAGGATCTTTGGAAGATGTTTTGGCAGCTTAAATCATGGGAATAGTGGATAAGTGTGAGCACCTATTTGGTTAACAGGTTGGAATTTATTTTAGAACTTGGGGGAGAGATTTTGTTAAACTCGAGGAATCTAATTGGATTGGGTTGAGTCTACCACTTCACTGTGCCATGTACACAATAATTGCACATGTTTCAACTCTGGACGTACATTTGTTATTCTGGCAAGTAATCGAACTAACTTGTTTGAAGGTTAAAAGAAGACTAGGTATGAGAATTGATACTAGAAATTGTGAAAGATTTAAGGTTAACTGGTTTAGAGAGGTGAGATGATTATTTAGCCAATGCAAATCGAGTAAGGATTGTCGTTAGAAACACTAAATGAGTAAGGGGAGGGCAATTGTAAGGGTATGGGAAGTACTTACTCTATGTAAATTCGAGGACGAATTTTCTTTTACGAGGGGAGAATTGTAATATCCTAAAATTTATTTAATTATTTTTAGAAATTAATTACATTATTATTATTATCAATTTTATTTTAATAGAGGGGTTAATGATTTTATAAACTGATGATGATTTATCTAAATTATTTTCATTTATTAATTTAATTAATTGAATTAACGGGGGAGGCTGACGGGCGGGTTAGGGTTGACCCGACCCAACTAGAATATTAGACAGGGGTAATCAGTTTACCCTAATTGCTGTTTTACGCGTCAGACAACCAGACCTAGAGGAGAGAGAACGCCGACCTGCAAGGAAGAGGAGCTAGGGTGTTCAGACCGTCCTAGAGCCGCATCAGATCATCACTATTCTTCGCATCTAAGGTATGGGGGAGATGGGTTTGATCATATATGAATGCGGGAGTGTACGAGTAGTGAGGGCAATCCCTAAGTTCTTCTAGGATCTAAATTCTCAATTTCGTTTGATTATTATGTTTTAAAAATATTTTAATCGGTAGAAAAGATTTGTCAATATGCTTTGCGGTCTGATTAACGTCTTGTCCTAATGTGATTTTTGTTGGGAAACTGTATGATTAATTGCCCTAATTACTTGATTCTTGTGTTGTTTATGGTTGTTCATGATTTGAGGCTCTTGTGTGCAATGATGAAACGGGGTGAAATTCAATGGTTTTTTATGTGCGTATGATTGTGGTTGGGTATGATTGTGGACTGTGCGAATGATGTATAAATAAATAATGAGAATAAGAGTGTGGAGAATGCATTGAGCATGGACATGAGAGGCATGAGATGCATGAGAAGCCAAACGTGGCTATAATACCCTGGCCGCCATATGTGGTGTTTAACAGGGGGACTAATGATGGGGGACAATCATATGCATGGGCCACAGGTGGTGTTTAACCATGCTGCACACCGGCCATAGGTGGTGTTTAACGGTTGTGTGAAATGTCTTCGCACGGGCCATAGGTGGTGTTTAACTATGCGACACACCGGCCCATACGGGGTGTTTAACGGTGTGGCCATCATTAGTGATAACTAAGGGGATTGAGGAGGTTCGCCCATGGTGTGGAGTTCCGACTCGAGACTCTTAGGTGTGGTGATGAGCATATGCATTGTGCGAGCATGTGCATTTTGTAAACATGAATGAACTGTGATTGATTTTGAATGAATGAAATGTGATTGATATATGAGCATCTGTTAACTGTTAGTAATTAAGTCCGGTAATGGGTGGGATTTGGGACATTATCTGCCTTTACATATGATTGATTGTGATTTCTCACCGTACTTTCTCTTGTTTTTTCTTTTAGGTAACGTTGAGGGCACTCATGGTGCCAAGTTTTGAAAAGGCGGGGTCTTGTTCTGATTAGTGTGACATCGGGTTCTAGAAGTTAGAATAGTTGCTCTATGCCTTGATGTTTGAATGACTTATTTTAAAGATGATGATGACTTTATTTTTCTCAATTATAATGTTTAGATCTAAAACCTCCTTGAAAACTTTGTGCCTACCTTTTAATTATCATGTGAACCTTTTATCCTTAATACAAATTGTGCTTTTTGGTTTTAACTGTTACCCTGTCGTCATTTTATTTACTTGATTATTTAATTTAAGTATTCGGGGTATAAGGGTATCACACTTTGATCTAACATTTTCAAACTTAAAATATCAGAAAATACCAAAGAACCTAACATGGAGGAAAAAGAGATCAATGGTCACAAAATTAGGAGAGAAAATGGATGAGAAAAAAATTATATCACTTGAAGCTTGACTAAATTGAGAAATCAAACAAATAATAACAGGAGTTTGTATTAAGTTGTGAGATTCAAACATGGAATAGAAGGTTTTGAAGCCAAAATGGGGTACGAGAGCTATATGAGTGGTTCATCCATAGAAGGCTATAAAGAGAAGGAAGAGAGTTTGAAAGGAAGTGATAGAAAGAAAAGTTAAAATGAGGGGTTTTAGGTCATTAGTAAGATTATAGAGTTAAGGTTTTTTATTTTGAATTTGAAGTAATGAAAATTGAAAAATAAATTTGTCTCCATCAAATTAAGTGTAACACCTGGTATTTCATAATTTAATTAATTGAATTTATGTGATTTTTGTGGAAGTTTGAGTGAAAAAAATCAATTGAAACTTAGATTGTATTGTGAAATTGATAATATAGAATTATGTTGTGAATGAAACCAAACAGTCAAATAATTCATATTATTAGTATATTATTTTTTTAATCTCCAATTAATCTTAATGTGTCATTAACATATTAATCAAGTTATTAACACAAGGATTAACATAAATGAAAGTCTATAGTATCATTTTGAATAAACATACTTTTTTGACTATTTCCAAACTTTATAACATACATCAAAATGACATTATTTCAAATCCTTCAACCTCATTGGCTAGTCAAAGTGTTTAAGCACCTCATAAACCAATTAGGAGGGAACATTTCATTTTTTTTAAATGTCACCAAACTATAAAAACATTTGTATTTGTCTCATTTTGCACCAATTCTTAGAAAGTCTCTCACCCTTAATTCTTTTCTCCACTAGAAAAGTGCATAGATTTAACTACTACCATAACTTGTACTATTTTGCACAATATTCTTGTCATTTTGAGACTTTGTATAGAAAGAATACTCATTGTTATCATATAAGTGTCATATATGTCCTCAAAGTTAGGTCCATGTACTAACCATTTTATCAGAGACACGTTATCATCTTACACAACTTGGTTTATAGTTATTGGAAAGGTTTAATTAATCAAGTGTTTCATATTTTTCTTTGAGAACTTCAATAGAGAAATCCTACCAAAGTTGAGTGAATTGTATTATGATAGTGTGAGTAAAAACTATAGAAGTAAGTGACCAAGTAGATGTGTATCACAAACAAGTGTTAATGTGTCATTGACACATTTCCTAGACTATTGACATGTTAATTGAGAATAATTACTACTTGACCTTCTATTTTTGACCAAAAAAACATAATGTATCATTTTTTGTTTATCATCTTACTATTTTTAGCAAGAAATTCAAAAGAGATTTCCTCATAAATGCCAAAAGATTATTAGTTGCATTTCTTACCAACTTTAGTAAAAGCAAATTTTTGTTTTTGTTCTAAACCATTTGGTTAACAAAATCCAAAATACTCATTAGGTTAAATCATTTCCATATCTCTCTATAAATAGTCAATTGTTAGTGGAAATCTAAAGTCTTTTTCACCCTTTCACTATGGAAAATTCGTGAAACTTGGATCACCAATTCATATTTGAAACATTTTCATTCTTTCTTTGAGAAATCATCACCAAGTAAGAGGATCTTACTCCATCTATGTTTTTGCATTATAAAATATGTTGCATGCTGCTTAAATACGTGGATAAATATGATATATATGTATAATCTTACTCAAATTGGGGTATAGGTGAGTTTTGAAGGTTGTATGTTAGTTGTATGAAAAATATATGAACATAATGATTTTCTATTGTTTGGTGTTCTTAATGCATGAAATGAGTTTATATAGTTGTATAATGATTTCCTAAATTGTTCTTGATGATTTATATGTTAAAATGGTAGAAAGATGTAAAAATTGTATTTTCTAAACTTTGTTTTCAAATATTTGCACTTAGCATATTCAAAGGCACACTAGGTGTGTATCATAATGTGAGATTTTGTTAAGGGCATGTTAAGCATATGATTTCACACTAAGTGCAAATTGTAAAATTAAGAACTCATGGAAGATGGATAATTAAGCACGATGAACTCACGTAGCGACAAAGCTTAATGGTGACTAAAGGGAGCCATGTCCACCTTCCGCCCCCCTCCCCTCTCCATTTTTACAAAAAATGTTTATGTATATATATAATTACTAAAAATTATTTATAATTTTAGTGAATATTAATATTTTTTATAATATTCTTAAGTATTCTTAATATTATTTAGTTCTTAGTTACTAAAGGAAAAAATTCAAGACTTAAATTCACATTCTAATATGGTATCAAACTTTATCCTAGATCTATTATCAAGCCACCCACCATATTAACTATACATCAAGCCCAATAGTGATGGACATGAGAATGTGTATTAGGAAAATTCAAGTCCCATACTAGCTAGGGTTAAAAATTGATATAAGTGACTACAATTCTCACCTTATAGGTCGATTTTTTAGGGTTACATTATGTCTAAACCCCACATTCTAACAGTTAATAATATTTTAAGAAACTTAAAGAATATAGAGAAATTTATTTTTCAAATTTAGTAATTGAAAAAACATAAAGAATGTAATCTTTAGTAATTTTATCATTACTATTACTATTTAATAGAAATTTTTATGTTAATATTAACCTTGAATTTTTTGTTTTTGATAACATAAGTTTTCATGAGTAAATTAATATTAATTTTTTATACATTACATATTTCATCAATTAATTTTTTTTTTCATAATATTTTTTATACATTTTCAAACTCATTTTATACATTACAATATTACTTAAATTTGATAATTTTTCTTGCAGTTTTTTTATTCAAATCTTTTCTATAATTTGTGCAAAAATATGATTATTTCTTTGAATACATTGAAAAATTCATAGAAAACTTTTTGTGTCTATGCTCATACAAAATAAAACTTAATTTATCTTGCAAACTTTTCATTAAAAAAATTTCTAATAAATTTTTAAATTTTTTTATTTGATAGAAAATGAGAATATATAAATTGTAACAAACAACCACAAGTGTTATTCAATGTAGAAAAAATATTTTAATATCATAAAAGATAATTAATTAAAAATAATTAATATTTAAATAATATTATTAAATGTTTAAATCAATCACAAAAGATAATTGGTTAAATTAATCTACATATTCCTATAGTTTTTTCAACTTTTTTAATATGGTTCTTATTGTTAAAAATACACAAAGTTAAAAATACTTTTATTTCTGTCTTTTCTATTTTTAAGGATTTTTAAAATTCTAAATTTAACTGTTGGAAGAATCACGAGGGAGAAAATTTTCTATGTATGCACTCTTTTCAAATTGGTAAAAAAATCCAGGTACATTGTATTGTATATAATGCGTACGATTTCAGATTAAAAAAATTATATTCATATTTTCAATTGTATATAGTGAATACTTGAATTAGTTGATATTTGAAAAATTCATATTTCTCATTGTTTATAAAGTAGTGTCAACAATTATATGAAAATTTATACTTTTCCATTCTAAAATATTATAACAAGAATACAATATTCCAAGAAAATATTTAATTTAAGAATTAATTTCTTTGATTTTTTCTTTCCTTTTTTTAATTGTCCAAAAAATGAGATAATAAAATGAAACTTAAAGGGAAATTTGTCTTCTTTCTTTAATTTTTTGTCTATATTTTTTTCCTTGCTCTTTTTTTGTGTAAAAAGTATCAAATGTGAAGATAATACTTCTTCTCTTTGTGTACACAATAAAACATTTTTGTGTGCCTTTTCCAAAAGATGAAATTATGGATTTAGAAACCCTTCAAAAATAAAAATAAGAGTAATTACTATATTAACATAACAATTTAGTATAATAAAAATAAGTAAATTATCATGTACAATATCTAGTCAACATAAACTAACAGAATGGTAATGATGTTAGTTTGTGAGTATTAAATTACAAAATTTTAAATTATGAGGACCTTTTCAAAGTGTTTTTAACTAAAGGGACCTAATTAAAAGTGTGTAAAAGGTACACTAAGCGCTAGGACTTGGAATTAAATGGAACAATATCCTTTCCTAGGAGCTTAAGCATGGGAATGCAAGGTAAGCGCCAAGAATAAAAAAAAATCGTAATTTTATGTGATAAAATGCATTGAGTGTGAATACGGTTGTTCTAAGCGTGCAAACACAACCCTTTGTCACAATCTTTGTATTTAGTGCGCTAAGCGACATCTAGGTCATGTCGAGTACCACTTGCTTTCTCATCAACTCTTTGTAAGTGGAATGCTAAGCATATTTATAATTATGCTAAATGTCACTCGAATGTAGGAAACTTTTATTGAAATAGTACACTAAGTGTTGACATGTTTGTGCTAAGTGAAAATAAGGAAAAAAACTATAAAAGACTTATAGTAAAAGGCAACTTGCACTACAAGATTTTTTTGATTTTGCTACTAATTTTAGATACTATTTAAATTAGTAGCTAAATCCTAGCTAATTAACTATTAATTAACTAGAATATTATACTACAAGTTACATTCATTTATACTTCTTATTATTACAAATTAGCTAGAAAATAACTTCAAGTTTTAAAAATTTACTACAAATTAACTAAGATTATTTTCTTAGCTAATTTGTTACTTATTTCATGCTACCACCAATATTATAGTAATTTTGCAGCTAATTATTTTTACTAGAAATTAGCTACAAAATAACTATTGATTTTAAAATTAGCTACAAAACTATTTTGTAGTAAATTTTAAATTTTCTAATAGTGTTGAACATCATAAGGTTGTGCTAAGTGCCGACCCATTTTCACCCTTGAAACTTTCCTTAACTTAGAAGGCAAATAAGGCTTCCCATAATTGGTACATAACCTACCTTAAAATCCTAAGATGTAAATTAATCTGGATAATGCTTTTAATCTTGGATAATGATAAAATTATAGGATAAATTAGAATTAAAGAAAACTTAACAAAATTGAAAGAGAAATCCCAACAACCTATCCATAAAAACATAGTATTTGTCATCTATAAATCAATTGATGATGAAGAAAGATATTTAAGGTAAGGTTTATGTCGCATTGACTTTTAAGAGATTGTTGTAGGAGATAGCGAAACATGGTGCATATATTAGGAACTCGAATCAGTTTAATATAAGAGAGAGCTCATCCTCTCTTATCCTTCCAATAAAATCTTTGTCTTTTTTCTAGTGGTGCATCCTTCATCATAGTTTTGGCTACTCATTTAAAATATATATAGAGCACCTGCTCCTGTGACTTGGCCTCTCATGCATGCTTTTATGTAGCAATGTTTATTTAGACATGGATCACTTCTTTGAGGAGTTTTGATTAGGTGGTGGGACTATCAAGTGGTGTTCTTCTTGTCACTCCTCCTTCCTAGATGTAGTATGTAGTGTTGTACGACCAACTAGAATGTTCATGATGTAATTAGGTTGTCCATTCTACTTTTGGTGTATTTTGTTCTTGATGGCTACATTGTTCTATGCACACACCTCACATTTGAGCTACATTGATTTTCCATTTCCTTTTTTGGTGTATTTTGTTCTTGATAGGTACACTATTTTATGCACACACTTCATATTTTAAGCTAATTTGATTTAGTAATGGTTGTAATGCAATAAGACACGATACTTATATTTTGCATTTGATGATGCATAGTTTATGGAACATGTTATATACCTTTTACCTTTTATATGTCTTTAATTACTAATCTTGATTGGTGAATAATGTGACAAATGGAAAAAATGTTATACAAGATTTTCATAATTAAATTAACTTAAGATCCTGTTTGGTTGGAAGGGGCAAATTTTTTAAAATATTTTTTGTTTTGTTCAATTTTTATGAGAGGAGAAGAAGGGAATGGAGGGGCGGGGGGAGGAGCAAAATTCATCCTCATCTAATTTTTGTTCCATTATAATATTGGGGGATTAGGATGAGGAACATAGAGGATTTTTTGGTATAAACCATAGGTATCCTCCATTGGAAGAAATCTTGTTTAAAATATCTCAAGTGTAAAAACTAAAATGTCACTACTTATGTTTTAAAATTCAACCAAAGATAATATCTAATCAAAACACCTCCCCTCCCTTCCTTTGAACCAAACAGACCCAAGAGTTTAAATAAAAAACTGAACATTTTCTATATTATATAGTTGTATAATGTCATGTAACAACAATGAGTTGTTAAATTCTTTACTATTTCCACATGTGTAACCTTACTAAGACCTCTTCCTTCATGATGGGACTTTAGAATCCTAATAGCCTTCACTTGAACAAGTAGTTAGTACAAAACTAACACATTCTTTGACACTATATATTTCAACAATACATTATTTAGGCTAGTGAGGATTCTTCACATATCCTTTTAGTATCTTCATGTATCACTCAAAACCCTTATCCCCTTCCTTTGAACCAAATAGACCCTAAAAGTTTTAATAAAATTGGACAAGTTTGCATATTATGTAGTTGTATGAGGTCATGTAGCAACAATGAGTTGTTTCATAGTTTACTGCTACCATGTTTGTACCCTTACTAACACCTCATTTGTGATAGGACTTTTGAATCCTAATAACTCCCACTCTTAACAAGTAGTTAGTATAAAATCAACACATTCTTTGGCACTATATATTTAAACAATACATTCTTTAGGCTATATTCTACACATATTTTTAGGATTTTCATTTATCACTCAAATGGGTATAATTAAGGCTACATAACCTAATGTCCTTTACTAGATAAACAATTAAACATACCATAATGTCAAACTTTGAAAGAGGAAAATACAACTATAATTGGCATAATATAATAACTATCATTTTCTAATTCATCCAATTTTTAAGAATCAATAGTTTTGCTACATATAGCATTGAAGAAGAAGCATAGTTTAGTTATGGCGTGTTTTAATATTTATACAATATGTAATGCATAACAATTCTGACATTTTTAACTTTTGAAGAATACCTTAATGAAACTTTTTTTGCATACAAACACTCACAAAATCTTTTTCTCTACTTTTTGTACAAAGATTGGAAAATTAAGGGTAAATAAGTTCTCTTACCACTTGATTATAGTTATCTCCTCTTGTATTCCAATTGCAAGCAAATCTAGTCTACCACTCACATCATCATTTGTCATATCATACCATATATGACAAGTAGTGTTCTGATAACACTATTACACACATTTTTTTTATCTATATACATCACATCAACTTTATGCCTCACATCAAGATGATGCTAATATGGAATATCAAAGACAAACACCTTCTCCAATAAATTTTTATTAGTTTTGTGCTTTGATATCCTTCACTCATTGATAAACTTCCTCTCCAATTAAAACCTCTAAAGCATTTCCATTTTCTTGAATGTAATTGAATTTTTTTTAATCAATCATAAAAGTGATTCTATTTGAAAAATCTCTAATGGTTATGGTAAATTATCTTCCTTCCATGTTGAAGTTGATGATAATTGATTTCTTCTTCAAAAATAGGATACATTTTATGTAGCTTAACATTGTAACCAAATTATAGAACAAAATATTAAGGGGGTATTATCATCCAAATTAGATATATACTAAGATGAAAATTAGAAATACAACCTTACACTTTCAATATACAAGTTGTTCTTGAACTAGAAACTAAGATAAATGCATAATACTAATAAATAAAAAGTTTCCAAATAAACATAATATACACAAAGTAATCACACAATCTAATTCTTATTCTCAAAAAAAAAAATGCATCAAAATTCATAACAATTAGGTGTTTAATTCCACCTAATTGCATGAAATTACAATGGCTGATATCCTTGCAATCAACCAAAAATATGGTTTGTCAAGCAACAATATAACAACAATACAAAATAAAAAAAGAGCATCTATCTTGTCAACCAAGTGCATACACACATAAAACAATGACATCATGGAGGACGACGAAAACTAACCACCAAATGCTCCATGGCATTGTCAACAATCTAACATATGTTGAATGTGTCAAACAATGGCTTCCAATAATAAATATGAGCATGAATTGGATTTAAAATCCATATCCATATTTATAAAAATAATTAATTTGAACCCTTTGAAATTAGTTTAAAAAATCAGTTTCAAACCATAATTTGATTTGAAATCATAAGAAAAATATCTTCTTTCAGCCTCAACTTGAGCATTTTTGTCATGACCTCAAGCTAACCATCTACAGCTTAGACTTGTCTAGAGTATTTTTTACTCGACCTTGGTCAATCTTCAACTAGGTTAGGCATGACAACAAGGTGGAACAATGACAGGTTTGACTCTACTTGTCCCTATCTCTACAAAAGATTAGATGGATACGGGTTCGAGTTTATAAAAGACGGGAACAAAAATAAATAAGCTCACTCTCATACCTATCAAATTTAATTAAATTTGGGGATATCCTCAAGGATCTCATCTAAATCTTTTTTAAAATTTAATTTACTCATATATTTTTTAAATAAATCATATTTTAAGTTATTAATTACATTTTAATTCAAAAAACATATAAAAAATAATAAATGATAAAGAACATAAAATATATTTAAGAATTAAATTATATTTTAGTAAATGTATAATTAATTTTTATTTAATTATTATTATTATAATTTTAGCTATTAAAAATTTTCATTTATATTTTAATATAAAAAATAAATAATATAATTAAATAAATATGTAGAATTGTAGAATCATATATAAAATATATAATTATGTAGTTAATAATTATATATAAATATATAGTAGGGCAGGTTCAAGGATAAGACAAGGAAATACATCCCTGAACCCAAACCCAATCTGATTTTGTCAAATTTGGAAAAATATGTCCCCATCCCTGATCAAGTAGTTTTCCCCATCAAAGTTGGAGTAGGATCAGACAAGTTGTCACATATTCAATTTTAATTGTCATATCTAGGCTCGGGACCAAAGTATATCTTTACCTCGACAAAAGTATTTTAAGCTCAATCTCGACCAAAGAATATTTAGCTAAGCCTTGGTTAAAGTATCTTCAATTCAGCTTTAATCAAACCATCTTTAACTCAAATTGGATTTTTTTTCATGTCCTTATAAAGGTGGACATGGATTGGATTTCCATATCCAATTAATTGAATTGAATTTAAAATCTAAAAAAGTAGATTTGGACATGAAAACTATGTCATTAAAATATATTTAAAGTAGTTTGGACTGTTGTGGTTATACAATGATTTTAGTTTGTTGAATTTTTTGAATGGACTTACCCAACAATATAAGAGGGAGACACACATGAGAGCAAACAATGGAGAACAATAAACAAGTTGTTGAAGTAATAATGGAGAGAGTGAATAAGAAAGAAATTGGTTAAACCTGTCGAGTCAACCCAAAATTAGTAAGGTGGGTTAGGTGATCAAATCCACTAACTCACCTTAACTTGTCAATGCTTAACGCATATAAAAACAAATATATATTTTTATATAATTAAAAATTAGGTAATTTTCATATGTATATGTACATGGATTAAGATGAGTGATGTTTTAAAATGAAATAAATTAGTATTAGTTTTAATAATTTTCTATTTTTCTTTTATTTTGATTTTTTTTTGTTTTGACGAGGCAACCCTCCAACCTACCTCCAAACGAGGTGATTTGTATTTTTAATCTCATTTTTTTATTAGCAAGTCAACTTGCCATGTTCCTCTTTTGGTGGATTAATGGTTGGGCAGGTTGGCCCATTTTATCACCCCTTTATAAGAGCAAGTTCAAAAATACAAACTCACCCATTTGGAGGTGACATATGACCCACTTTGTCACCCCTGTGTGAGATTTTGGAGAGTCAAGTAAAAGAACAAGCGATAAGAGTTTTGGAAAATGAATGAAGGCTTTGGCCAATGTGGAAAAGAAAAGAGTTGATAATAAAGGTTAGTGCGTAATAGAGATTTAGGCTAGGTTGAGTCTTTAAAAGAATTACTTAAATAGAATCAGACATTTTTGGTCTAGCACGTTTAGCCTAAATGGCCCATTAGGCCAAGACCAGACTAACCCGATAAAAAAATTAAAAAATAAAAGTACCTAGTAGGCAATAACAAGTAGTAAGTCAATAGCTCAATAAATAAATAACCCAGTGAGTACTAAGTCACCTAGTAGCACTCACGATATAATCCTCCTCCAAATGTCATTTATATTTTAACTTTGAATGAAGGCTTCAGCCAATGTGGAAAACAAAAGAGTTGACAATAAAGATTAGTGCATAATAGAGATTTAGGTTGGGCTGAATTTTTAAAAGAATGACTTAAATAGAATCTGACATTTTTGGCTTAGCACATTTAGCTTGAGTGACCCATTGGCCCAAGACTAGATGGACTTGATAGAAAAATTAAAAAAAAAAATAAAAGTACCTAGTAGGCAATAGCAAGTAGTAAGTCAACAACTCAATAAATAGCTTAGCGAGTACCAAGTCACCTAGTAGCATTGACGATATAATCCTCCTCCAAATGTCATTTATATTTTAACTTCAATTCTTAACATTATTAAATAGGAAAATGAATAGGTGTATTTATATTTTAATTTTAATACTCTTTTGTCATTTATATTTTAATTGACAAATATTTTATCTTTTTATGTATCAATTTCATTTATTTGTTTGTGTCATACATCTTTTTTTCATTGAATCAAATTTTTATAATTTATTTAAAATTATTATTTTCAATATTTGCTTTTGGATACAAAATTACTTTACCTGATAATCTATTAGCACTTAGCAAATAACAATCTTATAGATTGGATTATTTTTTAAAGTATGTAAATTACTTTAGTTGAGATAATTGTGTTTTTTTTAATGTTAGAGTTTAGTAGTTTATAACTTTACAAAATATTGAAGTATACCAAATATCTTAATATTTTGAGTTCTAGTTTCTAGGATAATTTTTGAAGTATACTAATAACTTATGTTTGTATTATTAAAATGTGTTAGGATTGTATTTTATAAAAAAGTGCTATTCAATTAATAATTAAAAAATTTAATTTTATTTACATGATTAATCGTAAAATTATCAATTTTATTTTTTATTTTGTAGATCTTGAATTTTTTAAATTTTTTTTATTTAAGACTAATTCGGTCTGATAGTGTCAGTCTAAATCTAAAATACAATAGTTTGAAAAAAAAATATGAATTAAGCCACTCCAAACCGATTTTACATTTTGATTTATAAGTCAAGCGAGACTCCCGTTTTGACAACTCTTTACTGAATAACCAATTTAAAAAATACTTTCTAAATAATTTTACTGTAGGTTGATAAAAAAATTATTTCATACATCGGTACTTTAACCATCTATCCAAAGAATATTTTATAGATGGTTACTTTAACCATCGATCTAGAATCTCTATCTTGGTTGGTATTACAAAAATTTCATCACCTCACGTACTAGATTAATTGTTTTGAAATCAATGTAAATTGTAAATGTAAAGAACATTTTTTTATTAATAAAAACAACAAATAATGTGGTTATTTCTCTCAAAATAAACTTCCCCTAACATGAACTAATAAAAAATACTTTTAAAATTAACTTTAATTTCTTTCGGCAACATTGTTGACGCTGATAGTAAATTTGAAGACGTTAAGCATTTTATATTCCCAAAACTAAAGTATAATACGACTTGTTGAAAGCATTAGAAAAATTAAGCATAAATATGCTGATTGTATGTATGGTAATTCCATAACTAAAAGTCGCAGGACTTTCAAACTGGGCAAAGTCTTTAGGCATTGCATTCTCTCTTAAACCACTGTGAAGCAGTAATTTTTGACCCAAATTAGAGATTATTTGTACCCCTCGAAAACATTATTATAAAATGGAAATTAATTACCAGTAAGAATTCTAAAAGATGTCATAAGCGAATGTGTCTAAAAACACGGTGTTTCATTCTGATTCCCTTCGCGTGATTGAGACATTTTATTGAAGAGTAAGAAGATTTAAGAGGGCAGAGGAATGATAACTTTTCAACGATACACAATGATAAATGCCAACAAAATTTTCAAAGATGTTAAAGTAATTAAAATAAAATATATTTGTTATAAAAAGAATAAAGAAGAGAGATTAATTTATAACGATTTGCACCGTCATCATCTCGTTCCAAATACAGGCAAAGCTTTTAAATTCAAAGAACACTATATTTGGAGTAAAGTAAAAATTTGAACTTATGACATTATATGCAATATTTTGTCTTATTTCACTTTACTAACCTCTTGAAATTTGTTTAAACATTTTTATATTGTTATATTAATCTGATTATATAAAAATTAATAAATTTATTATAAATGACAATATAAAAAATTTGTAAAGTTGACAATGTAAAATAATTTTATACTTTCATTCAATCACAAATAATAATTTTAAAATAATTATTATAAAAATTAGTTTATAATAAAATTTGATATAATTAGTGTATCCTAATTAAATTTTAGTTTTTATATCATTTAACTATGATATCATATACATTTATTTATGTTTGCAAAATCTTACATTAACTCAAATTTATTTAATACTTTATTAATATACATTAAAATTAGTGTAATATATCCTTTAAAATATTCGACATAAACAATGATAATAACAAAAATAATTATAATTTTATGATTAGATTGATAAAAAAATTATATTTTGTATAATTATTAATTGACAAAATAGTTAATAAAACATCGATATCAGGTCGTAATTTTAAAAAATCACGTAGGGTTTGGAATTAAATAGCATTCTAAACCATTAATTTTAATCACATAATATGCTTCTTGTATATAGACATAGTATTTTTTAAAAGAAAATATATTAACAATTTATAATTATAAGGTTCTTTAAGTTACACCTAAACTTAAGAATAATCCGTTAGACGCTCTTTCTAAAAAAAAACAACTAAATGTATTTTAATACTTAAAATTACTAACCTACTGTCATTTATTTTCAAGAATGATTATATTAATAAGTTATGATTTTAGTTTTCTTAGAATACAATACTACGTATATGAGTTTTGATAATATTTAAATATTTTTATAAAATGTAAAAATAATACATATTAATTTTAGTAATATTTTAATAAATTTTATATTTGAAATATGTTATAAAATATTATTAGTAATATTTTTTTATCTTTAGTAACATTTAATAAATGAAAAATGTTTCTAAAGCATTGATAATATTTTTACAAATGTAATAATAAAATGTTACTAAAAATAATATATGTAATAGATAATGCTCTTAAAAATATAATTTGGTAACATATTGCTCTTAAAAATATAAATGGACATATACTAACAAATTTCATGTTAAAATATAAATAACTTAATATTTTCTAAACAAAATATTATATTAAAAAATATTTAATAAGTTATATTAAATATTCTTCAATTACTAGTCTTAAAATATTTATTAACAAGATTTATAATAGAAAGTTTAATTATTATCTCTTGTAGATTAAGAAGTATTCAGAATAACATTTATGAAACTTATTTAATTTTTAAAAAAACTTATGATTCTTTAACATTATTTTAAATTTACGGAAATATTTTTTTTATGTATTATTACGTATTTAAATTATCATCTGTGATCTACAATAACTAACAGTTACTTTTAGTGTGTCTTCTTTCTTAATATTTTTTTATCTACAAAACTTAAATTTCATTACCATTCAACGTACCTAAAAAAATTTGGTTTCTAAAGTTCATTAAGATAACTACTTTTCTGTTTATTCTAATAAATTCTATGAACAGATTTATAGTATCATTTTTGTATAAATATATTAAATAAATATTTAATTAAATTATTTATATCTAAACACGCGTATATATTATAATGTTTTAGACCATCAAAACACACAAACCTAAACTTAATTATTATTAATTAATTATATACATTTTCCTAGTTTCCAGATTTATAATAAATTATATAATAATATGAGTCTCCAATGAAAACATTAAGTTATTATTCTATAAAACCAATTATTGCACCCAGCAATAATAATCTGAGCCCAGAAATTTTAGCATGCATCGTCTTTTTTTTTATTATTATGAAAATGTGAGGTTGGATTCTTCTAGGCGTTTTTATACTTATTCTAGCTAATTATTTAGACCTCTTTAGTTTTTTTTTAATATTTTAAATTTTAATTTATTCGTAATAAAAATATATTTTTTTAAAGATTCATACAAAATTAATAACAATAATATTTATCTGATTTCTATATATTAAAAAAATAGAAACTAAAGTAGTAACGTTTCTGTAATTATTATTAACAAAGTTCTGATTAGATGTATTCATTTGACATTAATTTCACACGCTATGAATAGATGCTACAGTAACTAAATTCTGGTTTCAACTTTCCAATATTCTTCGTCCATTTTAACGGTTCCTAATTTTACTGTTGGTTAAATCTCTGTCAATAATAGTCAACAGTTTCAGTTCGTCCCTTTACGCACCAAATTAAAAAGTTTTGTTTCTTTTTTACTCTTAAATGTCCTGGAGGGCATTATCTGGAGCTAGTTTGCTTCCATGATAGCGACACGGTATAAAACGTGAAAAAGTAAGACCATTAGAAGAACGTGAGGGAATCCCATCGAATTGAAAAAAGATTCAGAATGAATGCATTTTCTGACATGAACATTGAACCAAGTTCATGCATCTATATATGCATATATATTTTCTCCAAACAAACCTAATAATTTGCTCATAAAAGTTAAAATTTGAGTTTCGTTCCCCCAAAAAAGAAAACAACTCAAGTTTCCAATACATAAACCTAGTTACGTTATTACATTATTAGGCACAACTTCGAGGTCCAAAAGAAAAGTAACTTCGTTCAACGCAAGTCATATTCATATTAGACCGAAGGGCGGTACAAAAAGTAGTCACAGTTGCTGTTTCGTAGAAGAAAAGCTTACTTCTTTGGTCTTCACCATATCTGAGTTCTTTTCGCGTCTCAATCAAATTTCTTTGACCTGTTTATAATTCTTTCACAAATGAGACTAATTACATGGGATGGGAGAATGGTAATCAGTGTTGTGTGATCACTATGGGGTACATGAGGTGATGATGTTTGAATATTTTTTTTTCCTACTAAAGTGTCTTACACGACTGAACATCTGCATGGTCCAATAATAAATGGTCTGATAAATTTAACATTGATGTCTAAAATAAATTATGATACAATCTTATAATTTAAATTTTGATCTTGAAAAAAAAATCAAGAAGCTCGTACAAATCCTAATTATTATCAAACTCTTATTTTAATAAACTAATTTAAAGTAAGAATGGACAAGTTTACACTTATTCGTAATTAACACCTGAAAATTTGTTTTTCTAAGGATATTATGAAAACCTCTATTACAAGGGAAAAAAAAAAGGATCTTGTTGAATGTTCCATAATTATGTTTGGATCATTGAAAAAACTCAAGTTGAATACAAATTCCATCAATAAGGATGGAGTATGATCACAAATAACTCCACTACAAGTTGTAATTTCCCAATAACTATTGACTACATCATTTGAATTAATCTTGAGATAACTATACTGAGGAGACTCTTAACAAATATTGAATGCAATGGATCACTGCATTTTTATCTTACCCCTAAAACATAACTATGAAAAATATAAAACATATGCTTTCTGAACATAGATTTTACATACTCTTTCTCTACTCTTAGATGCTAAAAAACTAAATCTAAGGTAACTACAAATATAATAGTTCAGGTGGAAGGAAATTGATTACTTAGAGAATGAATATTACAGAACCAAGCCATTACATCAACAATAAAGAAATCTTAACAGAAAATTCTATTTACTAATGAAGACCACACTTCTTTTGTCCTACAACATCCATGCGCCAAATAAAGAGTGGATTCAAAAAACAGCAAGATATGACATTTTAATCTTTGCTGATTCATGAAGAACAATTCACGCTTGAATCTTTTGTTAATTATTGTAAATTTTTATACGTACCAATAATATTTTATAAGTTTAAGGTTCCAATAATTACTTTGTATGTTCATAGTTCTCATAATTATTACAAAACAAAAATGTAGATACTCTAATATGGTGAGTGTCGGTCAATATATAAAAGTAAATTATCAATTCTGATTTAAAACTGATCATTGCAAAAAAAAAAAATTGAAATAGAGTCAAAATGTTATCCTCAATCTGTTACTCTCATTATTAATGTCAATAGAGCCGACACTAACTCAATATCATTGGTCTATTAACGCTAAAGTTTAAATTAGTGTTTATTAAGTTTCGTAATTCTAGTTTGAGTAGACTTTTTTCGACCAACATAAGATGTTGTAAGTCTTTCTTTTGAAGTTATTTTGATGTATTTTGTTCAATTCTTATTCCCATATTGCAATGGGCTGTGTTTTGTTTTATTCGTTCAACTACTTTTATATGTGATGTTTCTTTTGATATTTACTTTATCCCAACACAGATTTTGAATACATATTTGAAAAGCAAAAATTCAATTAGTATTTGTATTCTATTACATAGTGTTACTTTCTACCAATTAATTATTTTCCACAATTAAAATTGTTTAAATCAATGTAATGCAGCGAGGTGTTAGAGGAAGTGTTATTGCCCATCATCTTCATTGTCACTCACTATTTTATTTTTTATTTAAATTATCTGAAGTCGATACAATTGATCGCAGGTATTAGAAGTTTTAAATATATGCAAGGTCACAAGTTTCACCAATTCCATAACGCTTAAGAATTGGTAAAAAGGATGAAGAGGTTGAATTTGAAAGGGACAATGCATCAACAACAAAGCCAATGAGATTTTCGTAAGTTTAATTTTTAATTTGTAGTTTGTATGATGTAATTTATAGTTTATAAGGTGTTTATAAGGTGTTAATAAATGTAAATAGTGATCTTGTACTTAGTTTTAAAGGAAAGATATCATCAACGTGGAGATGAGGTTCTCTAACGTGCCTGATAGAAGGATGTTTTTGCTCTTAGATCTCCCTCATATATATCTTATAATTTCGTCGACAAAAAATATTTAGAGGTTATCAAATGTAGGAATAGAAAGGACTTGATACTAGTTGGACAATGAGTTCGTGAACTCATCGCCAAGTGGGACCCATGTGACCAATCTCGCTCCAAAGTAGATACAACAAATGTGGGAGATGGATCAAAAGATTGAACAAGTTCGCCACAAAGAATGCTCAAGAGAGGTCGATGGAGGCAAAGATTTTTTAGCCACACAAACTACACAATAGGGTGAGACAACATGACAAGTCTTACAACACCTACAAATCCAGCCTTCTACACCATTACCTCTTCCACCAGCCTCACAAAGAACGATGCAAAGGACTAGTCTATTGACACCCAGTCATCCTTTTTTATATTTTTTATTTTATTTTTATTTTTCATTATTTCCTTGTATGATGCACTTTGTTCTTTATTAATAAATTATCTTATTAATATCTTATTTATGTTGTAGTTTATGTATATTTAATATTTTATTTTTTGCTAACAATAATTAATATAAAAACATCTAATATTTTTTATTTGTCGTTAATAATTATTATTTTTAAAGTAATTTTTTATGAAATATTAATTTTTTAAAATAATAAAATGAAAAATATTTATGACCAAATCAACAATTCAATAAATAATTGCTCAAATAATCCATATTTTTAATTTTTTAAATAAAATAAAATCGATAATTGAATTTACCACATTCGATCTGTAATTATGATACAAATTAAGTGAACGAATTAGCAACTGCACATATTAATTATTAATATAGTCTTTAATAAAAAATGATAAAAATTTACCCACCATTCATTATTAATCAGTGACAGAAAAATCAATTGTTATTAGTGAATGATTTTTAAATCAATTATTAAACATGTTAAGCAACTAGATTTATGATAACTACATTTTGGTGACTGTATTTCGGTCGCTAAGGCTTTGTTTGGAAAAGTTTTAACTTTAAATTTTGAAAATTATAAGTGAAACTCAATTTGATTGTTTTCAAGTTCAATTTTTTTTTATTTTTAGTTTTTAAATAATTGCAAATTAGAAGGGAGAAAATAACTCTCGGTACTCTTCTCCTTTCTCTCCCTACGTTTGTTATCTATACTAATTTATCTTAATGAACCAAAAATCAAATTGCTAACCAACGCAAAATTTTCATATTACATATATTATTAAATCAAAACCTATTATAAACTCATGTAAATTATAACTGTAATCCTCATTATAATCAATTATCTCCTCTATTACAATTATTTTTTTTTTTTGTCCAACTATGAATAAAAGTTAGATTCACCTGTTCAAGACATAGGCGAGTATTTTGAGCCTCTTTGCTTTTACACCGAACTTTACCTATCCAAGAGCAAGAGATCGTGAGAGAGGTGAGCTCCAATATTCCCCTCTTTTTTTTTTATTCTTCGAGCTTCCTTGGAATTATTAAAACAATGTAGGTAATCGACACTAAGTGTCAATTGGAGAGCATAGAAGCAAACTCAACCTATGAGAAGGTGAACAGCAACCTTAAAGCATCATTAATGAATAAAGAGTCTGGAGTGAAACCCATTTTAAAGTTATTGAAAAGAGCAACTAAAAGAATAAATAGAAGAATGTTAAAAGTATTTGGTCATTGAATCCATTCTAGGCGAGTTATTGTAACAAGAATGGACTCACCGAAATGTTATGTTGGTGGATGAGGATAAGGAGGAGGAGATAATGTTTCTATGTGAGAGGGAGGGAGAGAGGAAGAGAAGGTGGTGAAGTGAAGATCAATGACACTAGAACTGAAGGAACATATCAGTAATATATCAATTATTAGAACAGGTCCTGTAGAACTATTAAAACAAATATTCAATATATTTTCAACAGATTTAGTTTCATTCAAAGAATGAATTCTAAAATTCTGATTTTAAAACTAAAATATTGATTTTTTTTTTTATTGAGATCCATTTTTTCTTGCTATAATTATTTATGCCAAGATATATTCAAATATGAATTTTATTTTCATAGCCCAAAAAAAATCCTAATTATTTAATTACAAATTATTATGGATAATCAGTTATTAGGCTGTTATGTTTTGGCCAATAACCCTACACATTTGGTTGCACAAATTATTTTTAGAATATTAGCGTGTGGGGGTGGGGATCCACAATATTATAAATATCAGGAAGTTTTGTTATTATTATTTTATAAAATAATATATATAAATCCATTCGTGCATATAAAGCATCATATTAAAAAATCATTTTCTTTCTTACATATTAAACATGATAAATACTATAATATAAAAAAATTTACATTATAATTTAATTATAAATGGCCTTTTAAAAACAAATTATAAATACTTTCTCATAATTTATTATTTGTTAATTTTTACCATGATTATCTTAAAAATCATAATTTTAATTAATTAACAATATAAAAATTTTATATTGATGGTATATAAAAATTAAATTCTATTAAATAAGTATAAGTTATTTAATGTTTATTAAGAAATTAAGAAAGAAAATAAACATAATTTCTGTACATAATCCTAAGCAAAGGTCACAGCACACGTGCATGTCTATGTCAGTAACTAATATAAAACAATCGATCACATATTCACATGACCCACCGATATATCATTTTCACGTTCTGTGCAAATAAAAAGAATAAATTTTTTATCCTTTTACATTAAATTAATAAAAATAAAAATATCCTTTTAATGATTAATTTTTTGTTCAATATATAATACCTTTACATACGAATCTAAATATGAATAAGTAACATTAATTAATTAATTAATTAATTAAGGAAAAAAAACATAAGAATTTAGCAAATGGAATATTATTATTATTATTATTATTATTATTATTATTATTATTATTATTATTATTATTATTATTATTATTATTATTATTATTATTATTATTATTATTATTATTATTATTATTATTATTATTATTATTATTATTATTATTATTATTATTATTATTATTATTAAAAATAGAAATATATTTAATATTTTAAAATAAATAAAATAATTAATATAATATTTATTTATCCATTAACCTTCATTAAAATACTCATTAGCATAATCACTAAGATGTACTTTCTGTTGGAGTGTTTGAGAATTATAACTTTGTTGGCCAGGTTGTATTTATTCACATAAAAGTAGAGTATATTATATTTTTCAACCAAAATAAATGTGAGAAATGAATTATACTTTTGATGAGAAATTTTATGATTGTAAGAAATATTCTTAACTAACTTTTTAAGTAAAAATATTTTTACTTTACCCTTTTTTATGCGCGCTACCAAAACCATTAAAATGTTAAAAGTAGAAAGATTAATATGACTATACATTAAATAGTATAGGAAAAGAACGTTTTTCTTTGAAGATTACCCGAGAAATTATTATTTATAACAACTAAATTAAATATATCTTTTGATTAAAAAATGTCTTGATCATAAGGAATTGGATATAAAAATAGGTAAATTACTTCCTATATCATTTTGTTTGAAATTTCATAGCATAAGAATTAAAAGTGTAATTAATATTTTAGATTTTAAAAAATTATCATACAATTTTTTATTATGTTTCTTATCTTTCATATTAATTAAGATTTTTTATAATTTATTTTCTCATTCTACAATATATAATAAAGAATGTGATAAAAACATATTTTATGTTTTATTAATATTATAAAATAATAATTAAAATGTCTTTTTACCTAAAATGAGAGGAAGAGAGTATATTCTTAAAAGAAAATAAGTATTGAAGAGACAACTTGTACAGAGATTTAATGCATGATATCATGTTCGGTTGAGATTAGTGTCCCACGATATAGATCATTTATATGACATATTTAAAATATACACTTTTTATTATCCATTTTCCTTCAAATGTGATACTTCCTAGTTTTATATTTAAATATATTAATGTTAATAGATAAATGAACATATAATTAATTTTATGGTTAAATATATTTTAATCTTTCAAAATACGAAAATGTTTGTCTTTGCTTTTTCAATTTTAAAATATAATTTTTTTTTTGTTTTTTTTTCCCTTCAAAGGTCGATAGCCGACACTAGTATCGGTTCAATGTTAACCCACCGAAGGAATATAGTCGTCTCTTTAGTCTTAATGTTATTTGGCTTAAGGATTTGGGGTTGTGTACCCTTCGAGGGTCTGTAATTGACCTTCATTTTGTCCCTCACCTCATAGCCAAGCACGACTACACCCTCATTTCACAAATAATCCTTGATACCTACAATGCATAACAATGTGTTGACAAGATCAAGATCCTCACATCACGAGATACCTACCAAACTTTCTCGTCTGATTTTCTTATCATGACCTTCTCCTCCCAACATGAATCACACTTGTAAAAGGCGGGTATAGTACCCACCTACAAATATTCCACTAATGGGACCTGAACATCAATTCTTTCTCTAAGAGAAGAGAAGTGTTTTGGAGTTGGACACCCTTGTTCCCTACCACCTAGAAATAGCAAGCAACACATACCAGAACATTTTAGCGCTCATCATGGAGCCTATTGAAACTTTTCCCTTGGTCCTAAGTAACCTTTTGCTACCAACACGTGAGCATGACGCAAATAAATCCAACCTTATAAAGGCTAATGACCATAATCGATGAGCTACAACGACAAATTGAGGAGGCACTACAACACTCTGTGAAAGCAGAACAATGGAACGAGGAGATCCAAGTGACAATGCGACAACACCTACAATAAGGTTACCACGCAAATAGCAACTCTAAAGCATAACACTATTTTCTAGGTTGGCAACCTTGTCCTCAAATGTGCACAACCCAATCACATACAAGTTATTACCTAAATGGATAGGTCCTTTTTCGCATTACAAAGGAAGTCAACAAAGGTTCCTACCCTCTGTCGTAATTAGGATCGCAATGTGATAGCAAAAAATAATTTTAAAAAAGAGGAGTCGCCACCCATATTTATTAAGGAAAACATTGGAAAAAAACTTAAAAGAAAAATAGTCTTTGTAACTATATTTTGAGTTCGGATGTCGATTTTGTATAGAGAAAGTATGAGCATCCTACAACGTTCATAAAAAATGATTACCTCAAATTAATTAAGCAAATTATTTATAATTTTAAAAATATTTATCTCACCCTAAAATAGTTGAAAATAAAATATTACAAAGATTTGTTTTATTTATATGAAGATTAAATTCTATTATTATTATTATTATAATTACAATAATTATTATTATTATTATTATTATTATTATTATTATTATTATTATTATTAAAAGAGATGTTCAATATATTTTTATCTTTTTAGCTTGACAAGATGGTCTTCTACTACGTATGTCTTTGTGCAATAGAAAATTAGAGTTATGTAACTCTCTTATTAGAAAATATTTGCGTTGATATTTTTTTTAATTTTATTATTTGTTTATTAAAGTTGGAATTTCTAAATTGTCACAATCCACGCATCCCAAAAATAGAGAATTGATAGAGTTGTACACCCAAGTCAATCCATTAGAACATTTTAATTTTGATTTGACTATATTTATTTTGTAGCAATTTAATTTTGGTTTTAAATTTTATTTAAGAAAAGAGGTTAGATATCAAGTTGTCTTAACTTGGTCTTTAAATTTTGAGGTTAAGATAATGTCACATTCAATTAATCATTTAGCTACAAATTATTTTATTGAGAGATTATAAAACTTGATTTTAATTTATAAATATTTTATTTAAAAAAAAAAAGGTGTCTAGACTATCAAATTATTGTAGTCTGTCTCAAGAAATATAAGGATCAAGAGAATGTCACATCTAGATAATCCTTTTTAGAAAATTTAAGCTAAATAATTATTACTAATACATTTTTTATCTAAAAACCAAATTGTTTCTAAATTAAAAAAGCATAAAAGTCATAAAAGTAATAACAATAACAATAAATAAAACATAAGATAAATAAAATAAATAAATAAACAAACTCACCTTGAGAGGACAATTTGTCGTGTGTAATGCCCAAACAATGTCTCTAGTGGAAGCTCCAAAAGAGGAGAAAAAAAGTTATATTGTGATAGGTTTCATATTTGACATTAGACCCATCTTTTTTTGAATCATTTTTCCATAGTAGACTACTCCTTATATAGGAAAAGGAGGGAATGTATGAGTTTGTGTTACTTTATGTGGGACATCTTTCCATGGAGATGAAAGTGTGAAATTGAACTTTTATCATGTTTAAAGGACCCACTTTTGGGTTGATTTTCATCAAGATATAAATTGATTTTAGTTTTTGAGGCAGAGACATAAGTTGTAGATTTTTTAACAAGCTTTCCAATGGTTTAGGGTTTAGGGATCATCTTAAACAGACAATTATATCTCAAGAAACGACACTACCTTTTCATGATAAAAAACAAGCTCTTTATTCAATTTCTTTTGTTCTTTTTGCACTTTGTTTTTATTTTAAATTTTCTCATTTTTTTCATTCTTTATTTTATGTTACCTAAACAAACAAAATTGGGTGTCAACACCCTCAATAGCAGCACCATACCCCACACGTGAAACTCAGTCAATCTAACCTCCTTCTACAATTAGACCACCCTATAGGAGAGCTCCACGCTATAATTTAACACGACGTCATTTCCCTTTTATTTTCAGTTGTTTATATGTTCAGTTTTGTTTACCTTTATACTTAGGCTTGTGCTATACTTTTTTCTACCTCAGTGTTTTGTCCCATTAAAAAGAAAGGGTTTTGGCAGAAAAGATTTTAATGACACACTTGCTTTTTTTTATTGATACGTAATCAAATTTTATTAATTCTTTTTTGGATCATAATAAATTTGTGGGAGATAATTAAGAAAAGCAATCCCTAGGTAGCAGTGGAAAATGTGGTAGATAATTACTCAATAATAAGCTATTTGTAGAGGCCTATATAGACAGAATAAAGAGCCTGATCTTTGGCACCAATTCAATGGTGTTATTATGCTTAAGGAAATATATGAGGTGTTTGAGCGTGAAATAATCCAACATTTGGCCCAACAAGAAGAACAAACAGTTAATGGCCCTTTTCTTAATGCCCTTAAGGAAGGGTTGGATGTTTCCTTTTCTACAATGCTGACATTTAGCAAGCACCAAATACACACAAACATTGGGTGCCCTAACGTGCATCGTGTCTTTTTTTCCTTATGAGTCTCTCTCCACAGTTCATCCAAATTTCTTTCTATATCAAAAATCATCTCAAACTTTTTCTTGCACCTCTTGCACTCCACGCTCCCCTTTATTGCATGAATCTCATTTTCCATTAGGTATTTATAGCTATGCATGGTCGTTCATTGATTTGTCGTCCAAGGGGAAGGCAGAGGGATGGTTTTGCTCTTTTCTTGCACTGGTCGTTGAGACGTGCGACTATGATGACAAAGAACACATGGTAAAGTGGGTGCAGGAGCATTTACATCAACAATAACATATATGTAATTATTGTTGTTTGTAGAAGAATGTCTTGCTCTCTTTAAATGTTTACCTTGTCAGTAGAGAGTGAGAAAATTATCCTTATATTCGAGATTCGACATTTCTTAGCTAGGGCTAGGGAAAGAAAAATAAATAAAAATAAAATAGGTGACCATGATTTGAAGACTTTGTTTATTACTTCTCCTTCATGCAGTGTACATATATCTTGTCAATACCAACTTCATGACTTGGTAACCTCAATACAATCCAAGAATTGTGACCTTGGCTGACCTAATAACTTGGCAACCTAGATCCAACCTCAATTTCAAAGGCATTGTTATGGTCACTACGTCAAAGGTATTGTCCACTTTAGCTATCATGAACCTTCATAGTTTTTGTTCTTAAAAGGCACCTTGGTATATTAAGAGATGGGGTGTTTATAAACTACTATTAGCCTTTACTCCTAAGCGATATATGACTTTCTTAGCATATTGAAACAAGCCCCCCAATTGAGATTAAAGTGCAAGAGTGGCTTAGACCCTTTTTCTAGCACCAATATTCTGACCTCAAGTCCAAGGACATCGTTAGAATCATTGCTCCCAAGGTATTGTCTGCTTTGCCTCTCGTAGGCATTTACAATTTTGTTCTTAAAAGGCATCCTAGTGGATTAAGAGAAGATGATATTTATAAACTACCTTTGACCCTAAAGAGAGAGATGGAGGGAGAAAGAAAGTAAGATATTAATAGTTTAAAAGTTATTAGTTCATTACCAAACATCTTACAACTTAAAAAAAACAAAAACAAAATGGTTACAAGTTTTCCATTTTTTATACATTGAGGTCCACTAGCTCCATGTCTACAATCTCCTTAAAATATCCCGTATGGTTCATGTCAACGTTGGGATGCATATGCTTCATCTATACCACAGCCTCAACAAAGATGACCATGTACTTGTCAACCACCTCTTCTCGCAACCAAGCCAACTACTCCTTCATCTTCTCACCCACTTGACACTTTTCACTTGTACCTCCAACAAGGTCACCTATTCCTTTATCTTATCTCTCTCCCAACAAGCCCCATCATAAGCACACTTCACCACGTCTTTTTTTTTTCTTTTTTTGCTTTCTTCCCTAACTCGATTTTGGCTTCATTAATCATCACTTTCAATGTCGAAACCTAGTCAGTAATCAACCCTACCTTAGCCTTTAGTCATTTTTTGGTTTAAGCAAGGTTCCTCATATTCTCCTCCACCCCCGACGCCATCTTGTTGGCCATTGCCTCAAGACCCCAGTAGACAGTCATGGCCCCAGCATCCAAGTTGTGAGCAAATTACTCTCGAATGATCGCCAAGTGCATAAAGGCAGCATCCTATAGCGATACGATATCCTCAATCCCTTAGCCTTTGTCCACGACATCTCAATTATCTCCTAAGGGATTTTACAACATTCTCCCTTCAAATACAATCTTCGGTGTTGTTTGCCTTAAGGGGTGACTTTCCCCTCCTAACCTTCACCTTTTGTCATGCTTATTATATGATGGTTAAATAAATGAGGTACGTGAGCCTTAATTGGCTTCACTTACAACACTTGGCTTCATTGGCATCCTTGATTGGGAGTCCACAAGAAAGTTAACCCCACATGTTACCCCTTTGCTATCAACTCTAGGCATTGACTTCATCTTCCTCCTTGGATGCTCATAACTCATTATACCATTCGCACTATGAAACATGCACCCTCAATTTATTTAACATTATATTCAATGCTTCTAGAATTCCATTGGTCCCCAATCAATATTGCACTTATCTTTTAATTTTAATTTCTTTTGATTAAAAATTTGTTAATTTGAATGATGGTTCAAAATAAAATTACAACATTTAAGTAATAGTTATGAATGACATCCTAACCCCAATAAAGAACAACAGAAAACTAGAAATCATAATTAAGAGCTTTTCTAAAGATATATTAAAAAATATTAATTTTGCAATAGAAAGATAGACTAACTTTACATACTAATGAGGAATAGTACAAATGATTTAGCAAAACTTCCTTTTATAAGATTCAAGTTCTAATAAATAACTACAAAACCATCACTTACAATACCTTAGAAAAGCCTAATCTTTCCATTAGAACCTTGTTGAAACATAACATATTGGATATCATTAATCATTAATAATTAACATCATAATGTATATACATTGTTATAAAACCTCGCATTTCCTTTTAATATATCTAAAATTGTACATGTAAAAAGATTCGAAAAGGGTTTTACTAATGCAATAAAAACTATTTCATCTTTATTGTCATAGATCACAAATCCAAAACTGCACTCAATAGGCTTCTTTGATAAACATGACTTCATTGGTCCCCTTTGAGAGACTTGTGAAGGCAAAAAAGAAAAGGATTAAGATCTTGTCACTATATTATATTTTTTAACTAAATTACATCGCATTGACTAAGTTATATTTTTATTATGAATTTAGTGATTGTAAGAGATATTCTTAAATAATTTCTAAGTAAAAAATATTTTTACTTTATCATATTTATATGTGTGATGAGTCACAATTTATACATCTTTTAGACACCTAAGAAGGATGTTTGCAAGACTATTTTGTGCTTAAGAATGGATTGTTAGCTAAGATTCATTTTATGGGCTTGAATATGGAGAAAATACAAATCTGTGTTAATTCAGATTCGTTAGCTAATAAAAAGTATCACTCCTTCTTTTGCAGGTCAAGCCGAGTTTATCAGGGTCAACGAAGGAGTCTAAACCGAGATGAAGTTGTCCCGTTCAGACCGACTCCATCTCGGTCGAACCAGAGTCGTCCCGGCAGTCCATGCCTTGCAGCCCAGCAGCCTAGTAGAAAGGCCCAATTGTATTGACCACATCAGCTATCCAGCTCGGAGGCCATCTCAGCGTCAGCTCAGCTGCCATGTCACTCCTAGGAAATCTGCCATGTCATGTTAGAAGATCTGCATAGGGGTAGAATAGGATCTTCACAGTGTAATTCTGTTAGGATTCGTTAGGATTAGCATATCACAGCTCGTGTATATATAGGAGGAGTTGTGCACTTTTTACGAGTTTTGTCTTTGAATTCACTCTTAATACACTTCATTTACTCCATTTCCTCGCTCTCACCCTTCCATTCCTAGTGGTGCACGGTGCTGCATTGGCGTTTCTCTCGATTGAGGAAGTGCAGGTCTGAGACTGGGAAGCCGAAGTCTGCCAGAGGGGACCGATCAGACTACTGACGCACTCTGGTGGAGCTGATCCTCAGCGCTCAGGCTAACGAAGGTGAACCACCACCATCAACCATGGCGATCGTCGTGGAAGATGGATTCATCTGAATTCAGGACCACTGTATCTGTATTCCATTTCTGTTAATCAATTTCATTCTGCAACTCTTATCTCCATTCTCTTCCTCTACTTTAATTCATGATTTGATCCGCGATTGCAATTAAATTGTGAACAATATTAAGCTAAGTCGATTGGAACTGGTTTAACTAATTTAGTAGGTAATCAATTGGCGATTGTTAACTAAGAACCTAAAATCAGCTCTAAACTTAATCCCTGCCAATTGATGAGGTAGCGATTGCATAAATCCTCGGTATGGCAATGGACGAACCTTTAGCGATTTTCATAAGACTTCCCAAGGCTGATATGGATTGAGAATTGGAGTGTGGAGCCGGGACTGAACTTGGATTAATGGAACCGAATATGAGCACAGTTAAATAATAATAATAATGGATAACTAGTAACAGTAGTATATGTTTATCGCATTCATAGTCTTAGTCTATTTCCTGCATTCCCAACCCCCCTGTTTACCGCTTTTTAGTCTGAGACAGAGATAGTCCATCTCTGTAGCATCTGTTTGCACTTAGCCGAGACCAAGCCAGATTATCTCTATTGGCATCATCTCGGCTCAATCTCTGCCGAGAGCTACTCGGCCAGTGCCGAGGAGAGTCAGCACTTTACATCTCAGATTCTACGTCACTTCACTTAGCACCAATTCACAACTGAACACATTGTGTCCTTGAGAAGAATGACCTAGGGTTAGCTATACTATAGTTAGCTTTAGTTATTTGATAAGTGTTCAAAACGATTAGAAAAACGCCATCATCAGTGTGCTACCTTATATATACCATTAAAATGTTGAAATTAGAAAGATTAATATGATGTACTACACATTAAATGGTATAGGATAAGAACATTTTTTTCTCTAAAGATTACTTAAGAAATTATTATTTATAACAACCAAATTTTAATAAATATATTTTTTGTTTTTAAAAAATTTTTAATTAGATTTTTCTAATTTGTTTTCTCATTCTACAATAGATAATAAAGAATATGATAAAAACATATTTAATGTTTCATTAATATTATAAAATAATAAATAAAATAAAATAACTTTTTACCTAAAATGAGACTAACGAAGTATGTTCTTAAAAGAAAATAAGTATTAAAGGCTTTACTTGTAGAGAGATTTAATGCATCACATCATATTTGATTGAGATTATTATCACACAATATAGGTCATTCATATGAAACATTTAAAATGTACACTTTTTATTCTCTATTTTCATTCAAATGTGAGACTTCCTAGTTTTATAATTAAATATATTAATGTTAATAGATAAATGAACAAATAATTAATTTTGTGGTTAAATATATTTTAATCATTCAAAATAAGAAAATGTTTGTATTTTAAAATGTAATTTTTTTTACCCTTCAAGGGTCGATAACCGATACTAGTATCAATTCAATCTTGACTTGTCAAAGGAAGATAGTCGTTTCTTCAACCTTGATGCTCTCTAGCTTAAGACTCTCAGGCTGTGTAACCTTTGCGGGTCGTAATCGAGCTTCCTTTTGTCCCTCACCTCATGGTCGAGCACAACCACGTCCTCTATTCACAAATGATTCTTGATACCTACCAACACATAGAAATGCATTGACAAGGCCAAGACCCCTACATATCGAGATATTTGCCAAAATTCCTTGTTTGATTTTCTCGCTGCAACCTTCTCCCCCCAACACAGATCACACTTGTAAAAGGCAAGTATGGTGCCCACTTACAAATATCCCGCTGATGGGACCTGAGAGACCAATTCTTCCCCCAAGAGAAGAGAAGTGTTCGAGAGTTGGACACCCCTTATTTCCTGCCACATGGAAATAGTAGGCAGTACCTACCAAAACATCTTAGCACCCACTATAAGGCTTGGTGAAAATTTTCCCTCTACCCCAAGTAACTTTTTGCTACCAAAGTGCAAGCATGACATAGATGTATCCAACCCTACATAAGCTAATGGTCATAATTGACGAGCTACGACAACAAAATGAAGAAGTGCTACGGTGCACTATGGAAGCAAAATGAAGAGATCCAAGCAATAATGTGGTTGCATCCGTAATAAGGCCACCAAATGAAGGGCAGTTATAAAGTATAATACTCGAGTTGTTCCTTGTGCTTTCTAGGTCGGCAACCTTGTCCTCAAATGCGCACAACCCAACCAAATCACAAATAAGTTATTACCTAAATGGATAAGTCCTTTTTTGGGTTATAGAGGAAGTTGACAAAGGCGCCTACCTTCTATGCACTATTAATAGTGGCACCATACCTCGCACATGAGACTCGATCAATTTGATCTCCTTCTATAGTTAGACCACCCTGCAGGAGAGCCCCACCCCATATTTTAACATGACATCATTTTCTAAATTTCATTTTATTTTCAATTGTTTATATGTTCAATTTTGTTTACCTTTGTACTTAGGTTTGTGCTATACCCTTTCCTACCGTGGCCTTTTATCCCATAAAAAATAAAGGATTTTGGCTAAGAAGATTTTAACGAGGCACACTTGCTTTTTTTATTGATATGTAATTAAATTTTATCAATTTTTTTAGATCTTAATAATTTTTTGGGATATAATTAAGAAAAGCAAGCCCTAGGTAGTGAGGGGAAATGTGGTATATAATTACTCAGGAATAAGTTATTTGTAAAGGCCTATACAAATATAATAAAGAACTCAATCTTTGGTGTTGGTTTTGTGGATGTTATTATATTTAAAGAAATATTTGAGGTATTTGAGTGTGCAAAAATCTAACATTTGGCTCAACTATCCAACATTTAGCTCAACAACAAGAACAACCAATTAATGGTCATATCCTTGGTGCCCTCAAGGAAGGGCTAGATATTGCCTTCTTCATAATGCTAACATTAGGGAAGCACCAAACACACCTAAACATTGCGTGCCTATCATGCATCGTGTTTTTTTCCTTTTGAATCACTCTCCACAATTCACCTAACTTGCTCTTTATATCAAAAACTATATCATGCATTGTGGATGGATTTGATTTTTTAAATGGATTAATGGATATTTTTAATTCATTCATTATAATCTAATTAAAGGTTTATCTAATTCATCTATTTGACATTCTTATATGTGAAAAATAAATAAAAATAATAATTTAATTATTATTTAAATAAAGATAAAATTGAATAAAAACTAATGTGTATTACTATTTTTGTTCGTCTCTTTGAATAAGACTCTTTAACTAATTCACATTCATTAAGAAAATTAGTTAATTTATTTAATAACATTAAATTTGTTAACAATTTGTATTATGTTGTTTTTTTAAATTATTGGAATTCATTATCTCACTCTTTCTATTTAATTACTTTACATCTAATTAATTAATGTATACTAGTCATTTTTTAATCCTCACAAGAGAAAATGATATTATCTTAATAATTTATAACATTTATTGACTATAGACTATAAAAATTACAAAATAATTAAAGGTAATTTGATAAAAAATAATTAATACAAGAAATAATTTAAAAATAATCTTATAAAAAAGATAAACAAATTTCTCAAATAGAGTCTTATTTATATGTAGATACTGAGGTAATGATTTTTAATTATAGGTTTTAACTATTGCATGTAATAAAATGTAAACTCTTAGGAGTCATAATAATAGATTTTATCTATTTTTTTAATAATTAATGTACAACTATTATTAGTTCACGTCCATATTCTATAGGATCAAGAACAAGTTCATTCCGACTAATTAGATTTTAAAAATTGTGTTAAATAGTACAAGCAAAAAAAATTACACTTGACAAATTTGATTTATGAAAATGTTTTTTCTAAACAATAAATTTTATGCAATAGTTATAAAACCATTCTAATTTTTTGTAATAACATTTTTCATATATATATTTATAATAAATAAATAGATAACAATTTTTACCTATTATTATAAAAATAAAAATAAAATATGGATAAAAATATTTGTCAATTAGTTTTTGACAATGCTTTTTTTAACTATTATATTAAAAATATAAAAAAATATATTTCACTAACTAATACAACATATTTAATAATAATTTCCTATTATGCTTTGAAAATTTATTGTCTGTTATATATTTTAGGAATAGCTTTATAATTATTGACAATAAAATGTTCAAACTAAAAACTTTGTCCCCTGTTATATGTCTTAGAAATGATTTTTCAGCCATTGACAAGAAAAGTGATACTTAAAGTAAAAAAATGGTGCAGAAATTGTATTATGTCCCAAGTCAAACGAATAACTTTATAATATTAAAAAAATTAAAGTAGTCTCATAAATTTATTAAAAATTAATAATTATGATGGGTAAAATAACTACATTGTACAATTTAATTATATTATTTCAAGTAAACTTTAAGTAACCCAAAGTACAGATAACCAAAAGAGTTTTTCCTATACACAAGACTCCAAAGGCCTATAGGTGTAGGAAGCAAAGGCTTTGAACAGAAAAGAACGAGGAAAAAACAAAAGGGATGAGTCTCGTTTTAGATTTGGAGTTAGAGGAACATCAATCTAGACGCTGTAGTTGTATAGATGAAGAGTGACTGTCAGAAAGTTGAATAGTGACCCACAAATTGAATCACCCAACTGGTTAGGCCAATGAGAGGGTCAAAGAAGGGTTGAGAGACATGTGAAGGCAAAAAGGAAAGGGTTAAAAGTCTTTCCATACGCACAAAATATATGGTCCCCTACCCCTATTTGATTTAGTGGTTCAAAGTGGCTCTCCTTTTTCCCTTTCTCTTTTCAAGTAAGCAAGTACTACATAGTTAGCAAAGTTTGAGCATGTGTAAATCACGATATGTGAGCTTGTCGCCCCGGCCCAATGGACCCTCACCATATATCCCCACATTCTACACCAAGTTAGTAAGTATTTTTTTTTTCACTAAGAATATTTCTCGAACAATAATTAGAAACTAATTTTTTTCAAAACATAAAATAAGTTTTATCTTTTCTAATAAAATATTTTTCATCCATATAACTTATAATTCAATTATTAATAACATGCTTAAAAAACTCAGAATACTAGTTAGTTCCATTTATTGGCCCCTATTCCCCTTTCCCATTGCCAACCTCCATAAAATTAATTATATCATTATGTCTTTTATGATGCAATTATATCGGGATGATTACTGTACATAGATGTATACTACACAAATCTAGTTTATTTACCAGTAAAGTTTAGTCAAATTGGTTGAACAAAAATATTGTAAATTTTTTAGCATTGTATTCAATTTCTATGAATAAAAAAAATATAGTTATTTTTTGGAATAAAAATATTTAATAGCGAAGTTTTTAGGAGCGGTAAATAAACTAGAGTTGCCTCAATTTTTGCAATGGCATCATGAATGGCATATTACAACTATTAAGTAGGTATAAGGAGCCCCACTGATTCCTTTTTCCAATAAAAATTAAGACCCTTTTTCCTCCATCTTTTTTCTTGGTTCCTCTTTTTGAGATGGGAAAGAAGCACAATTTCAGAGACCCACTTGATGATTTAGTCGTAAGAAGGCTTTGCAAAACTTAATTGTTCAAGAATCTAGGACCATAACGCATGGGAAGTGATAGTGGTGTGAAGGTGGGACAATGATGTTGGGAAGCCAGTCTCCTCAACAATGTGGTAGGGTTTCTGAGTTTGTTGGATCATCATGCTTCTAAGAACAATTTGCAATAGTATGTCAAACGAATGGAAGTCATAAGGGAACTGGTTGTAGAGTGTGGTCTGTTGCCAGAAAGACACACCCTAAGTAGCAGGAATGCCAATGCATATATATATTTAAGATGTTGCTTATTGTTTGGGTATGGAAAAGTGCTTTTAAATAATTGTTGAGTTTTTGGTTCTTCTAAATTTTGAATTCCCCTTTCCACTTACGTATTCAAATGACATTTTATAGGTATCAAGCGATCATTTTTATAATACTTGTTGCAATTACTTGCAGCAGATATTTCAAGAAACCTTTTCCACATTTCGACGCGAAAAATTTGTGTACGTGTATGATGGTAATTTGCAGCTTTGCACTGTAAATTAAGGGGAAAAAAATATTTGGTACGAAATTATGGAATATGAAAATTGACAAAAGTGAAGAAGCTGATAACATATAAAATTACTATCCCTCTTTTTTGTTAAAATTCGTATCAATATTTTCATACTATCTAGCATTAATGATATAACCAAAAATGATAATTTATTGATCCTTTAAAGTGTGGATTCAACGTAGCAGTGTTGTTGACACCATAATCGCTCTCTTGGTTTTTTCAATACAGACCAAATAATAATAATAATAATAATAATAATCTATACTATTATATAAAAGAAATATATTTTTTATAACTTTTTTATCTCCACTTTTATTAGACAATTACATCCTTTAACTGTTTAAAACTATCCACTTAAATTACTTACTACTTTTTTACATTTTATTATTTTAATTTAATTTTTATTTTTACTTTTCATTTTATTTTATAAAAAATGTATAGAGATATGAAGTGTTCCTAGTGATAATAATCGGTCTCTTACATGCTTTGGGATGCAATACAGTGCAATTAGTCCAACCCCATGTGTGTGTGCTGTTGACCAACGTGCCCATCAACTCATCAAGGATTGTTTCTCCCCCCTGTATATTGGGCTTATGGCAATTTTTTGGATCAAGATCAACTTCTATTAGTCCAGCTTCACTTGTGGTTCTTGTCAAGCTACCATATAACAATTTTACACACACAGAATGAACACATGTAACAAAATGGTAATAAGGTGACCAAATTATACTGTTTTAATTGGAGCGGAAAAAACAAGAGTAATGTTAAGAAATTGATTAAATATATAATATATTTAATTAAATATTTTTAATTTAGTTAAAAATATAAATATAAAAGTTTTTTTTTATTTTTTATGTATATCTTCTTTCAGAGACAATTCTAATTGATACATGGTTGAAAGTTAAATATGAACATATTTCTCAACAAGAATTCAAACATTAATATTTGTTAAAATATTTATGGTTACAACACTGAAATATTTATTAATTAAAAAATGATTTTCTAAAAAAATATTAGATGTAAATTAAAGGAAAAGGTTAAGAATTTGAGGGAGTGGTAGCCGCCTTTAAACTAGACGTAGCTCCAAACTGAACCTTTTGGACCAAAACTTATATCGAGAGATTTCTCAAATTCAATTGTTTAAATGTCATATTAAATAATTAAAATCCTAGGTTGAAAGGGCATAATAGAAAAATAAAATAAAATGTTTCATGTCAGAAAAGGGAGTAAAAGTGATTCAGCATCATTCAATGTTCTAACTTAATCCCATATCCTCATAACCCGATCAATGCCAAATTTATGAGATTGATATCTAGATTTATGGATCCCCAAATCTTTGTTAGGGACCCCCAAAATCCTAACCATGGGAAGGAACATTCTTCGAATTGTAGAGGATGCCGATCATGGACTCACATTCCTCGTCCCATTCCATGCTCAAAATTGGCCACTCCCATCTTCTTTTAACTTTTTGAACCATTCCTCTAAAAATTCCACCAAAAGAAGGTGCAATGTCCAAAATACAGCTAAGACATTGTTCCACCTTCTCATGACCTTTTTGGTTTTGCTAGCTAGCTAGTTCTATCTTGTTAAATGGTTGGGGATCAAAATCAGGGACATATTCAATGGGTCTCCTAGACATGTTGGGTATATTTTTATTGGACACAAATTTTGGTTGGAAAGAAAACTTGGCGCCAAAAATTTGAGTGTTTCATATACATATTTTTCTGTGGCCATTCATTTTTTTGGAATAAAGCAGAAGATGTGAGCCCATGTGGTATTGCTTAAGTGCCTTTAAGTCAATTTATTCTACTTGTTCGGTAGGGAGGGTGATTATATTAACTGCCTGATTAGAATTCCTTGCTTGTTTTGTTCCTCTTGATTTTCTTCTTAGTGATTCGTCTCCCAACCATAACATGGCAAAAAAATAAAAGGAAAAGATCTTATTCGAATTCCTTTTAAATCGCTGCATGTTCTCATTTTTAAAACATATATTTTCCTATCATTAGATTTGGAATTTCTTCCCCTCACCTCGACCACATACTCTGCTACTTTCAAATTCTGATCATGATTTTGAGCAATCAAATTCCACTATAATTTAATCCAAAAATCAAATGGTGGATAAGTTTAAGTCATTGTGACATTCATACGCGGTATAACCCACCAAACAAACACGAAAGGCTACATCGTAATCCATAAGGGCAGGGAGTTTGGTAAGTGTTGGGCTGTTGGCTATACTAAATCCAGCATAATTCATTTGTCACTTGTAGCCACACACCTTATCCATGTGTTATATTTTCAAAATACTACCAACCTTTCTAGCTTCTCATGATTATAATTTTTTTTTTCAATAACTTCTTTGAGTTCAAATTTGATTTAAAAAAGAAAAAATGAAAGACGCTAACAGCTTAAAAATTGTTATTTATACATGTCAATGTATAAGGACATAGCTTGTAATGCAAATGACACTTTTTTATTTGCAACAAGAATAACTCTCCACAGCTACTACATACTTGATGAACCAAACTATTTACTAAGTGTGTTGAACTTTGTTGGTAAGAAATGAATTGTTATTATCTCATAGATTTGACACAATTATGTTCTCACGTGGTAGGATCTCTCTCTGGGACTGGACCATGGTGTGTCCCCTAGGCCTTGTTGGTTTGGGATCCTCTTATTGTGATTTTTTGGAACTAATCTTTTTTATTCAGGAACAGATTGTGATATCTCATGAATGTTCTGTGGGGTGTGCCATGCTCTTGCTCCCACACATCAGGCATGAATGAAATTGACTGATCCTACAACCCACGGCCTCAACTGATTTTGGGCTTTCAGTCATTTATTTTGGGCTGTTTGGACATTACTTTTGTTTTGGCGTCTCAAGTGATTTATTTCTTCACCGACCAAAAATGTCTTTCTGCTACATTTCTTTCTTTTAATTGACGAGAAAACAAGATTGTCTTCTACAATACTGGCAAATATTCATTGATGTTACATAACTTCATCAAACTGATAGAAGCGGATTTCAGTTTGGAAATTTGATAATTGACAATGAGGAAAGAATAATATGCTTGCTAGATAAGATGATTAAAGGAGGTGACACAACGAAATTCGAGTGCCTATAGTTTGCAATGTATTTTCCCTTTTAATCCTAAATTGGGATGAAAAACGTGTAAATTGCGAGGTGAATTCTCATTTGCTACTACTTTATTTGTTAATGAACTATATATAAACCACAAACATCATCAATATTGTTGATGAGTCACTGTAATAATCTTCAAAACACACCCAAAAAAGAAATCTTCAAAACGAAATAAATGACGCATAAAACATTTATTTTGTTTCCTAACTATTCATTTTGATCATTATCACTAACAACCTAGCAGCATGCCTTCCCTTTGTTTTAAAAACTTAAATGTTTTATGGGTCTGTCAAAGAGTGATGTAAGGATATTGGTTAAGAAATTAATAAATAAGAAAATTGTTAAAAAATACGATAGGATAATATTGGAAATTCTGATAGAATATGCTAGTGATACTTTTCTATTAAAAAAAATCATTTTTTTTATTCTTTACCTAGTGTCCTAGTGGCTAGTGGCACTTGTTAGGTTCTCTTTGTTATAGATTTGTTTCATATTATTTATTATTTATATCGTTTTAAAAACTAAAAAATTTTAATTATTTTTATTTTGGGTCTACATCACTAGATTCAACCCAATAAATTTTGATCAACATTGGACCCTAACGCCCTTTATAGGCCAATGAGTCTTCTAAGACCCAGTAAAAGTCCACTGAGTGATTGAACCGGGTGGTGTCATGCATGTCAAAAACTCCAAAATATTTCACAGTTGGAGGTCGTTACATCATCTAGGTGATAACTCATTTGCATCTCAACCCTTTAAATAGATCGCATGGAAAATCATCATATAAGCACATCTTTTCATATACTATTATTCTGAACAATAACTTTGGTGTGAAAGTATTTTTTGTTAGTACTCCCACCTTCATCTTCGTGATTAGACCATCAAACTATCTTCGAGAGAAGTAAATTCAATATGCCTAAAATTATTTGGGCTTAACCAGATCATTTTCAAGTTTATTCTTATCTTTTAAATTTTTCATTAAATAAAATGAAAAAATATTGTTAAAGGGAGGGATTAATATAATTAATAAAATTATAATTTTGAAGAGTTATGAATATTTAATAATTGTTTAATCTTTATATAAAACCTTAAATGATTAAAAGAAATTAAAACACAAGAACGCTAGCGTTAAAGATCTTCTTATGACATGTATGAAGATTATTTAAATCTGAAATATCGAGGTTATAAAATCTTTATTTTCTTACACATTCGTGATGCAGAACGTTCTCTTAAATGAACTTCGAAATCCAAAATTTCCTTCTAAATATGGCTAAAATAAGGGGAAAGAGAACATGTTACATATAATCATGTTGTCAGAAAATTTTGAACTTTTAAACAAAATTTATATAAAATGGTATTAAAAAACAAATAAGAATAAAAATATTATTAAAAATTAAGGATAAACTAAACTTCACCCATTTAAAATCGCTTTGACTTTTGTAAAATGAATTCAATATAAATTCGAATATGATAAGGTTAATTTTGACCCGCTTTAAAAAGAAGGGAAAAAAAAAAAAAAAACTAATTCCCATGCCTAACTGACGCTGTTCATTTATGGGCTCCATTATTTGGATTGCCCTCTTCCATCTGCATAATAGAAAATGGGTTGCCCTCCATCTTTTTACCAAAAAAGGATGCTTTAAAAGATATCTCTCGGCCATAGGACCAAAAGAGGGGAAAAGGTATGCAGTTGTTGGCAGGGTGTAATAGGTTGAATATAATTTAATTTATAATCCACCTTAATGAAATATAATTGAGTTAATTAGATTGTATTTAGTTTGTTATTTTTTTAAGTAATTTAATTTAATTTTAATTAAAATAGATTGAGTTGAGTTAGATAGTGGAGTTAATTAAATAAAATAATAATATTTTAAAAATTAAAAAATATTTAATTAATTTAAGTCATTTAAAATTAAGATATTTAAAAATATAAAAATGTAACTAATAATAATCATTATATCATAATTAAAATGAAATGAAAGTATATAGATAAAAAAATTAAATGGCTCATAAATATAATACTTTAACTAAAAACAATAATAAATAGATATATTACTGCAATATTATCTTTAAAATATAAATCTACCTATTAAAATCTAATACTATTAATAAATAATTATAATTTTATTAATATTATTATAAAATAATTAAGTTAAATTGATCGAGTTGAAAATTAACTAACCTAACTTTAATCCAATTATAATTATTCAACCCAAATTCGATGATGAATTAAATCTGTTAAAATATCGTTTAGTTAGGTTGGATTAATCGAATTTATAGATCAAATGCGACTCACTTCCGCATAAAATCATCATAATTACAGTAGTGTCCCAAATCATTATTGAAATAAAAACACATACTTTCCTTCATTATGGTGCTTTGTCCGAATTCATGCAGTCACAGTACTCCTCATCTTTTTTTTTTTTTTTACGCAAAACTTCCTATATACTAATTCCTTCATTTATTTCAACTCCCTCTTAAAGAATTCTAGTTCCAGAGAGTAACTGCAATTAAGCATTTATTTTAAAACTTAGTATAACTTGCCTTTACTAATTCATTGCCTAAATTTTAAATTAAAGTTAAGCATGCTATTTCTTTCTAGTTACTAACTTACACTAATATAATTATATATTAAGGTAAGTGGTCTTAATCAATATAAAACATATCTCAAGAAGTCATTATCTCTTAATTGCTCATTATGCGCTAAATATAACTTAACTATCATAAATTTCAATTGTTTCCCTTTTTTAATACAAGATGATTAAAATTCATTGATAACCACGATACTCACACTTTCTTTTAATTTCTCACTTATACACTTGGCTGCAACATGATTAAGTAACAAATAAATAAAAACAAACTCAATGAGTATACACCAACATGCATAAGGATGTGGCCTTCCATGGTAAAATCATACAACATCCACATCTATCAGCCAATTCCAAAGCTTTAACCACACACTTAATCATCATATCACTCACATAAATCATTAACTCAAAAAATAAAAAAAGAATTTCCCTTATTTTTCTCTGCAAATCCGTGAGCTTAACAAATCAAAACCAAGGAAATTCTCATCTTTCTATCATGCATAAATCATTCAAGCAACTCAAATTATGTTTAACTCATTCAATCATGATTATAACTCATTCCAAGCTTAAATATAACATAAAAACCAGTACAGTAGCATTATGGCTCAAAATCATGTATCATCCAATTTCTTTCTTCAACCATAAATAATTTATTCAAAGAAAAAATGGAGCACAATTCTGCCGCAGTAAAGTAATCAAAAGTTTAAAACATCTACTTGCGTATAAACATAATTAAGGAACAGACAAAGGGATTAGGGGTTCTCCCTCCTCCCATCAACCCATTGTATGACACAAAATTGGATTAGTGCCCCCTCCCCCCTTACGTTATTCTGTCCTTAAAAATGAAGAGGAGAAAAGGAATGAGAATGACCTGCTACAAGCTTCTAAGACGACTACAAGAAGAGATGAGTGCAAGCTATCTTCAACTCTTTATGGATGAAGGTGGATTGGTGTGATGTGGGCAGAGGAAATTTTGAAATGGAGAAGGCGTGTTTTGTTGTGTGTGCTCGCAGTGAGAGAAAGAGAGAGAGAATCGTTGCTTGCTCAAGAAGCTTGGTAAAATATCAAGTGACACATTAATATAAAAAAAAATCATGAGAACCAATTAATTTAAATATGAAATTTGATAACTATCTTTAACTCACTTGAAGTAATCTATATAACTAAAGAGAAATCAGAATTTAGTTGCTGATTGATTAAATATTAAATAAATGGAGAGAGAAGGAGTGGAAAAAATTACTTCTGGTTACTTATTATAGTTGTTAAAGTTATTTTTTATTTAATTTTAAATAATGTCTTTAGAGTTTTTTTATGAAAAAATATGTACGGATCTTTCTACTAATGATAATGATTATCTTATTATTTTTTAGTTTATTTGATATTTCTAATTGAGCTCTAAAAGTTGCTTATGAGTATTTAGACAATTATTTATTATAATTATTTTATTTTCTTATAAAAAAATAATAAAAATATTATTTATATATTTCATATACCATTCTAATATTATCCTAAGCTTAAATATAATTTTTCTAAATTTTTATATTATTTTTGCTATTTATTTTACTCCTTTCAGCTTAATTATTTATTTATATTATTTTTTATTTTTAAGCAGAAATTACTAATAATACAAATCTAGAAATTATTTGTTGTTTTGAGATTAATAGAATTTCTTAATGTTTCCAAATATTTATCTAGACTTTCAATTTTAATTTCAAAATAAATATTTATTAATATAAAATTTAATTAAAGATGTTACAATTTTCAACTTGAGTTGCCATCATTTTTCACTAAGCCTTTAGTTGCCTATTATTTTCTTTATTTGCCCTTGAATTGACCAAAACAAAAATTACATAGACCTTGAGTTGTTAATCTTTTTTCTTAGACCTTAGAGTTGTCTAGCTTTATGGTCTTGGCTTATCACTCCTTTTTCATTAGGGCTTGAGTTGTCAATTTTGTTACTAGGCCTTCAGTTGCCTAACTTTTTTTTATTGTTTATTTATTTGGCATTGAGTTGCCTAGCTAGCTTTTCTTTGACCTAAAATTTTCTCATGTAGATCTTGAGCTAGTCTTTTAGGCCTTGAATTATTGATCTTGGATCTCAAGAGATTGACACGCTTGTGTTGATAGGTCTTGGGTTACCTAAGGTATTAGGCGTCACTCGGTCAAATTGTTTGTTTAAATTATTTTACTTACTTTTTTTTAATTGAAAGAATAAGCAAAAGAAGCTACTGTATGTAAGCACCCACTAGATTGAATTTTATAAAAATTAGGACAAAGAAAAAGAAGTCATGATCGAAGTGTTATGTACTTAAGTTCGACAATGAAAAGAAAAAATAATAAAAAGAGATTTGTGTTTCACTTTTATCTCCAAAGTCCCACGTAAAAAAAAAAAAAGCACTCTTCCAACTTATATTTTTCTTATGAGTGATTTATTAACTGTTAAGACATGAAAAAATGTTATTAACTCGAGACTCAAAAGCTATATATCATCTTTAACGTAAGTGTATATATTTTTGTCTCCTTTTCTTTTAGGTTTTTAGTTTAGATTATTATGTGCTTATAAATTAGAAAAATATTTAAAATATAATTTGTTTTATTTGATTTAAAGTATGCAATAAAATATTTTAAAATAATATAAAATTGAAATGAATTAAACAACAATTATTTTTTTAAGAAAATCGTGATTTTGAGTTTCTCATTACAGTAGAAAATATGTAAGAGTAAGTTTCACCCGTTGAGTCGAATTTTTTTTCTTTATTTTTTTTATGTTATCAACAAACACCTGCGCAATAATTAGAAATAACTATTTTAGGAAAAATGTTTTGGAAGTGTGGTGAAATTTAATTTTCATCTTTCTCCATGCAAAAGTGACTATAAATCCTAACCAAGATTTTAAATTTTAGAATTTTCATTTTCTTTCCAAATCTAATAAAAATTAGGTTCCGTTTCCATATTTGAAAGAGGAGAAAAGTAATGTGAAAGCGCAAAAAATCAAATATGCACTGATGATCGAAAAGAAGCACTACCACATAACTACAAAAGGTTCTCCCTCCATCTCCGAAAACACCATTCATTTTGTAAAAGCTATAAAACATTTGACTAATATATATATCTTCACTTTAGTTTTTTTTCTTTTTTTCTCTAAGTTTAGTTTAGTTTTTGCACTGTTTCTGATTAGATCAGGTGGCGTGCAGGAGTAGGATGGGGTCAACAGGCCGCAGAAGGTTGACGGGATTGGAGGGCAGGCGCGGGCACTTTAGCGGACAAAGTGGCGGCGGCGGCGAGTGCTTTGTCGGTGGTGGTGGTGACACGCTCACAGCGGGGACACATGGTTAGGGTGGAGGCTGGTAGTGGCTCGCAAGAGTGAGGGGAAATAACAGTGGGTGGACCCACCTTCATAGCCCTCAGTTCCTCCACTTCCCTCTGAAGCCTCCGGTTCTGCTCTGACAGTGACCCAAACCACCTCTTCAGGTACTCGCACTCCATCTCTGTCTGCTTCAGCTTGCTCCTACATTGCATTGCATCTCTATTAATTACACACACGCATTCATTTATTGCATCATTGCATGGCTCACACCCCTTCATGAATCCACGTATACTATCACTTTGCCTTTGGCTTTTTAAGTAAAACAAACCCTTAAAACTTTAGTTAATTTTATATATATATATACATAGGAATATAAGCTATATATTACCATAAAGTTTTGAACTACACTTCACCGATAAAAAGTTTAGTTAAATTGAATTTCGAAATATAAAATTAGAGGTTATAAAATTTTAAAAATATTTATATATATATATATAATTCAACCTCATACACATATATCTGATTCTCAATTATTGGAACAACTTTTATTGAATATATGGGAATACGTTTGCCTCTTAGTGAGAAAACAACCGTGGTTGTTGTATCTGTAAGAGGTTATAAAAACACAGAAAATGCTAACAAGTATTATAAAAAATTGTTAATATATTTTTATTATAATTAGTAATGTATTTTCATTTTACTTTAAATAAATAATTTGTGTTTGAGATTTTATTAATTAATAATGTCATAAAAATATTGTGAGGCATGGAATAGTGTAATTAAAGGTTCGGAAGTTACAGACTTCTCATAATTTGTTTAAGGTAACTCATAACATGTTTAGAAGAGGTTTTACAAAATGTATTTGTATTTATGAAAGTAACTTTAAGACTTTTTAATATTTTTATTTATTTCAACAAATTTTGCAAAAAAGAAATTAATAAAAACAGTTTTTGTAAATATTGTTCAGTAAATTTTACATTCGTGCGAATAAATTTTCAGATGTTAGATAAATACTTAATTTATTTATCTATTTAAATGCATTATATATAAGATAATTTATAGGAGAGTAATTCTTATGAGAAGAGAAGACATAAAATAAGTTTTTCTGTTTTTTTCTCCTATTCCGCTGTTAGCTAAACTACGTAATTAAATACTTATGTTATATACTCTTTTTTGTATAAGGATCTATGATATAAATTTAATCATGAAACTTTTTGAAATAAATTTAAAAAATGCTACATCAAAAAATTTATTGAAATAAACTAAAAAATATATAAAAATTATAAACAAGCTATTTTCACAAGTTTCCCATATATCTATTCCAAAAGCCCACTAAGGGCAATATGACAGAAGATATGATCCAAGTAGATATGCAGAAACTAAGGGACAAAGATTATTATTATGAAATGAAAATTTTATTATTGCGAACAAGTGAAGAACCCCTATGATTTTGTGGATACGTGTTGATAACTAAATACATGATGCTTAACACTAATAATTGATTTATAAAATCAAATGCATGGTTGGTCTAAAGTACCAAAACGAGTGGTCAAAGTCGCACTTATTGGAGTGATGATCAGTGTAGCACACGAGGCCAAATAAACTCCACCAATGCGGTGCTATCATTATCGAGTTGTCTACTTTAATTTGGACAACAATGATTGTGTTCTTTGCACAACAGCTAAAATTATGGTTTAACACTGAAACTACATCATTAACTGTTCATATATTTGAACAGCCATCTAGTCTCATGTCATTGCTATGTCTTCATGACCTAAGATTATTATTTTTATTATTATTATATCATTTCGAGTTTTCGAATTTAAGTTACGTTTTCTAATTTCTATTAGTAGTGTGATTAGTTTCATTGCATTTAAAACTTAAAATACTTGAGCCAAAATTTCCCCTAAATTATAATTTGAGGCTTTTAAAATAACAAATCAAGCATGTTATAAATAAATAGAACATACAGGTTTGTATTAAGTGTGTTTAACAAGTTTAAAATAAAAAGTTCGTGGAAGAGCTTTGGAAAAAAGTAATATTACTATATTTAATTTTATATATATATATATATATATATATATATATATATATATATATATATATATATATATATATATATATATATATTAGGTACATTTAGATTTTTTTACACTCTTCTTGAGTTTTAAATGGAGCTGTGGCTTCAACATGATCCAAATATTTGTATTTAATATATAACAAATCAAACATGTTATAAATAAATAGAACATACAGGTTTGTATTAATTAAGTGTGTGTTTAACAAGTTTAAAATAGTTTTTTGGAAGAGCTTTGAAAAAAGTAATATTTGTTCCAAATAGTAAAAAAAATAATATACGTATATCATTATGCTTTGTAAACTAAGATTTTTCCCAACCATATATGGTCAACTAGATTTTTAAAAAAATATATTATAGGAATATTACATTTCTTTTAGTTTTTTTTTTACACTTCTGGAGTTTTAAATAGAACTGTGGCTTCAACTTGATCTAAATATTTGAGTAATATACCCGGACAACCCAGATTTCTTTCATCGTATGACCTATACCTCTTACTAATAAGAAATTATTATGCGAAGGAAGTGCAACTTTAAATGATCGCTTTCCACTTTTACTTAGAGATAGTACGGATATAAATAAGGGGTATAGAATCGAATTCAGATTCATGAGGTCTATATCATAATTATCATTATTCTGTCAACATTTGACATTTGTCTGTATATATGTATCCCCACAGAAAATGCGGGTAAAGATGAGATTATATTTAGTCTAGCCATAAATGACAAAATAAATGGCACTCTTTCATCACTGTTACTAGTAATTAATTAGGATTAATGAATTAGCCATACCTGGCCCTACGGTTCTGAAACCACACCTCCACTTGCCTTGGTCGCAGCTTCAGTTGCATTGCCAAAGATTCCTTCTGCTTCTGCAGCACCATGAAATCAAAAACCGTAATTTATTACACAGTGGAATTGAAGTATATGTAGTAGCAATTAAGCATCTGTCATGACTCGTGTTAAATGAAGTAAATGGCATGTTAAATAAGAGAGAGAAAAAGAGAGAGATTTGAGGGTTACTGGGTTTAAAGTGTGGTTTTGTCTAAAACTTTCTTCAAGGAGACGAGACTGTTCCTTTGTGAGACGGAGTTTCTTGCGGGGAGGGTCTCCATTGCTGCTTTCATCTTCATCTTCCATGTTTGATGTCATCCAATCCTCTTCAAGGGGTACTTGGTTCATGTCCAATTCTTTCACTGTAATACCAAACACTGCCTTATATATATGAACTTCCAAAAAAAAACAAAAAAACAAAAAAAAAAAACTTATAGACCAAACAAACATATGATCTTCTGTACATGATCCAATATTTAAGGATAAGATTGGAAACATGATGTTTGTAGATATCATTTCTATTTAATCACCAACCAGAGAGAGATGAAAAATAAAACCCTGGTGGGTTCATGCGGTCGTGACTTTAATTTTAATCTAAGGAAGGGTAAGAAAATAAATAAATTATCCCTTCCTAAAGAAAACATATATTTTACAGAGGGGCCACTCTTATGATAGAAACAAAAACAACCGTAGAAGTAAATAAAATTAAAAGAATTTTTATTTAATTACCACAAAATTAAACAACAAGAACACACAAAATTTAACCAAGAGGATAGAAGGGGTTGATCAAAATGACAAAGATGAAGAAGAGGATGATGCATGATGAGGGAATTAAGACACAAATTAAGAAATAAACTGGTCTATATATATGTGTTACTTAATTACCAGATGATGAGGGAAGAAGGGTTGGTGAAGAAGCAAAGCCAGGGACAGATATGGTCAATTCCAAGCTGGAGGAGCTACTAGGTAAAACCGCCATAGAGGGCACGCAGAAAATAACGGTGGTGATGAAGAAGAGGAGGAGGATCTGTACCAAAAAGGAGAGAAGAAAAGGTAAAGTGGAGAAGCAGAAGGAGACACACATGAAAAGGAAGACAGAAGCAGCAAAGGATCTGATGAAATGTTTGGAGAGAAAAAGGTCAAGATATATAGAAAGGTCAAATAAACAAATAGAGGGATATTAATTAATCGTACAAGTTTACTATTATTTAATACCCAAAAAGGCGCATGGAAAATCAAAGGAAAAACGCATATCAAGAGGTGTAGGTTTCTGACCATGGTCGTCCAAGTCAAAGGTCATGTGGCCAGAAGATGGTGACACGTGTAAGTGTAAGAGTAAAAGATTAACCTTCAAATTTTGCAGTTAGATGTTATTCAGTAAGTTATAACCTTTTTTTATACACAAAAGTTCAAAAAGCATTCATTTTTGTGTCTTTGTTTTTGCAAATTCAGATATGACCAGTCAAAAACTATAATTTATGTTTTTAGACTTAAAAAATTATTGAAATAAATTTATTTTTATAAACACAATTAGGAATCCTATTCTCAAGAAACTCACTTATCTCTAACTATGAATATCAACTTGTTGACTTGAATAGAAAGGATTTGAATTTTTTAAGCATGTAATATTATAACCTCACAAATTATGCATATCAAAAAAATAATGTTAAGAAGTATCCTACTTTTACTAACACTTGGTTGTATATGACAGATCAATCTCATGCCCTGTTCGAGATGGTGCCGAATTTTCAATTCTTTATTTTTAAATCTTATTTTTAAAATAAAACGTGATCAAATAAATAATTTTAAAACTATTATTAATGTATTTTCAAGATCACGTATGAAAATTATTATTATTATTATGAAAATTATTAGCCGCAAGTAATTAAACCTATCTGGTAAGGGAGATAAAAATAGCTGAAGTGATCAGCTGATGAGAGGCACGAAACTAGAAAATGTTTTTAGGGGGGCAAAAATTTTAAGTTTACAAAAAGAAATATACCATCCACTCATAAATGAAGAATATTAGTGTGAAACAAAAAATATTAGTGGGAGGCGATTTATTTTTCTTGTAAATATTAATAGATTTTTGTTCTTTGGGGAGGGGCATCGGCTCCTATAAGCTAGTACTTAGTTCCATTAATGGCTAATGTAGCAATGGAGAGGAAAAAGTAGTCATTTGAACATAGGCTATATTGAAGCTTTAGTAAATTTGGTGACCAGTAGTGTGAAATTTGGTTGTTTTTTAGGACTAGTTGAAAGAAAGATTAGTTAAGTGAGGACAAAATTTATTTCATAAGGATAAGAGTATTCTCCATCATTCTAAAAGCTTTCACATGTTAATTATAAGGTGAAATAGTTAAAACGGTTAAGAGGTAGTGTTTCCTTAAAAAAAAATAAGATATGGTTATGTTCTCAAATAAGGAAGACAATTGTAATTAAGAAGACGCAATTCTTAGTTATTACGAAAAGTCAATTGGTCATTATTGACCAAATGTAAGTATTTCATGAATTGAATCATTGAAAAATCAACAAAAAAATATTTCAACCATGTTCTAAGTAGTTATCAAATTAAAAATCTTAGAATACCTAACCGTTTAAATAAAACTTTTACTTTTTTTCTCACACATCTAATCATCAAGTACATCTAATTTTACTCCACATTTATTTTTAGGATTTTATTTTTTATTTTCTCGCAAGTTCAATTTTTGTTCACTCTTTCAACACCAGTAATTTAGTAACTCATAACCGAGAAACAAAATCTCTCACGTAACACAAATCATTTGATTCTTTTAGAAATCACCGTGAGTATAAAATTCATCTAATTTCCAGGCCGAACAATATACAAGAAATGTCAAATGTTTCGACAAGCTTTCCTACAAAATCAGTCACAAATAATTGAGCACTGCCGGTGGATCACTCTCAAACCTAATTCTTTTGGCACATCAATTTCAAAAGTGTGGATTGGCAGATTTGCCATGTCGTTGTAAACTTTAGCTAGATACATTTGTTGTTAATGGAGATTACTAATTTCTATTCCTTCAATAATAATTTAGCAATTTTCAAATACAAAGTTTGATATTTTTAAAATAATTTAAAGCTTACAAGTATTTTATTCATTTAATTTTTTAATGATTCAAATTAATTCATTTAATTAAAAATAATAATTTTAATAAAAATCTAATTCAAATTTAATATTATATATATATATATATATATATATATATATATATATATATATATATAAAAGACTATTATTTACTCATTTCTCTTTTCTTAGGTTCTTAAACTATTTTCGTTTTCATAATTATCTTTCATTTTCTTCTATTATAAATATTATAAACAAAGCAATACAAATGACTAGTAACAAATAAATAGTTCGTGCTCTTTGTATATTATTATAAATGAATAAGTAGTCTGTACACGGGAAATGTAAAAAAAAATTCTAAAAACAATTTAAAAATTATTACATTGCAATCCAACATAAATCCTTATATATAGTTAGTTGTTAACTATTAATTAGTAATGGTATTTAGTATACTATTTAAAATAACTATTATTAAAGTGAACAAATATAACATGATATTTATAATTGGATAATAATAAAAATGTTTTCCATTTACCATAAACAAAGATTAAATTCTTATAAATAATAATGTTTTCCACTTTTTTCCCATCATTCTTGCTTCACTTTTTATAACAAAAAATAAACCCACACACGCACATCAAAACATATTGCATTTTTTTTATTTTTTTTGCTTTTACAATTAAAAAATAAAAATGTATAAATATTAATATCCAAACTTAGAAGCTCTAAAAAAAAAGTATGCAAGTGCATCATAATAATGGTTACCTGTTTGAGAATGCAGAACATGTTATTGAGGAAAAAGGAAATAAAAAAAAATGTGTAAAAAGGATAGAAGCTAGTAGGGCGTGATGTCGGTTCAAAGTTCTACTGGGGAAATGATTGGAATGGCATAGCTATAGGACCTTTGAGCCTTTCTCCGGTTCCCCTCTCAACACGGACCAACCAAGTTTCATTGGCCCCATCAAACAAACTAAGACAGACAAGTGGTTTTCACTTTTCTGTCTTTAGTCTTCCTAATGATCGTCATGAGAGACCCACAACTACTATTTTAATCTCGTAGATTTCCCCTATTCAATTGACTTTTCTTTTTGTCCCACGTTAACCCATACTTTCAGTAAATTATATTAAGAAAATTATTTCATCACTTTGAAAAGGATTATTGTCTCTTCCTCTTATTCACTATTTTCAATATTTTATTTTATTTTCTTTTAGACATGTATTTTACGCAATATTTTTTTAATTAGTAAACAAATATTTTTTCAATCATCTTAAATTTTTTATTTTAATATTTGATTTTTTAATTTATTATTTTTTACCCGTCTCTAAATTAAATTTTAATGATTTTTTAAAATATATCAATAACTAAAAATAAAATTATAGTATAATTTATTTATCATAATTTAATTATATAAAAATAAATAGTTAATTATAATAAGTAGACTAGCTATTAAACAGTTTTATCCAACAAGGCATTATAGGTCATCATATCTATTAAAAAAATTATAATGACTCTAATTAGAGTCATTAATTGCATCGCATAAGAGATATTCATTTTATAGCTTCCATCGTACTAAGTATCTAGTTCTAGTGTGAATAAAAGTGGGTAAGGGGAAAGAAAATGCTTTTTGTGCTCTTACTTTGATTGGGCAATGGGGTTTGATATTTGTGTGAATTATCAAATAAGATATTTGTTGGGTGTTTGACACAAGTCCATGATATGGGCAAAAAAGTTGGCAAGGTGGGCATATAAATGCTACTATTTCACGATGGAAAGTTACTGTTCTGGAAATGGATAGATCGAATAAGGAATTAGTAAATGCATGTTGACCTGTTTTCAGGTAATGAGGAGCCCTAACGCTTCCTTGCATTTTTTATAAACAGTATTTATTGATATCAACTATCGAGTTTGTAACGTTTCAGATTTTTCGCCATGGACTACTACGTGTCTCTCTTATACGAGTGAAGTACTTAATTCCTTTTCTTTTGTGTAATGTCGTACTGATTTATTTACTATAGTAATTCCTAAACTATAGCTTTTATAAAGAAAATATTAAATGAAAAATAATATATTCGACATTTAAAAAATATAAAAGATATTTAATAATATTTTATTTACTAATTGAATAATTATTACAAACTTGTAAGAAATTAAAAATTATTCATCTTGTATATATTTGTATATATATGATGAAATGTTTCGGTTCTAAGTGTTTTTTTATCATTGTAATAAATTGAATACTTGATTGCTCTGGAAAATATATTTATTGCTAGCTGTTTTATAAGACTTTTAAATATTTAGTAAGAAATAATAATTAATAAATACTACACGTAACAACAATTTAATGAGACAAACTTATATGTTAGACACCAACAAACGAACTGGTACCAGTAAAAGATGTTCAAATAATTAATTCTTTTACATGTAAAAATAATATACTCTTTTTTCAAAGTATATGTCTATACAAATTAGTCCTAAAAATATTAGGTCAATTTGATTTTGAGAAAAAAATTAATTATAAAAATGTTATTTTATTTATTATTTTTAATTTTTGTATTAAAATAGTTCAAATAATAAAAAAAGACTGTTATTGTTGATTTCTAATATAATTTCAAAATAGAAACCAAATAAAATTAATGCGATATTTACTGCTGCATATATATTTTTAGCAATATTTTATTAATTATATTTGTAAAAATATCACTAGTACTTCTATTGAAAATATTTTATATATATTAAATGTTACTAAAGATATAAAAAAACGTTTCGATTGATATTTTATATTATGATTCAATTACAATATTTATTAAAATGTAATTAAAATTAATAGATAATATTTTTTATATTTTCATAACATTTTTAAACATTATCCGAAGTCATACGCATAGCAGTGATTGCAAGATAAAAAATAAAAATATTTTTCATGTCCCTTAATTTATTATCATATATACTATATTCCATGTTTCAAAAGAATAATTTATATTAATAAAAAGTTTGAATGAGGGTGATATTTTATGATTAAAAAAAAATCAAGTCCCTAAATTGGATAGCAAATATATTTCATAAGAACAAAAAATAATATATTAAATTCTCATATTATCACAAATAATAGAAATATAAGTAATATATATATATATATATTCAAAAAACATTAATATACACGTTAATACACACATTGTTTATAGGTCATGCAAAAAGTTACCGAGTTTAAGAGATAGAATGGAAAGCACCCTACTAATTCTCATCAATATTAAACATTTTTTAATGATAAATTTGTTATATATTACTTACAAATTAATACTTTTTTCTTTTTTTAATTAGTACATGGAAATTGTGATTTATGTGAATCATTTGGTGGTCTTGGGCCTTTCTCCTACAATGAAAAATAAATATAAAATGACATAGTATGTTAGTTGAACCTTAAAATATACTACAACTATCATGAAACTATAAAGTGAATTAGTTTAACATTTTTCTTATTTGGTAATGGATTCGCATGTTAAACAACTTGTTCAATACCAATAAGTCCTATAAAATTGTCATTTTGAGTACTAATAATAACATTTCAACATTAGTACCAACATTTTCATAAGCAACTTGTTCTACACCAAGATTTTTAGAACCAACATATTATGATCACCGTTGCCACATCTAGTACATGCATATAATGTGGTCACTCTCCTTAACTTAGTTGAGTTAGAACTCTCATCAGGTTCTCTCCTAAGTATTTTTGGTCTTTTAGGTCCTATCTTATAAATGAGAGGCAAAATCTCATCAAAGTCGTATTTGGGCCACATGTTTTGGTCATTGATAAGTGAAACTTCATGTCCATAACAAAGCTCATACAATTCCTTTTTGTAATATTGATGAACATACTTGTCTAGACTCTCACCTCTATAGCTAATAATGGTTGTCAATGCGTGTTCATAGGGTATGCTAACCAAATCCCACAAATTACACGAACAATATTATCTTTCAAGATCAACAATAAATTTCTTAATGAATAATCTATGTTCATTTCAAACTTCAAATTACCTGCCTATGGGAAACCAACTACCTAACATCTCAATCTCCCTATCAAATTGCTTCTTGGACTTAAGCATTATCTCCCCTTTGTAATTAGTTTTTCCTTTAGACTTGCAAACCTACTCATCAAGTTTGTCCTAATCCTCTTGCACATACTAATTATTAGTTTGTCTCTAACTAATAGAATTGTGTTATTAAATGTATCACTTAAATTGTTCATCAACACATCAAATTTAGGGAAAGGTGGGAATATTTTCTTACACCATGATTTACCAAGGATAGTGGAGAGCCATTGAAATTCCTTATCATCAAAGTCCTTAATTTGTTGCAGTTTTAGTTCCCATTTTTCCAAGTAATTTGCCTTTGATACTCACATTAGAAGTTCTTTAAGCAATGTCACACCACCAAACTTCTTCTTGAAGTTAACATATAGGTATCTTAGACAAAAACCATGCTCCACACCTTTTGGAAATTCATCAAAAGTTGGAATCAATCCCTACAAGTAGAACAATAAAAGTTAGTGTACAAGGTTGACTTGTTTATGTTGGTACACTTGTTTATGTTGGTAATAGACCTCAGCGTACAAGGAGCCCACTTGTTACTTGATATTGATAAAGACCCATTTATTTGTTGCAAAATCTCCTATATCCTCCAACAACAAATGTAGAAACCACTTCTAAGACTCCTTAGTCTCATTTTCAACAACAACAAATGCAATTGGGAAATGTTAATCATTTAGATCTTTTCCTATTGTAATGAAAAATTATTCAACATATTTTGTCTTAAGATGACAATCATCCACACCTATGAATGGTCTGAAAATTCTCTTGAATGCTAACTTAGACTTATCCAAACACAAAAATTGTTAAATCATGACAAGACAACAAGTGATGACCTTTCTAGTTGAACCTTACAAGTATTCTCTTTTTTTCTCACTATAACTCTGATGTCTACTACCGCAGTAAAGAATATTGTTTACTTGCATCTCCATTAACAACCTTTTTTGCAATTACATTTGTTCTTCAAGTTATTGCAAGTGTAATTCTAGTATAATAGGAACTTATAATGTCATGAATGATGTTAATCAATTTGATATCCTTACTTGATTTAAACTTATTTACCATCACTTGGGCAACCCATTTGGATTTTGCATTTTTATTATTGAAAAACCTATCACAAGTGTGTTTTGCTTGAAAGGTTTTCAACCTAAACATTTGGCTATGTCTAACTTTTCTCATAAAAGTAACATACCCATAATTATATTTACACTTCACCCTTACTCAAACTAAGTAATTTTTTTTTATAAATTTGATCTCCTTCCCATTCATCACTGAATGTTCAAGAATTGCATCCTTGAACTCTTCAAGAATTGCATCACTAAATGTTCAACTTAAATTCCATGCATAACTTGAATTGAAAATTGTTTGATACTTCATCTTCATTATACTTATCAAACTTATCCATTTCTTTCTCATAGTTTGAATCCCCACTAATACACTCCTTCGACTTATAACCATCTTCAATATGATGCAAAACATCAATTTCATATAGGATAAAATGACCCTTAATCTGTGCTACCATACTTAATAATTTCACCGATATAAATTCTTTTAACATTCAATTTTTTGCCCTTATAGCATGGTTAAGAAGTTCATTTGTTGCCTCAAACCCATTAGCATCATCATTATTTTGTCATTCAATATTAAATTCATCATCAAGCTCATTACATATTTTCTTCTTACTATCATTGAAATGAACATGGTTCATATTGTCTTCACTATTGTTAGATTTTGATTACTCTTCAAACACATTTAAACCCCCTTCATGTTGTACATCAATGATTACTTTACCTTTCCATCTCCTAAATTTCCAATGTCTCCTTGCTCTACGTAAAGGCCCACTTCACCATGTTTTAAATACTCATAAGTGGTTATTTCTAAGACATGGTTGTCCAAAAAATTTTTACTCAATCTATCTTCAAATTTTGCCTCATTTCTTTTCTACCACAATTTGATATTCTCATTATATCCAAGGTCTTCCTTCAATATTCCCAAAACTTCAAAGTATACCTATTTGTCAATGTCTATGTCATAAATGATATGAACATGTCTACCCTTGTATTGCATTTTAGAGACATGTACAATTGAACCACAATGATGAATACATATAAAAAATGTCATCCTTACAAAAAAAAAAAGAGATAATGTCATCGCAATTATAAATTACATTTAAGATTTGTTATCAAATTTATTCACGCAATTAAGAAATTTAGTAGGAACTCATTGTTTTCTCAAAAAATTATACAACAGCTTTGTCATGAAATTTACTCAACAACAAGAGACAAGTTGATATATTGATAATATTTGATATACAATAATTATCATATTATCTTATATATTTAGAATTTTGGGAATATAGTATCATATCTATTAGTTTACTTTGATGCAGAAATTGAAAGTGTTGGGAGAATTGTAACTACTGTAAGGGTTGCACAAGCCTTCATGACTTATATAGAATCTAATAATTCTAAATCGTGAATAAAAAAATGTTAAACAAATAATAATGATAATTGACAAAGACCAATAAAAAAAAAAGGTGTGGTAGAACTTTGTCATTTTAGAGGTATTAGAGTAATACAAGTAAAGAAAACTACAATAGATAAACATAAAGTAGACATTGTCATGAAAAAAAATGTTTTTGTCATTCACTTGAGCATCAAACTCCATGCTTTTTAATTCAAACATGCACTAACAAGTATGTATCTTACTGTAATATCTTTATCACACTTTGAAAGTGTATTTTTTGTCAATCTTCTTTAATTTAATCATTATAAACTTAGAATCAAAGCATTATTAACAAACATGAGATGACGAGTGGTATGAAAAAAATATTGGTTCACCAAAAATCAAGAAAAAAAATTAAATATTTTCACACAAGAACTTGACAAACCCATTATCCTTGCAAGTTTAATAAAGACACCGCACATACCAACCACACATGTTATCAATAGTAAGCTACAAATTCACTAAAATTGAAAAAAAAAATTAGTTGGATATTTACACGCAAGCATAACATGACAAACCCATCCCTACAAGATTTCTAAAGGTGCCCCCCACATACAAACTACACATGCTATCAAAAGTAAAGTACAAATTTCACTTTACAAATACAAAATAAAAACAAATATTTTGTAAAATACTTGCACCGACGAAGAATTCTTACACATGACCACCATAAAGTTGCTATAAGGTTCTAAATTGTTTTTGTCCTTCATTAGAATTTTTGCTCCACCAAGAAATAGATTTTTCACTTCGCTAGGGTTTTCACTCCATAAAGTTTACACAAACTCTTTGTATTTTCTAACAGAAATGAAGTGTTGAGTTTAAACGACTTTCCCCTCGTTCATTTTTTTGCTTGTTTCTACTTATAGTTTCAATAATGACATGTTTATTAGGTATAAATGTTTTCATAAGGATGATGCATGGCATCATGAGGTGACACTTTGTTTGCCACCTCACCATTTTAATAAAGCAACGGTAATGGTGAGGACTACAAAAATACATAAAAAAAATTAAGAGACTAAAAAAATAAACTATCCAAATTAAAGTATTTAAGTCAAAAGAAATTAAAGACTATTTGGATAAAGGGTTAATTAGACCTTCCAAGATCCCATAAAAGTTGTTGCATTTATTGGACTATTAATAATATAAGTCTCACTTATTGATTGAAAATTTTATCTCTTCAACTATGAGTAATGTCATTAAATACAATCATCATTTAAAACAATTAATTCTATATGTATTTTTGGAATGAAATTTAAATTTATGACATTATTAATTAAAATTTACTAATGTAACTATTTTTCTTGATCTTGATGAATTATGTATTTGTTTCTTATATACAAGACTAGAGATAGTATCTTTAATCAATACATGAAATTTCTTGTAGTATATTTAGATGATGAATTATATTTTCCAAAAGGAATAGATCAATATATCTTACATTTCAATAAATTTATAAAAATAATAAAATAGATTAGTTGCTTAGCAAAAAAGACAAAAATATTTCAAACAAAAACTATACTTATAGGATATGAAATATATTAGGGAATAATAACTCTTATTTAGTGGTCCCTAGAATTTGTAGAAAAAATTCTAAATGAAATTAAAGATAAAAAATAATTGAAAATTTGTTTAGGATATTTAAATTATGTAGCAGGTTTTATTCTAAATGTTAATACTTTATGTGCACCCTTGTACAAAAGATTAAGACAAAATCTTTCTCCATGAAATGTTGAAATGTCTCAAGAGATTATTCAAATTAAATAAATTATAAATCAAATGTCTTGCCTAGGAATTGTAGATCCCGAGGCCTCCTTGATTGTATAAATTGATGCATTAGAAATAAATTATAAATTGATACGATCCATATTCAAAAACTTAGGATTTGGATAGCTCTTGATTGGAATCGCTCTCATGAACTATCTTGACTCTGCTTGGACCCTCTACACTTCACAAATGTCATGATCGTAACTAAAATTGAAATAGAATTTAGGATTTTAAATTATCAAAGTAAAGTAAATCACGAAAAATTAAGATAGGATAAAAGAAATTAAAATAGAAAAATGGAAAAAGTTAAGAAATGGCTCACCCACTGATTTTTAGGGGAGAATTAGATAAGAGAATCGAGATATGCCACAAGTCTCATGAAAAACTTGATGAGAATAAAGTGTTCTAATCCAAGAACAAATGATAATCATTCTTTCAATTGTTAACAAGAAAATATCATTCAAATTTGAATAGAAACAAATACAATGCAATTAAGCTTAGTTATTTATACAAAATAAGGCGTGTCAAGTATTCAAATAAAGCTAACTAGACTTTTGTCTACAAGTCGTAAGTTAAACTCCCGCGAATCTATTTAGCAAGGCCTTTCCAAAGTTGCACATCCAAAGACGAGAAAAATTAGCAACTAAGTCAATGGCTTCCAAGCTTTGTCCAAGGCCTAAAGTTGGTTTGAGGAGTCTTTATCCAAAGGAAACTGACCCAAGAGGTTCATTCCATAAAAGAGGTCTCCCATCGTCCAAAGGATATTAGTATTCATAAAAGCGTCCAAACGCGTCAACCAAGTGGGTTGTCCAAAGGGCATCCTCATTCAAAGGTTTTATAGAACCTCCAAGAGGTTTCGTATGTCACTGAGCCCTTTGTCTAAACAAAGCGTCCAAAGACGCAAAGTGCGTCCAAAGAGGTTACGAGCGTCCATAAGACGCCATGTGTCCAAGGAGTTTTACGAGGTCCTTCTACTTATTACAAGCTACGTAAAAGTCTATATATAAATGTATAAACTACATAAGGACAATTAAAACAAAGTGGATCCTGCTTTAGATGTCCTTTGTCCTCTAAGGAGGTTCATGTTCTTCAGGACTCGAGCCTTCAACCTCATCAATCTACCTCTAGCTAAAGGTCTTTGAAAGTTGTACCCTATATTTTGGGTCATGTCCTTTTTTTACTATTCCTTGTCTCCTTGGTCTGCATAAAAAATAAGTTATAGAGAAGTTCTCAAACAAGTCTAAAAGAATTCGTCTCAAGAACAAATAGTTAGATATCATTTTGGCATTTGGTATTCAACTCAATAAAAATATTCTACAACTAAAAAGGAAAATTTATCCATTACCTTATGCATTACAAATTTTCAAGATGGTTTATTTAGCAAAAACTTATTGGTAATAACTAATAGTAAGGAAACTCCAAGTGTTTTACAAAATGATGTAAAAAATTTAGTTTCTAAACATATTTTTGCTAGATGGAAAACTTTGCTTTTATGCTTTGTTTTTGAATTTTTTCATATTAAGGGAGATAAAAAATATTTACCTAATTTTATTACATGGATAAGTATGAGTAGCAATGGAAAGGCAATGTCAAAAGATCAATACAACTCATCATTTAGTGGTTAGGTACATCCATTATCAATACAAAGTCTAATAAGACCTTTAACAGCTCCACCAACTTCAACACTTGTTGTCCTAAAACCAATCATTTTGATCCAAGTTGTTCAAATTTCTTCAATCAAGACGAAAGAACAACATATGATCCTCAAAATCCCTTAATTCTTCATTACATTCCAATTTAAACTTGCAAGGTGAAGAATTTTATAAGTTTATTTTAGTGGATACAAATTCAATGGAAATCCATCATCATAATAATTCAAAAGGTTTGAAACATTTTTTACAAAAGCAAAAATCCTTAAAATCCTTTTAGTTCAAGACTAAAATCAAGATCTTTATAAACTTAAGACCTTTTCTACACTATTTTCTCCTTAAAATCATAATTTTATTACAATTATGTAAATGTTTGAATATTTTCCACCTTCAAACTTATTAACATTCTTAGTTTTTCTAGTTTAAAAAGGAAATTTCCCTAAATTTTCCAAAATATTCATAAAGTGGTTATACGATTTTGAACGGTCTATTACATTACACTATTGAAAGAAGTTATAGACATGTATCAACATTTTAAATAAAAAATCACTTTTATTCATGAATGTCGATTCATGTCATTTATGGCTAGCTAAGGAACAACATGAGTTATGTCATATGCCTATGATTCAATCAAAAAGACAAAGTATGCAATACCAAGATTATAAGTGCAGTCAAGGAGACTTCATATAAGAAGGTGTAGCTTTAAATATTATTAAGTGTGTGAAATGTGATGTAATATTTTATTATACAAATGAGTGGTATGCTTATTTGGTTGGTTATGTATGAAAATGTAGATATCCTTAGGTTCTCGTAGAAATTTGCAATTCTGGACAAAAATCTAGAAAATTACAAGTTGTAAAGCGTTGTGCATGCATATGTTCAAGATAAACAAGTCATGCTCAAGATGAATAGTATGTTCCTGATAAGCATGTTTGTGCTAGTATTTAGCACACATGTACTAGGATTACACTAATTGTGCACAAGCATGCTACAAGGAGCACACCTGTGCTACCTTAAACATGCTTGGTATGAGTTGTATGACATGATGTATTGAGAATTCATGTATGTTATGTTATTGTTGAAATACATAATTGAGAACTATGGTATGTAAATTGAGAATGAGTAATGAGGATGAATGTCTTTGTGACAAGTGACCTATCCTATAAAAGACAAGAATGAGCCTAAGAAACATTTATCTAGTGAGTGACCTAGTCTGTGAGAGGCGAGGATAGTACACACTAATTGTGATAAATTATGAGATGAGATGTCTAGCCTGTGAGAAGTAAGAATGTTCCTCATTGACCCAATGTTCAAAAAACGAAATGATAATCAAATTGTATATCATGCATCATTTAATGAAACTGAGGTGCTAAGGAAGTAGAGGCGAACCTAAGTGGTAAGGCCACTAGACAACCTGGGAGCTACTCAATACGAAAATCTTAATGGTTAGGATTGATCCTACTAGTTGGGATAGACGACACAAGTCGAATAATACTTAACGTGCTATCAAAAGGCATCACAATAAAGTAGTACAGCCAATAAAGAGGTTGAGTTGCGTTAACCATAGCCTACTTTCCTGAATTAGAGTTGGTACCACATTATATATAAAGTAATAATATGAGTGCATTGACTATCATTCATAAGCATAAGTGGAATGCTTTGATTTCTTATGTGTGGTAATGGTTGTGTGTGTGTATGTCTATGCGCATACTACTTATGTTGTGTGTATATCACGAGCTTGCAGTGAGATGTATTCTCACTCCTTTTTGTTTGTATTTCTTGTACTTAGGTTGAATGTCATTTTCAAATGACGATGAGCAAGAGTTTGATGATTGAGTTGGGCTCCTCTTTTACTGTTTTTATTATTTTATTTATTTTGGGTTTGATGTTCTAATAAGACACGTGACACCGGGATAATTGTAACGAATATATTTACACTTTATGTTTATGAATTATGATTTCTGAGTATTTGAGTTAGCTCAAATTGGCCTTTAGAGTGCTAATAGAATTTTATATTTTAAATTTCAATATGATGATCAACGCATATAAACCTTTTCCCTACATGATGAAAATGTTTAAAGTTTGAAATTTTAATTTATTTTAAATTGTTTTCTAGCTTTTATTAAATATATAGTCTTTGGTAAAGGGTGTCACAAACTCTATACTAGTTTTTTTTTCATAATGAGTGCTTAGTTTTTGTGGATGCTTGCTTGTGAGCTTTCTAATATCTTTCTTTCTTCTAAGTATTCTTCTAAGTATTCTTCAAGTTCTCTGAAAGCTATTACATGTTTTGTATCTCTTTTATCTAACATTTTATTTGTGTAAGTTTATTTTATGCATCTTTGTCAAATACTATTATGTTAAATTAATTTTATACTTAATTGTATTTTTAGTCCCTATAATTTATCAAAATTGTTATTTTAATTATTATAGTTTTAATTACTCAAATCAGATCTTCATAAAATTAAAATTAATGAAATTAAGTCCAATACTTAATTTGCATGATGATATGGCTAACATGTTGACATGATACTCAAAAATTGGAAAAGAAATATTTAAAATGGAATTTGAACCCCTACTTGAAGCATTAACACCTTTTATTTTATATATATATATATATATGACTTAAATGTGAAAAAATTGTATATATAATGTAATACTAGTAAGTGAATAATATAATATTATAAAACTAAACAAACAATAACTTATATTTTTTTAATACTTATATATCTTAATTATAACTTACTCACTCTTATATAAATATTTTTTTATGAAATTTGCTTTTTCTTCTTTTGATACTTTAGTAACAAGAATAAAATATCGTTTTGACATAATATTTCTCTTTGTATTTCACTAAAAAAAAGTTAAATATTTTTATAATATTTTGAAATATTATTTGTATTTCAATATTTTAATTAAAATTAAAATTAATTTTTTAATAATATCACATTTTGTTCATTAAAATAATATTTTTAATTTAATATTATATAAATTGTTTAGTATTAAATTAAAAAATTATTGTAGAAAATTATTATAGAAGTATAATTATATTTAGCAATTTTATTTTAGTAAAATACAAAAAAAAATATTACATCAATAATAATATCTTATTTCGATGATTAAAATATTCAAAAAATATATAAGAAATTAAAATAAAAATTTTATAAAATAATAAATTATTTAATATAAATAATTAAGTTATAATTATAATATATATTATCATACAGTGAATTTAAACCCCACCTTGAACACTTGTTATAATTTTTAAAGATAATTTTTTAAGTGTCATGTCAACATGTAATTTTTCACTTAATCTCTAAGAAAAATAATAAATTAACTGTTAGACTAAATTTTATCATTTTTAAAAATACAGAGATTTGATTTAATAATTAAAATCATAGAAACTAAAATCATTTATGTGAGTCATTTGACAAATTATAAGACCAAAAAAGCCTTAATTTTAATATCACTTTCTTAAAATAAAATGATTATTTCTGTTTTAATTTAAGTCCTACTAGCAATGGGGTCAATTGGTTAACTTCTCACTCTCATGTTTGATTCCTACAGATAAAAAAAATTAAATCCTATTATTTTATTTGAAGTTCTACTTAAAATAAAATGACTACTACTTTTAACTTTAACTCTTATTAAATTAAAATTTTGTTTTAGTTTTTAATTAGTCTAATAATATTTTATCACTAATTCTATTTGTTTAAATTTTTAAGTTTAAATGAACATCACGTTAATCACTTCTTCAAAACACACATGAGAGATGAAGTTACTCTGAGAGTAACTTTTTTAGTTACTTTTCATCTTTGGCTATTAGATTAAAAAAATGAAGGATAAAGACACAGTTGAATTCTTTTAACTTTACTCTTAAAGTAACGTGATCTCCTTTTAAGAATCATTTCAAATGAGAAATTTTTACAATGAGAAAATGAGAACTTTCAATATAGTTCTTGAATCACAATTAAAAAAAGTTGTGATTGAGATTAAAACTCAAATAAACCTCTCTTATGAAACCATAATTATTGATGGTGGTGACAATGATGGGGCAATATCAACGGTGATGGTAGTGATGGAGGTGGAAACGAAACCAATGATGACCTCATAAAGATGTTTAGTCGATCTCAATTGTAATTTTTTTAATTTTAATCCAAGGATTATGATTAAAAGTTTTCATTTACTTATTATAAAAGTTTCTCATATGGAACAATTCTTATATGTGCATGGGTGCGGGGTTAACTTACTTTAAAAGTAAGTTTTGTTTAATATACTTTACTTAATAAGTTTTTATGGACATTGAATTTCATTAATCTTATATTAGTTTGAAATGTTTTGTTAAGTAAATCAAGTGTATAAAATTTTATATAATTAAAAATTATTTTATATTTCATTAATGAATTTTATTTTAACATATAATATTTTTTTAAAAAATAAATGTAAATATTTCCTTTAAGATTACATATCTATGGTGTTTAATTTATTTAAAATTTGACATGTATGATCATCAAGATAATATCACATGATTTATCATTTAGATTAATAAAATTAAATTTTTATAAAAAGTTATTAAATGGAATAAGTGTTAAAGACTTATTCCCAGAGTACGTACATATTTTATCTTTCTCTCAATATATATTCATAGAGAGAGTATAGAGATAATGAATTTTAGATGAGAGATGGGAGTGTGATAAAAGCGAATCTCAACTATTTAATTTAAATAAATAATAAAAATTAAGTTATTAGGAGCCTATTTAGAAGTGCTAACAGACAATTTATTTAGACTGATGTTATAAGTTCTTCAATATAACTTATAAATATAACTTATAGAAATAATATACAAAATTTCAAGAAAATATTCACATTCAAATCCTATCAGGGTCATATATATAGAGAGGAAGAGAAAGCATGCATATTTTATTTTATTTTTGTTTCTTTCCTCAAATTAAATATTTTGTTTTTTCATTTCCTTTCTCAAATTAAATATTTTTTTTGGTTTCTTCGTCCAAATTAGTATAAATATTAGCCTTCTATATAAAATAGATTATAATTATTTATGGCTAGTAAATTTGTATTTTTATATTTTCTTCTACAATAGTTACAATGGATGAATTTTTATATTTTTTTTGTATTCATGGGATAGGTACAAAGTTTTCACTATCGTAAATGATGACTAACCTCCATTAGGGCTCGTTGAATTTTTATATTGATTTATTATTTTTATGTATATATTTGTATTTTTTTTTTCCTTCACTTAAATTAATATAAATATTAACTTCTATACAAAATAAATTATAAATATTAGATGTTAGTATTTTTTTTAATGTTTCCTTTTTTCACTAAAAGAATATAATTAACTAAATAAATTTACTTTTTCCATGTTCCTAGTAATTTTTTTATATGTTGTTATTAATTTTTTTTATATATTTCCTTCTATAATGGAGTGTAGTAGTTGAATTTTTACAATAATTACTATTTTTATACAGTTATATTTTGTTTTTTATACATGTGAATGGTGAATTTCTTAAGCTTATGTTATAATTATATGATATATGTGACTTTAATTTTAATAGAATAATTTAAATTTAAATTTTTAAAATTATTGATAAGTGTATGGTAATTTTGTATATGTGTGTTACATAATTCTTTTAAAATTTATGATACTTATATTTAAAAAAAACTAAAAATAGGTTTATGGTGACTAATGATTTTTTTTTATATATACATCATGTTAGTATATTAATTATTAGTTAGTGTTAAATTTTAATTTATGTTTAATAATGATTTGATTTTTTTTAATATTAGAAGTGTTTATGTAACCATGTATCCAAATACTTTAAAATTGTGTAAGTAATTGTCGACATATATATCTAAACATAAATAATATATTAAATTTTAACAACTTATCAGATTAACTCTTATATAATAAAAATTTATTTAAAAAATATCTTAATTAAGTTATTTTTCTAAACAGATCTTAGATATGAATCAAAATTTATAATTAAGATTTACTCGTCTTTCCTTACTATATATGAAACAAAATAAATTAACACTGAATATTAAACTTTTACACCTTCATAACCTGCTCAATAAAATGTTTTAATTCAACGGATAAATTATTAAAATTCAATATATTAAAATAATAAATAAAATTACTCTATACCCAGTTAGTTATACATGGAAAAAAAAAAAAAAAACTTGATTCTCACCCATTTTTTATACCAGTTTCCCAACAATAATATGTACGCTCCTATATATGTTGAGAAGTATCACAGTTCAACATTTGACACCTAAACCGTGGTTGTAGAAATCAGTCTATTCGTGATTCGAGTTATGCATCTTATATTGCATTAACATTAAACCAGAAAAATGAAATCAAGCCCAATATTTAAGATCTAGTTCAAATTTAACTCAAACCCAATGTGGACTTGACTAATTTATGTATCAAACAGGATTACCCGAACCTGAATATGATCATGACAGGTTTGATAATAAGATGCATGGTTCACGGAGTTGAATCTAATAAAAAAAGTTAGTGTCTCATGACGCACCGAATTAAAGTTTGAATATTTGCTGAGACAAGTTTGTATACCTAACTGTTAACAAAAAGGACGCCTACCATCTGAGAATTATCTTAAAGAGAATTATCTTTAAAAGGAAATATTTAAAAAAAAAAAAAAACTGTTAACAAAAAGAACGCATACCATCTGAGAATAAGTCAAGTGAATAATATAATTCTTTCCCGAATTATAGCAGCGATGTATTGCACATTTCATGTAAGATGTCAGCTTTGAGCCCAATTTATGTATAAGAAAGTATCTCGATAGCCTTCAAGTATGTTCTTCCTATTCTTGGTCATTGACTTTGATATCAACAGTGCATTACCGACTAAACTTTGAAACTCATTATAAGCTGTATCTAGCTCTATATGCAGGCACAGATGCGAACAAAATCAAATGTAATTTATAAAATTATATGAGCTTAATCTATGTATCCAAATCTTCCACATTTATCATTATTTTTTATCGATTCAAAAATTCAGATTTAATAGTATGTCTGTCAATACTATGTTAAGTAGAGAATGGTACACTAGTTATTATAGTACGGCCACAGTGAATAGAGAATTTAACAAATTATAGTAGTAAATGTGAGATATTGGGAGATATACTTGTTTTTAGTATTTGTAGAGAGAGGATAAAATGGTTAAGAAGAGGGGCGATGAGGTACCTGTTAGGCCCATCAACAACCTCCATGTTGATTTCTGAGCATGGAGAAGACACTCGTTTTGCATTAGGGAGTGGTTCCATGAAATGTGATGAAGATTGTACCCTTAAGAAAGAAGATATTCATCGTATATCGTGTAGGTTGTCAGCCCTACTTATGTACTAAATTGTGATAGTATGAATAAAAAATAGCACTTATATTTATAAAATTAATTTTAAAATAAAGTAATTTATTTTTTAGTTTTTTATTTAAAAATAAGTTAATAGTAAAAATTATTATAAACTTTTTTATGAACAACAAAAGTTACGTATAATTGTTTCAATTTAAAATTAATTCTTCAAAATAAGAGCAAACATATAAATATTTAGAACATATTATGATGTAGGTGCGACAATCTTATTTTTACATGACTTAAATAAATTTGAACTAAATTATTAACAAAGGTTAATTTAATTAGTAAAAATTAGGTTTATATTTCAAAAAGATACAAGTGAGGTTAAGAATGCACAAGTGTGAAGCACAATATGGCGACCATCTACAATTTTGATTATGACATTTCCATTGTTTGGTGTGAGAATTTTATTGGTAAGTAAAAGTTGAGTATGTAACTCAAGCGAAGTTGAGAATGGAATTCAGTCTCAAAACTCAACTAACGTACATCATTTTAATTAAAAAAGCATATTAAAAAATAAAACCGAAAGGGAAGGATGAGCAAGTGAGGTTGGTTCGTGGCGCACGGTCGAACTGACGCAAGCTGTAAGGGGGAGGGAGGAAGAGTGTGCACGCAGGGACAGACGAGGTTTGGGAATTTTATGGCAAAAGCATGAGAATATGGGCCCCCACTCATGATTGGGTCAAGGGCAATGCATACCCACTTTGATGATCTGGTGGGGAGCCATTAGGTACCACTTGTCTCCTTGTCCTCTAATACCTCTACTCTTCATTCATTATTTAATAAAACCTCTATGTCTTGTAATCCTAGTGGATAACATGTGGGCCTTCCCTTTAACCCTATCTAATTTTTCATCTCACGCTGCTCATAAAATCAAAATTAAATATAAGGTAGCAAAGTTAGGTTCGCCCCCCATGATGAAAATATTACAGTTAATCAGCAATTTCGAATCATCATAAACACATTTAGTAATGAACAAATTAATGTTCTAATAAATCCATCCATCCACTAAACCGTGTTTTGGGTGATGTCGGTGCGATGTTTTGTTTTTTCTTTAATAATGATCATGAACACTTCACTCAAGTTGATATTTAGATAGATAAAAAAAAACTATAAATATGATAAATAACATGACATAATAAAAATATATAAAAATAATAATAGCATTAATAGGGTATTTGAAATAATAAAATATTTTAATATTACTACTTTTTTCTCTGAGTTGATGTTTTTTTCTTTGTTTTTTATATTTTTGTTTTTTTAATGTAAAATATTTTTCAGTCCAGAATCAGATACTAATTTTTTAAATAATTAATGATTTTATTTAAAAATTGATATTTTTCAACTAATACTATTTCATATATCTGACTCTGAACACGTACTTAAATAGCAATGCTATTTACTAACAACAAAATATCATGATGCTGTCTATTTCGCTTTTAACATGTTTTAGTGTTTTATTGCAATCGCTGGTTACTTTCTGGTGGGCGAAATTTAGATGGCACTATAATTTGGGTTGAGAATCTGGGATAGGTAACATGCATTAATTCATATCTTTGATGTAGTGTAATTAAGCAACTCCAAATCCCCTCAGCATTCAGCATAACCATCATGGATTGATGTGTCACAACACCAACCTCTAATTCTCAATTACTTACTTGGACATGTTGCATTCAGTTCAGAACTTTTTTCTGGTGTATCCTCTTTTTCATTGCTTTTTCAATTTTGCACGTAACAAAACAACAATGATATCCTTGAAAATAGCATATATCTTCAAAATCTACAACCCATTCATGATCCATCATCATGTGCCTTGTTGATGCCAATCGAATCAATATCATCAGAAAAATATGTATAAAGTTAATCACGGCTTTAATTTTATTAAAATAGCACGTATCTGAAAAATCTCAGCATGTCATATTACATTATCTCACAGGCAACTAATATCATACTTATGCTAAATGTTACCTCTAATTATGTCGCAACTCTTTATTATTGCTATTATTCTTTTTTTTTTATTATTACGTCTAAGTCTAACAGCTCATGTGTTATCTGAAAATGAAAGTACATGGTATGAATGAGTAAAGTTTTCATTCCCACTCTCTTGATTCTTTTATGGTCTTGTGTTTTTGCCAATTATTGTGAAGATCTGCAAATATCTTGAGATACAGAGCCTTCAGACCGAAGCTTCCATTAGTCAATAGTCATCGACGCCTTGAACCATCCACACCTCTGTAGCCCTTTTCTCCTACACAAACAAAGACAGAAACTTTCTTGTCACATTTTTTCTCTCGTATTTAGTTTTTATTGTGCATGATCTTTCTATGTTTAAAAATATTGTAAAGTAGAATACAAAAAGAGAAAAAGTCTTATTTTCTCGGTACTTTTGATTATATTTCTTTTTTCTTTAACACCATTTTTTTTATAACTATTGACAAAAATATCTCTCCATTATCTCAAATTATTATTTTTGTTTTTTATTTATGTGTTTAATATTATTAACTATTTATTTATAAGAAAAGTATATACGTGAATAGTATAAAAAATTTATATTATTATTCAATTACCAAGTGTAATTTATAAGTTTGTTAGTTTTAATAATAATTATTTTAAAAGTTATATTTATTTAATTTTAATTGGTTGACAAAGTAAATTTTTTTATATTAATAATATATATTCATTAAAAAAATCTTATATTATTATTAAAATATAAATTGTATATTTAAAGTATTTATTTATTATATTTAATTATAATATAATTTATATATTTAAAATTATTTATTTATGAAGACCTTTAATTATATAAAAATAATAAAATACTAATTAATTATAATTTTGATCGTTAATTTTAAATTTAAAATTATTAATATATTTTATTTTCTAAAATAGTCTTTCTCACTTCAGAGAATCGTATTCTTTTTTTCTGCTTTTAGTTTCTGATCTAATGTGTTCAATAGGTTATTTTGTTTTGTTCATTTGGATTTTGGACTTGGTAGGCCTGGCAGATTTTGCATCAGAATATAATTGGGCTGTTTGGAAGCTAAGTGCCTAAACTACTAAAAAGCTATTCTTTGGGTTTAGTTTATTTTTTTGAGCCTTAGGCACCTCTTTGTTCTCTAAGAAATTGACCCAAAAAATAGCTACCAAAGCTACTAAGATGATTTGGTGGTGCAATGTTTTGTGAATTGGCCCATCCCAAAAAAAAAAAAGTTTTGCGAATTAGGTTAGGGAGTTATTCTTTATAAAAAAAAATACAAAATTACTTGTATACTCCTCTTAGTGTTTTCTGTAATTATTTTTTCAGAGATATCTTTTTTTAGAAATTTATTTTATAATTGGTAGAGATTCCAAATTTTAGTTTCTAAAATATATTTAATATTGTTGAAAATTTAATTTTCGGATGTTTAAAGAGTTAATTTTATTTTGAAAGATGGCAAGGCAAGAGGAGTAGATTTCATTTTTTACTTTTTTCACCCATTTTCTGCATATTAAGCAAAGTCTATGTTTTTATTTTGTCCAATTGGTGATGTTAAATTGCAACTGAATTTAGTTGATTGGTATTATAATGCAAGGGCAAATGTGAAGGATGAATTTGTGTGGTTAGTAATAATATGTTATTTTTATGGTAAACTATTGTGGAAATGCTATTTGACAAATGTTTATTTTTGTTCACCTACTACAATTGCTTTGCACATGTACACAAATTATGAAAGTCGAAAGGCATGCGAATTATCTGAAAATTCATGTGCATCAATTTTGTTTTACTGAGATGGTTTATTTCAACAGGTGACTATTACTTACATTCTTGCTAGCCATCTTTAGACTGACTTATTCTTACATGGAATTGATGTAGTTAATTTTTCATGCCAAGTAATATCATGCATTTTTTCTTGGAAACCTATGGTGCATCATGCCATAATGTACTTTACTAGGAGGAAAAATGAGGATAAGTATAGTATGATAGTTATAACTTCTGATGACACTATTTAAAATAAGGAAAAAATCCATAATCTACTATCAATGTCACCTCTACTTTTGAAAATCTTGAGTTGGGACATTTTGGTGAGATTTAGGGAGTTATAGGCTTGATTTGTTTAGTGATGTGTCTACTTTGTTTTTATTTTTTTGAAGCCTAGGTAGACAAAACTCTTTTTCTATGTTAATTAGTCTTATTATAGACAAGTGAAAATTTTAGTAATAAAAATACTAAGCAATTTTATTTCATTTTTTGTGAAGGTTTCAATGAAAAATGCTAAGCGTGATGTTTATCTTCTAATCATTGTTGTATTCTATCTTTAATTTAACAAAATAAAAATTCATATTGATCTTAATCGAGTTTGTCTTTATTTTATCTTAGTTGCATTGAAAACTTGTTCTAAAACTTAGTTGCATGGTTTTTGGGAGAGATATTTTTATCTTTTTTTTTCCTTTACATGATTTAGCTTAGGAAACTTGCAAAAGAAGTGATAGAAGATGAATATCAATAATGTCTTCTATACAAATTGATTATTTAATTTATTATTATTTTGCATTTGCTGACTTGTTTTATATTGATGAAGAAATAAAAATGTATATATTTTCATACATATGACATATCTATAAATTGAAATGTTACTGAAAATGTACTCTTAAACAATTAATCAAAATGTTGTAGTATTACTTCTTGTGACAACAACAAATCAACATTTTTGTATGTTAAATAAACTACCATTAATGATTTGAAAAGCTGTCGAATTGTCTAATTTTTTTTGTTTTATCTGTAGGAAAGTTTATTACTCTCTATTTATATCATTACCCTAACGTTACTCTTTTACTTGTCTATGTAAATGACATCATCATCACTTACAATACTCCTTCCTTAATTTCTCATCTTACTAAACAACTTAGCAAGAATTTTGCTTTAAAAGATTTAGGACAACTACACCATTTTCTTAGCATTAAAGTCAAGCACTTCTCTAGTGGTATCGCCATTTCTCAAACAAAGTATGCTGCCTAAACCTTTTAGAAAAAAAAAACACATGCTAACAACTAAAAAAATCAACACTTTGTTGCCCCAAAATCAATCAAACTTTCAAATTATGACAATCCAATTGACTCTTCTAAATATTGTTTATATTGTTGTCTCTAATATCTCACCTCTACTTGATTTAATCTCGCATACAATATCAATCTTGTGTGCCAACATTTTCAAAATTCAACCTAAAAAGACCTTCAAACTATCAAATGCATTTTTATGTTACATAAAATGAACATTAATAGATGATATTGATTATTTCAATCAAAGTTTTCTTAATCTTAGTGCCTTTTGTGGTGCTATTAGGACATAATGTCAAACACATGGGAGAAGCACCATTATTTTTACATTTTTTTGGATCACATTGTATATAATGGGTTTCAATGAAACCACCCACTATATTCTATTTAAGTGCTAAAGTTTAATGTAGAGACTTAACAACCACAATTGTTGAATTTATATGGCTTCAATATTTACTACATGACCTTGACATCCAACTTGAACATGACCTACTCATTTTGTGAGACAACAAAAGTGTCATTTACATATCTCACAATCTTATTTTCCATGTCGGCACTAAGTGCATTCCTATTTATTATCATTTTATAAGAAAAGATGTTATTGTTAATAATATCCGACTTTGTTAATTATTCATTGCTTAACAAATCACATGTGTTTACAAAATCATTGCCAAAGGACTCTTTTACTTCCTTTTCTTACGAGCTTGACTTTTATTTTATATCACTACCAAGCTTGTCGAGATGAAATAAAGTGAAACCAACCTCAAATCACACCTTAATTACAACAATTAACTAAGACAAAACGAATAAAGAATAATGAAATACTTATGAACTACTAGAACCAAATATAAATAAATGTACATCCCTTATTCATGGAGTCAAACCAAACCAAATTAATCATCATCAACTACATGTTGATATATCTCCTTTTCTGTTTCTATTTTTTTTTATCATTAGAGATATGTATGTATAATTTAACATTTGTAAAAGAAGTGAATTCATTGAATAAAAATCATTAGATATTATTTTTCTTTAAATTCATTAAAACTCACCGATCAATCCCTCGATTTGGAAGCTTGTTCGATTATAGAGCTCCATCGGGTACGTATAAAGCAACGAGGAAGAGTTATGAGGAAGAGTTATGTGATGACGAATCGTATTCGAATATCTTTGTATCATTGTGACACTCGAACTTTAATTGTTTTCTTGGAGTTTGCTTCTTTAAATTCATGATGCTCTTATGAAATTTCTTTTTATAGCCAAATATTCAAAATAAGTAATTCATGACCAGCTAAATCAATCTAAAAAGATAACTAAAGAGTATGATAAATATAGAGTATAAAATAAATTTTTTGTGAGAAATAAACTATAGAAAGATAGAAAATGACAAAGAAAAATATAAAATAGAACAAAAACAATTTTTTAGAACTTAAAATTATAATTAAATAATTCTTTTTCTATTTATAAAAATAAGTTATAATAATTTCAAAATTAACTTAAAAAATTTTAATCTCTTTTGTCGAAACAAACTTGCATGTTTTTTTTAACAAGAATATCTCTAATAAATAACATAAGACTAATTTTTTAAAGACATAAAAATAAAATAGGTAAAATTTGCCTCTTTTAAGTAGATTTTTTACTCTTATGACCAGAAATGAATCTCTTGATAGGATATTGAAAAAACTCATTATTTAAGGGTATAATATATGCCTAATTAGCATAGAGAGATGACAAAGTTAGAGAGACCGGGGGTAGCAGCAGAAGGTGTGGCAGTCCAACAAATTCCAATTTGCATTCACCTGAGCTCCGACAACCTCGCTTACGTGTTATGTGCTGCTTCCACCTCCAATGTCAGCCAAGTTGAACGTTTCTCGTCCTCTCCTCCTCCTCTCAAGACACCACTCTTTCAATTCCCTCTTCCTCATCAACCTCCCCTTCCCTCACTCCCACTATTCCAATTCCCCTTCTCACTATTTGTCTCAGTTTCTCCCTCTCGGCACTTCGAGTCTCAACTCTCTCAACACAATCAACCCACGGGAACGCCGCATAGTGGTCCTGGGGTTATCCACCATCATAAAAAACGAACAGGGTTTCGCGCTCAAGGGCTTCTCCCTGCGCTTCTGCCCCTTCTTTCTCGTCAAGATCATGAAGCTGTTGGAGACCCGTGCCGCTGCGTTTGCGTTCTTCAAGTTAGCCTTCGGGGACGGTGCTTCGGAGGAGACCCTCCGTATGAGTTGCGTCGCGGCGCATGTTTTGGCGGCGCAGAAGCTTCAGCTGCTCGCGCAGGACGTCGTTTCGTGGCTCATTGCGAGGGTTGGGGCTGCTAGAACCAAGGAACTGGTGGAGTTTATGTGGAGGAATCATGCTATGTACGAATCTGATTTTTCTGTTTTGAATACGCTTATGCGGGGTTTTCTGAATGCGGGGATGAGTTTTGAGGCGTTGGAGATTTTGCGTAGGATGAGGGATGTGGGAGTTAAGCCAGGTTTATCTTCGCTAACCATTCTCATAAGGTTGTTACTTAGGGTTGGTGATTATGGTAGTGTTTGGAAGTTGTTTAAGGATATGGTCTGCAAAGGGCCTCGTCCTTCGAATATCACGTTTAATGTGATGATTTGTGGATATTGTAGACGGCAGAAGGTTGTGATTGCGGAAAGTTTGTTGCATTTGATGCCTAAGTTTATGTGTAGTCCTGATGTTATTACATTTAACATTCTTATTAATGCTCACTGCGTTGGGGGAAGGACTTTGGTTGCGATTGATTGGCTGCATTTGATGGTTAGAAGTGGCTGTGAACCGAGCATTGCCACGTTTACTACCATTATGCATGCACTTTGCAGGGAAGGGAATGTGGTGGAAGCGCGAAAGCTCTTTGATGGAATTTGGGATACGGGAATCACTCCAAATGCTGCGATATATAATACGCTGATGGATGGGTATGTCAAGGCTAGGGAGGTTGGTCAAGCTAGCTTGCTTTATGAAGAGATGAGGACTAAGGGCATTTCTCCTGATTGTGTGACTTTTAATGTTTTGATTGGGGGGTATTATAAGTATGGGAGAAAAGAGGATTGGAACAGGTTGTTGAAAGATTCGATCATATCTGGATTGTTTCCAGATTGTTCACTGTGTGATGTAACAGTATCATGGCTATGTTGGGCTGGCAGACTTGATGAGGCCATGAAATTATTGCAAGAACTGCTTGAAAAGGGACTGACTCTTAGTGTTGTTGCCTTTAACTCGGTAATAGGAGCCTATAGCAGGTCAGGTTTAGAAGACAAAGCTTTTGAAGCCTATCGTATTATGGTCAAATGTGGTTTCACTCCTTCATCGTCCACTTGTAATTCTTTGCTTATGGGTTTGTGTAGGAAAGGATGGCTGCAAGAAGCCAGGATTCTTTTGTATAGGATGTTAGAGAAGGGGTTTCCCATCAACAAAGTAGCTTATACTGTGCTTTTGGATGGCTATTTCAAGATGAATGATTTGGATGGGGCTCAATTTCTATGGAAGGAAATGAAAGAAAGAGGTATATATCCAGATGCTGTTGCCTTTACAGCCTTAATAGATGGACTTTCAAAAGCAGGTAATGTCGAAGAGGCATATGAAGTGTTCTTAGAAATGTCAGCTATAGGTTTTGTTCCTAATAATTTTGCTTACAATTCTTTGATTAGTGGGCTCTGCAATTGTGGGAGGATGACTGAAGCAGTAAAGTTGGAGAAAGAGATGAGGCAAAAAGGCCTTCTTCCTGACACCTTAACCTTCAATATCATCATTGATGGGTTTTGTAGACAGGGACAAATGAAGTTTGCAATTGATACATTTCTTGACATGCAGCGGATTGGTTTGCTGCCAGATATTTTCACATTTAACATATTAATTGGAGGATACTGTAAGGCGTTTGACATGGTTGGTGCAGGTGAGATTGTTAATAAAATGTACACATGTGGGCTTGACCCGGACATCACAACCTATAATACACGCATGCATGGTTACTGCAGAATGCGAAAAATGAATCAAGCAGTTATCATTTTGGATCAGCTCATCTCTGCTGGTATTGTTCCAAACACAGTGACATACAACACTATGCTGAGTGGTATTTGTAGTGATATATTAGATCGTGCCATGATTCTTACTGCAAAATTACTTAAGATGGGTTTTTTTCCAAATGTGATTACAACCAACATGCTGTTGTCTCATTTTTGCAAGCAGGGGATGCCTGAGAAGGCGTTACTATGGGGTCAAAAGCTAAGGGAGATTTCCTTTGGTTTTGATGAAATCTCCTATAGAATACTGGACCAAGCTCACCGTTTGATGCAAGATGATGTTGAACTTGTGAGAGGAACATATGAAAAGGGCCTTTTTATGGATTTCCTAATGTACATTACATTTGACTATTTTTCAAGAAATAAACCTCAGAAGATAGAGAATGAGAATAGTGTAATGTTGATTGAAAGTCAATTCATTGCTTTGTGAACTTGATTGTTTCATCTTTCTATTATCCTTGAAATCTTCCATGATTTTGTGTAATCATGAGAACAATAAGTTGCACTCGTTGATTGGCTACTTGAGCACTACATGAAATATGTGGTGACAGACTCAATATGTTAGTTAGGTGGCATAAACTGTAAGAAATCATTGAGGAATTGATTACCCTTTTCGAAGATGAATATCATTGGTTATTACTGCCTATTCTGGAGGGCTTTTATGTATTTCTCCATGATAATTGCAGCCATCTGTTTAGAGGGCTGCAAGGGAAGCATAGTTTGATTCTGTGTTTGAGGCCTTGAGAACGTTATCAGTCTGAAATGTGATTGAATCTACTGAACTTCAGGCAATGGAGTATCTTTTGTAAGTATAGTAAATCTATGTAGTATGTACATCTAGAGAAGTTATGATATCAAATCTTGCTTGTGCCTGTCTGCCTCCTGTTTTTAGTATGTGTTACTGAGGCTGCAATGCACACTGGCGGGATTTAAGATTTGATTAGTTTCATTTTTTTGTTGTGGGAGGGGGGGCACTTGAAGTTAGTTATGGTTGCATTGATTTGGGCATTATGATTGAACATTGTTAACAAACAAATCTCCTAAAAGTCTAAGCGATAAGATGAAAGCTTAATAACTATGGTTTTATATTTCTAATGAATGTCTTGCTGAAGCTCATTTGTCTGATTGGTTTATTACTTGTCTTATTCCTGAAAAATTGCATATAAATATAAAAAATATTGATTTCTCATGTTAATAGTGTTTGATAGGAAATTAAAATGAAACTTAATGTTCTGACATTGTAAAAGAAAATTCTCATTGTATGAGAAACTGAAAAAAATTGTGTTTCCTCTCTGATTTCCTTGCTGAGGAAAAAATTAAGCTGGGAAATCAATGAACAACAATTTTTTGCGTGAGTTCATTAAGTAGCCAGGGAAAATCAAACAAATGATTTTGTGGGAGTTTATACGGTAAAATGAGAGTTTCTTATAATTGTGTTCTTTCTACCATAAATATATCAAAATATGCACTCATCGTCCTGTACATAAATAAATTAAAAACAGACCTTCTTGGACAACTCTGTGTGTACTGTGTACATGTGTGTATGAGTGAGTGAGAGAGAGAGAGAACAAAAAGGATTTCTTGTTGATATGCTTTTTGTTTTCATCATGAGGAAATTCCATTATTACAAACTTTGGTTAAGTTCTGCTTTGTTGATGTTTTGACGTATTTGGTTTAAACTAGTATTCTCTGTAATAGCACTATTTGCTTTTTATTGATGTTTTGACCTAATTTGGCTGCTATGCAACTTTTGGTGCAAAAGCAACAACTTGTTGTGTATCATGTCATAATAAATATCATTATCTATTTTCCTTAATGATCCTTCTGACCATGGTGTTAGATTTTTTTAATTTTAGTAGCCTTTAAAGAGGAAGGGAAGCCTCAGTGTTATGGTTAAGGTTGTTGCCATCTAACTAGGAGGTCAGAGGTTTGGGTCATGGATCAACCTCTTGCAAATGCTTGGTAAGGCTGCCAACAATCAATCCATGATGGGTCCGACCATTCCTTGGCCCCTTCTCGAGTTTTATAGTTTATAGTACCAGGTTGTCCCTTTTCTTTTCCAAAGTAGTTTTTCAAGATTTACATAAATGACAATGCTGTATGTGGCTCAGTAGCTCACATGCACCCTCCACAAAGCATTAACTGCTGTCCTCAGTTCATAATTCATTGGAAACATTATCTTCCTCACAATTCTCTATCAGCCTTAAACTCCATCCTTCTGTTGTCTCAAGTTAGTACTACCCCATCACATTAGTCTGCTCTTAATTGAGTTCAAGTCTAAAGTCACTGACACATCTATGCAATATGTTGGGATCTTTCATTCATCTATCTCGGAAGCAGGATTAGCAAATAGCAAATAATAAAAGATCTTGTGTTGAATTTGTAACTTGTCTTTCTTAGTAGAAGTTTTAAGATCAAATTGAATGTTTTCTATGTAAAAGTAAAATTTTCAACAAATTTAGAATATCATAATGGAAGTCCAAGATATTCATTGGAACTAAGTTTGGCTCTGGGCTTTCTATATTTCAGATAAATGAAGGCAACGAAACTGAGAAAATGAGACCAAAGCCAAGGCAATAATCTTGATGTTCAATTGCTCATTAGAGGAGAGAACATTAAAAGAATGATGAACAAGAAAGGATAAGTTTAGACTTTAGAAGCAAGTGACAATGCTTGGAATTATGGGGCAATGCTGAGAGGTTGGGACTTGAGCAGGAGGCTGCAGGCCATCCTAATGTTGTAATGTCAAAGAAACAAAACTTGGTCTGGTCTTCAAGTGAGATGTTTGAGAAACTTAAATTAAAAAAGAAAGAAAAAGAAGGGGAAGAACTACCAAGATGAAACCAAGATAAAAGACTGGAATCTGGATCGACCCGTGATGACCACAGAGTAACAGTCATGAAGAGGTAAAGAAACAGGTAAGAAAGAAATGGAAAGTCCAGAAAAAGCCATATGGAATGATGGAGTCAAATATATTATTGAGCTTCTTGCTGACTTCTTTTGGGACAATTCAATTATGGCCTAAATATATTTGGTTCTTATAGTTCATTTTGATTTTGGTTTTGGTCCTTGTACTTTAAGTTTGATTTATGTTCCTTATACTTTTACAAGTTTAGGTTTTGGGTCCAACTTGGATAAACTTCTAATAATTACTTATAGGAGAAGTAAAAAAGAAGGTAAAATGAATTAAATTTCTGTCATAAGATAAAATCAACTTATCACTGCAACTTTTATAAAAACTCTAATCTAATTTCTTCAAAAGTTGAGGTGCATAAGTTGATTTTAACTTATGAATGAAGTTTAATTCATTTTGTTTTTTATTTTCTTTTATCATAAGTTCATATTGAGAAGTTTGTCCAAAAAGACCTTGGTCCTTATAGTTTTATTCTGTTTCGGTTTTGATTCTTATAGTTTTATTATTTAGGTTTTTGTCTCTCCAGTACACTGGACATTGGTCCAAATGGTTGTACGCTACAATACACATGTTTTGACATATTACTGGTAGTAGGGACCAAAAATCAATTTTTTTTAAAACTATAAGGACGGAAAACTTAACTTCTGAAGTATAGGGACCAAAAATGTATTTAAACCTTCAATTATATTTGAAGAAGTTCACTATGTTTGTTAGTGAAAGACTAGGCTACAGCTATCATTACACAGAATCGTGCTTAGTGTTAAAGCCTTTTTTGGGTTTGAAGAAAGGAACCTGGGATGTATGTAGTTGGATATGTTGCAGGAAAAAATGGAAATTTCTCTCATTGGCTTGCTGAATTGGCAATAGTTGCTAGAATACTGAAGGAATGTGAAAAGTTAAAAAAATAAAAATAAAGTTGTCCAAGTGGAAGAAAAAACTTCAACTCCTGCAATTACTACTTGTACTTGAGGCTCTGTTTGTGATTGAGGTTTAGGAGAGGGAAAGGAAGGGAAGGGAAAGGGTTTTAGCAAAGTTTCCTTTGTTTGGGAGTTTTTAGGGGGGAGGGAAAGGGTCTGGGGATTCTTTAGAAGCTCTCCAACCCCTCCCCCCTTCTAATTAAATTACTCATTTACCCCAACCCATTTCCTGATTACATGTTGTTTATCAAACCATTGCACATTCACTCTTATCACTCTTGTTTGGCTTCAAAGAAAATTGTCACTGAGAAAATCTTTACCTCTCTTATCCCAACATCTGATTTGGATGAACCCTTAGCAGCCAACCCTTATTTCCTTTGTTCCTTTGTTCGATATTATACAACCCATAGCAGCAATGCATCTGTGCTTTCTGTGCCCTACCATGACCATCACATTGTGGTTGGGATTAGTGAAGTTGCAGCGAATTTCTCTACTTCAATTCTTCCTTGTTCAGACTCACTCATCAATGGCTATGCCCACAGGCCCCTTTTCTCCATCAGGTATGATGTTCAGTTGAAAATTCTCATATTTTCCAAAAAAATTGAATATTGCAAAATTAGATAGTTATGTTTGGAATTCAGGCAACAGTACCATGTATTTTTTTATGAAATAGAGATATTGGTTTAGCTCCTGATTATTTTTATTTGTTTGATCTATGGTAAAAATATTGAAACAAGGTAAGCTAAATGCTTGCAATCAAATACACACTATAATTTCTGTGAATGGTGTTGTGTTGATCAGGTTTGCTTGGTGGAAAATTGTTTCAATTGTGAAGGTTACCTGTTGAAGGGAAGAATGTTGCTTGCTATAGTTAATTCTTGAACTGCATTAGGTGTATCTGCAAACAAGGGTGGAAGGCTTCTACATTTTGTCAGCAAGTAAATTAGTTCACCCACTGCCTTAGAAATTTGTTTCAATTATGTACATGTATTAGATTCGTAAATTAATCCTCAAAAACTAGTAATAGGAACTTGGGAGTTTATAGAATATTGTTGAGGAAAAATTTAGTGGACATGGTTTGTCAAAAAAAAAAAAAAAGGAAAATTCATTCATTGGTGAGCAATGCACTGATACATCTTATGTCTATATATAAAAGGATTCTTTTTAGGTAGGCTTTGTCGTGGATACTCAAACTATATAAACTAATTCTTAGAAGTGAAGCCTTTGTGCTGGTTGCTGTAATGGCTTAGCATTGGAAAGCATCGTATGTGGGAACTATGAGAAGAAAGCAACTTGGGATATGACTTAGTTTATGAAGGCCTACCTTCATTCTGAGTGAGACTTTACCAAATTTTTAAGAGACTTTGGACCATTAAACATGATGTAGTATCTTACCTGACAGGATGGTAGTCACTGACTCAAATTAAAAAATTTATCAAGAATCCAACCATGTAATTGTGCATACAACCTTGGAAAGTAGTACATGAGAAAGGGAGAGTATTAGGATGATAAAAGATAAAGTATACAATACAAACGATAGGTCCAAGCTGATTCTGATCTAGTTCTGTTTATAATGTCAAAATCGACTATTTGACTAGTATTTCAATGGTGTAAGGAATAACAATTGTCTTTTGGAACTCACTAATCTTTGTTGCTTTAATTTGTTAATGTCAGGCTTGCACCTTCAAATACGTGGAGCATTGAATATGCTGTTCCAGCTTAATGTCACTCTGGCATTCTCTTTCTTAACAAGTCAACTATCGCACCAACAAGTAATTTTGTTGCGAGCTCCCCATTTCATGATTTATTTGATTGGTTTTGTTAACATCAACCCTTAGGGTTGATTGTAAGCATCCAAAAGTGGTAAAAGGAATTATTCAAAAAGAAAGTATTGCATTAGACGAAAATATGAAAGTGTAATACATGTTTTCTTTTTTAATAAAATCTTGCTACTTTTAGTTGCTTAAAATTTGCTCTAAGGGCTGATGTTAACATTTTCTTTGTTTAATTTGTTAGTTCACTGGAAATGAAAACTAATCATGAGTTACTCTGTTAAAAACTTAAGTAGAAGGTTAACTAATCTCCCCAGCGTTGACATCATTCTTACCAGGGTGAAAGCATCACTAGTTGTAGTCAGCAAATTGAATTAATGGTTTAGGGAGAGTGGTGCTGGTCAAAATCAAAATTGATGGCCTGATCAGAGTTGTTCTCCATATAGATTCTGCCACGTAGGAAACCAACAAAAATGATCATTTCTGTGACTTCTCTCATACTCAAAAGTTTGGCACAGGCTTGACTACACATCTTAGTGTTTGGAGCTTTCATAAGGTCATCCTATGCCCTTATTGAGATTGTTCTTATGAATTGGTTATATCAGTCTGCAGTTGACAAACTGTATTTCGAGTGCAGTTTATTTTATTTTCTTTCAACTTTCTTCGATTGGCCTTGTCAGCCGCAAGACCATCGCTAAAATCTAAAATTAAATCATGCTTGTAAAATGTGATGTAATGCTGGAATACGTTGACTGCCTGATTCATGACCAGAACTACTTGTACAGGTATTGATTGAAGCTATTGCTTTACTAATTTTGTTGTATAGGTATTGAAGTTCCGTGATATTGGTCAATGCTGGTGAATAGCAAGTCAATCTATTGTGGAAGATTAGCCCATGGATTATGAGGTTTCAATGGAGACGTGATGTCTATTTGTTTTGTCTCCAAACTAAAGCCTACATAGATGCGATGGTCAAGTTCCTTGTTCGGAATGCTTTGTTTAACCTGTAGGAAACCTTTCTATTGGGTTAATTATAATATGCTGCATAGTCTTGGATACAACTATATAAATATGATCTGCAATTCTATAGTGCATGTTCAAATTTTATCTACAAATTCTATGACCATTTTTTTTTTCTTTTAATTGATAAGTGCCGTAAATGACTTTGTTGGAGACATGATATAGGTTCAGTCTTGTAAATTGGCTTTAATGTCAAATGTTTGGCAAAGCTTTTTGGAGGGAGAGAATATGTATTTTAATTTGAGCCCAATGTCTATTTTAAATACAAGGATGTATATAGTGAAATGGTTATTTTATATTAGAGTGCGAGGATAAAATATTGATTGTATAACTTTATATGAATGATTGAAATTATAAGTTATTTAAAATCATATGATTACTTAAAGTAGTTACGATATTTTAAAAAATTTATGACTTTTGTGTTTTTAATCTTGATAATTTATTATAAGATTTAATGGTAAATTTTTTGTTCTTATTTTTAAGCAAGGATTCAAGATCATGAGTAGGTCATTTATTTTAAAAATAAATAATAATAATAATAATTATTATATTATTATTATTATTATTATTGTTGTTATTTTTTTTTATTATTATTAAAATAAAAGATATAAATGCTAAAATTTTAAAATTTTAAAACATTTAATCATATGAATTATATACCTTATAATTGAAAATGCAAATACTTAGGAGATAATGGGTTCATATATATAAAATAAAAGGACAAAATACAATTAAGATATTTATTTATAACTAGTATGTTAATATGTGTTATTACATAAAATAAATAATTATTTATATAACTAATTTATAATAAATAAATATTTGATATATATAATTAAAATTTGTAATAAATATAGATATTTTAACATATAAATTATGTTTTAAATTTATAATAAATAATTTATATGCAATACAATATTATTTTTAATTATTGATAATTTATGTTAAAAATATTAAAATTCAATTTAAAACTAAAAATATTAAAAATAATATATTTAACTAGATAAATTGTTAAATTTTTTTAAATGCTTTTATAAAAATAAAATAGTTAAAAATACTTTTATTGAAAAATAACAGTTAAAAATATTATTGTTTAACACTTTTATTTAATATAGTTTTTTTAATTTATATTTAAAGAGAGGATTTTATCAAAGTTAGATACTGTATTTGCACACCCTCTATAGAGGTATGCCACTATATACCATGCAAATTTAAATGGAATTTTTTTTTCAAATTCAAATTCAAATTTAAATACAAATATAATTTTTAATTCAAATTGAAACTTAAATGCAAATGTAAGTGTAAATTTAAATTAAAACTAAAATCCAAATATAAATTAAAATTAAATGAATCCAAATTCAACTTCAAATATAAATATAAATTTAAATGCAAATTCAAAACCAAGTGCAAATGGAAATTCAAATTCAAATGCACGTGAAAATTCTCATGATCTTGTTATATAATTACTGCTAATTTTTTTTTATATAATTACTGGTTACTTTTTTTAATATATGCTTCTAGGATTTAGTTAAAAAAAAAATGCTAACATGCTATTATAACATTATATACTCATGATCATGGACAGAGAATAATTACGCAAATAAACGGTCATCGTTTCAGTCTTCCACCATTCTATTACTAGTCCTAAATGGTATCAACTTTAGTATTGTTAATTTGAATTGTTAGGTTCTAAGTTTTATTGTAATAACCTTAATAAATATTTAGCATCTTTTATGTTACTTTAAAATAAATTTATTATATAAAATCATGACTATCAATTTTCAATTATATTTAAGTTATTGTTGTATTTATTTTAATAATTTTATCCTTTAATAATTGTACTGATTTTTTAACTGTTTATTATCCAGGTTTACACATTACTTAAACTATATTTGGCCTACTTTTTATTCAAAATTGAAAGTTAAAGTTCAGAATAAAAAAATCGTAAGTAAAGTTTTATATTTTTAGAAGCTCTATATTTGTCAGTTTTTATTTTTTTTAATTTAAAATAGATGACTTAAAAACATATTTGTGTATGATATAAAGATGAGCACGAACTCTATGACTCTATCAACCCAAACAATTGTAAAGAAGAAAGTTTGGGTGTTCACTTGGTTTAGATTTTGAAATCCAAGGAGATTGATTCAAATATTAAACTTGAGTTTATAAAATCTGATCTAACTTTAACCAATAACATTTTAGAAAATTTGTTACCTCGTGTAACTTTATAATTCTATAATTTTTATATTTCATAATTTTATAATTCCAACTTTTGAGACTATTCATAATTTTTATTTTTTTATAATTTTTATTTTATTATTAGGCATAATGATCTAACTCAAACCAAATCAAATATGACCAAATTTTAAGTTGTATTTAAAAAAAAAACCAAACCAACCAAAACTAATTAACATTAATCGATTTTAATTTAAATATCTCTTAAATCTGATTCAATTTGTCCCGTGTTCCTTGTTATTAAAGTTTTTAAGAACTAATTTTTTTATTGTTTGAGCGATGGAACCAGATAAGTTAAAGTAAAATGTAAGAATTAATTCTTTTATAAGAACATATTCTTAACATTAAGCATGCATTTTTTACGAGACCCGTTAAGAAATATAAATACGTAAGGTAACTTATAAAACCTGTTTAAGTTTTTAAAAATTTATATTATTAAAATGAAAATGTGTTAAAATTCTCAATCTCACGCAATATCATAGAACTTAGTAAAAAAATGTTAAGTAACACTAATCGTGTTCACCGTTGGTATATGCCATTATTCGAAATTCATTTTTTGAGTTGTTAAATGTGATTTAATAATAATCGGTAGAATCTAATTCGATACTTTCTTCGATTTTTATAATAAAAAAAAATGTGATTTAATAATCAATAATTTTATCATGGGCTTCAACCTATACTTTGGTCCAAGCCCAACAGGAGAGAGTCCTCCCCCAGTCCCCCGTCCATGCCAATAAATAACTAAATTTTGCTCTAGTGCGCTATAAGAATGTAGCCGCTGAGGACACTCATTTAGGGTTTTCATTTCTCCCTTTCTAGCTTCCTTGTATGATTTTTGTGGTCAGATAAATTTTTTTTTTTATTTGTGTGTCTACTCGATGATGGTGAGGGCTAAGGCATATGGGAAGAGCAGTATTCAACTATGGCTCTGAAAAACTTGTAGGTTCTCTACAGGGTGCCCTGCCATTCAAGCCCTTCACATTAAACATATGGCATCATAGTACGGATTTTGTGCTTTGTGGGTGGCTCTTTGATTTGGGATTTTGGTCATCGGAAGGTCTTGCCTTCCTTTGCCCAATTTCGCTCTTCCTTTCCATCTCACATCTTTTCCCCACAAATCCGCCTCCAAACGCCATTACAATATAACCACCATTTTTTTTTTCTTGATTTGTTTCCTTTTATTCTGGACTAGATTATTAGATCTTATTTTAGTTATGAGTTGCTATTTTGTTTTTGGCATTAAGTGAATTTTTAAATGCGTATTTTTTGTTAACCTTTGAATGATTTTATATTATTTTGGGTTGTATTCTTGTTGTTGGGTCAATGCAATACACGGAATATAGAACATTTTTTTTAGTTTATTGGCTAGTATTGAAAATTAGGAATAAATGGCGAGGCATCTCGCCATCATATGTAGAATATTGTATTTGATTTGTTCATTTTCATTACTCATGACTCATGAAGTATAAGTGCTCCATCCTGTGGTCGTGAAACATGTTTGTCGATATCTGATCAGTGGCTTCTTGCCATTTGTGAATGTATATATGGATGTTGTAAGTTTAAATTGTTTAGTCCCTAATGCATTTAATCAATTGATCCATTGTAATCAGATGCTATTACTGCAAATTGGCTTTTGAAATAAAATGCCCAATTTTCCACAAACAATTTGGTGCCAATTGATGGAATGTGCTTCATATAGTGGCTTCAACAAGTACAGTAAAGGCACGGATCCTCCAATCCAAAAAAACATTAGTGTCCAGTTTTTAACTTCCACCATTGGTTTATGTTTTTTAATTTTTATATTAAATAATAAAATTCCACCATTGGTCTATGTTTTTTAATTTTTATATTAAATAATAAAATAAATTAAGGGTTGAGATCTCATCCAGTATTTTTTTTAAAACCGGATTGCGATTTCTCATGTGTAGTTAATCCAGTCCTCTGCCTTGAAATCTGGTTGTAAGTAACAGGGTTTCTTTACAAACAAAATGAACTACAATATAGCACAAATTAAGTATTTCAAGTAAAATTTTACATATCATGTTGATTATAAATTCAAATAGAAATAGTAATTTCAAAAATATATTGTTTGAAAAATATTTTTTAGGACATTGTAGGAGACACCTTATGGTGTCCCCACTGAGTGAATTAGTCTTGTGATCTAGTAGAAGAGAGAAAAATATGTAGACGAGGGTAATAAAGTATAAAAATACGGTTTTGATATTAAAAAATCTTATACAAATAATCAAACTTCTTTTACAAGAAACACGGCATTGTTGCTTATTACAAGTGCTATCTATAATAAACATGCATTATATAACATCATTGGTAGAGTTCTGGTCTAGATAGTCTAGGCTTTGGAATAACTAGTGGCTTCATTTTCTTGACAACAACGCCAAATTTGCTTGAAAATTCAAGCACAGAGTCACTAGGCAAACTCCACTCAAAAGAATGCAAGAAGGAAGCTAACATAATCATTAGCATCTTCTCAGCAAGAAGAAGCCCTGCACAAATTCTTCTTCCGGATCCAAAAGAGGTACTCAAATCTTGCCAGCATCACTCAGACACCTCTCGTCGATTTGAGTAAGATATGTAACCAAAGATTTTTATACTATTATCTAATTATAACCCCGTTCCTTGATATAAAATACATTTTTCACTTTTTATTGCTAAACATTTCTGCAACGTCTAATTTAATTTAACTAATTAATCTCAATGGTTACACAACAAATTTAGACTGTTTTGATACATTTTCTTGCAGCACATTTTTAAACAAACCCCTTCCAAAACCCAATCTTCTATCATTGCTTGAGAATTAATAGCTTGGTCAGTAGGCAAAATATGCCCAGCCCCCAAGACCACAACATTGGTGAGAGACTTCCAATTTTGTACATACCCAGCAACCTCTCCATTCACCTTCCATATCTTCCTTTCAGCATCCAGAAACTCCACAATCCCTTCCCATTTCACTGTCTTCACCCAAACCTCCGTTTGCACCATGCCATCCCTCAAATCATACTGACCTTGATATAACAACACCCTGCTCCTCCTTACCAAGTATTCCACCATATATTTCACACTTTTCATCACATCAGCATGCAATGCAGCCCCAACAACATCACTACATATCTCATACACAAACGATTCATTGACCCCAAGGCCTTCTTGACTTCAGCCATGTTCAAGAATTGCTCAACCAAATCATCCCGATAAGGAACCTTCCTTGTATAGTCATACAAAGTAGCCAACCCAGTCATGTTTTGCAACATGTTCAAGACTTCGTCTCTCGCATCGGTTACTTCACTCCAATTCCCATTTGTGTCAATCGAACTGCTTCCAATTGAGCCTTCTCCAACTCATTCTATTCAATCCAACATAATAAGCATTCAAAGCATGAGTTTCAGGATCAGTTAAACCATCTCCAATAGCCACACCAGCCAAGTTCACTTTTTCAGAAACCCACAACTGTGCATTTTTCTTCTTCAATATGTAATACCCAATAGCAGGTATATACTTGCCAGCATAGTTTTCCCCAGTAATATAAAAAAAAGAGCGTTGCTTGAAAACAGGATCAAGTTGAACAGACTCGATTATAGCAGCAAAAAGGGGAATGAATGAGTTGATTCTGATGAAGCTGGGAGGGGAAAATGAAAGGAATAGAACCAGAGGAATAGAAGGATATTACGGGTGATCAAGATGATTAATGCCATGGAAGGGAGGTCTCTGTGTGATTGTGCACTGGTGCAGAGTAGTGTTTAAAGTTAGGGATGGATAATAAACAATGGGTTAGAATTTTAATAAAATAAAATAAAATACAAAACATGTTACGCGAGGGCTTTTTTTTTTTTTAAAAAAAAAACTTATCTTTTTCTCCTTCTTGATGCGAAAATATGGACTCTAGAGATTTGAGTTAGAATTGGAATGCGCGCAGGAAGACTCACAGAGTGACAAATTTTAAATATAATACTATTTTTTAATTTATTAGGCTATTTTAAAACAAATAGTAAAAACTTCTCAAATCAATAGTTTTTAAATAAAGTTACCCCTCGAATCAACCAATAATAAAAAAATAAAAAAATAAGGTAAAAAATAAAATATTATTTATTATACTATTTAAAAATACGTATTTATGAAAATTTTTAAACTAAAAAAGTAAAATTTTAATTTTAAGTAAAAATAATATTAATGATATATATAATATATAATTCTGGATCTAAATTTTGTTATTTTATATAACAAATTATTTAAATACTTGTAAAAGTTTAGTCTCAATTTAGTAGACATGAAACAAGACGACAGACAATGACAAAAACATATAAAATTGTTTGTTATTGAAGTAATAGCGAGCAGATAAATAACTAGTGAATGATCGAAGAAACAGTATTTAATAATAAATTATAAATTTAACCTTCTAATTCAAATCAATTATTTGGTCACTATCATTAATTAAAATGCGAGTTTCCAATTATAAATAATCAATTATACGTATTGATAATCAATTATCTGCATATCGATTTTCCTAATCAATTAAGATAAAGTATTTAATTGATTATATATTTATATAATTTTAATATATTTATATATTTCTAAATATACTATATGTATGTGTTTTTAATATATTTATGTATTTATTTTTAATAATAATATAAATATAAATATTTGATATATTTTAATATATTTATATATTTATTATGTATTTGTATTTTATTAATATATTTAATAAAATATATATTTAATTTTTTAAAATAAAATTAATATTTATATATTAAATTAGATTAAAAGATTAATTTATTGAATTTTTTAAAAATATTTATATAATTAATTAAAATCACTTATATATTCATAATCAATTAAAAATTATATAATCAGTTTTATATATATATATATATATATATATATATATATATATATATATATAACCGATTAAGAATTCGATTATATGTATTCGTAATCGATTACAAATATATATAATTAATTATTTATATATTTAAAAAATTATGTAATTTTTTTGTTATATATAATTTTTTATATTTAATTAATATTTTGTATATATGTTTTAAAATTAATTATATAATTAAAATTTTATTATTTTATATATAAATTTTTTATATATGATTTATTTTTAAATTAAAATTATATGTAATTAAATTTTGATAATGTTAAAATTATTTTTTGGAAATAAATATTTTATATGTATGATAATATTAAAAAATTAATTATAAAATTTATATTTATTATGTTATGATAAAAAATATTATATATTTTTTATTTTTAAATAAAATTATTTTATAAGTTCAATAATTACGTTTGATGTTATATATAAGAATAAAATTATAAATTATTAATTTTTATATTTTATTTTATCTTTTAAAATAATTTTATAATTTTATTTATTTTCTATTTTATTTTTACTTTAAATTTCATTTTATTTCTTATTTATTTTTCACCTTTCTTATTTCTTTCTACATTCCTCTTCTCTCCTCTATCAAAATCAGCTTAATGTTCCACCTTCCTTTAGTTATCTTCTACCTCCCCATTGCCATAGTTTTCCTTTCCGCAGACCCAAACAAGCACAGCAAGAGATGGAGCAAGTTGATTCAGAGGTTCAATGTTGAAGTGCAAAGGTTCGACACTGTCATCACTAAATCCGCCGAAGGAGCAAGTTGTTAAGCGCGCATTGTGGTTGTGGAGTAAGGGTTTTCGAGACTCCTCCATAAATGGAATATTGTGTTGTGGTTGCTGGCCATACACCTAAAACAACAGTTGGCCTGATGAACAAAAATAAAAGAAGTGAGATAGTTGGGTCTAATATATTAATGGGTTGCATTTATTGGTCCTGGTCAAAATGATCATTTGCACCAAAGAAAAATAAAATACTAGATCAAAATAGTGCAATAGTTTTTCGACCTATTTTTATTTGTCCAACTTAACCTATAGAATCAAACCTATCATATGTGGTTGTTGCCAAACCTTACCCCAAATATTAGCCGCTTTATTAATTTTATTGAGTCTCTAGGTATATGAATTTTTTGAAGTTCGATTTCAAGTGGAATGCCTTTTGAAATACTATTTTAAAAATTACAATATTTTTAGTTACTGTATTTCAAAAATAGTTATATATATAAAGTAAAAAATCGAAAAATGTTCGAAGGAAAATTTTACTTCGACTTTAAACTATATACGTTATAGATGAAGAGTTATATTTTATTTGTTATGTAAAGTGAAAAATTAAAATTAATTATTTTTTTAAATATGAGATTAAAAAATAATTTTAAATTTTATGAAAAAAATTGATCTAAATTTAAAAGAGTAAAAATATTTTAAAAATAAAATTGATCCAAATTTAATTGATGAAATTTGAAGTATAAAAAACAAAATTAGTTTAAATTGATTCAAAACGGTTTTATAAATATTCAATAATAAAAAAATATAATTTTTTATCAATTGTTTAGAAATATTAAAACATTTCTTATGTTACGTATTGTTTATAATTTTAGGAAAAAATGATACTTGGACCATATTTGGCCATTAAACAAACTTGGACTTTAATAGTGATTGTTTATTTATCTTTTCTTTTGAATTAACCCGTATAAATTATAAATAAATTTTATTTAGTCTTGTCTTTCATTTCTAAATTTATGTGTCACTTTTTTTTTTAAACTAATGATTTTTTTTTTATTTCTTCACATATTTAAAATGGCAAATGTTTATTTTTAAGCTTAGAACGACACCTATTTGAACACAAAAAGATCTCTTCTACATATATATGGACATATGAATAGTATGTACTATGTGGTCACGACCAACTTAAATAATACTATCATATTTTTAGAACTTAAAGATGAAGAAAAATAAAGTGTACGATGAATTATATTTATAAGTTTAAGAAAATATTATTCATTATTTTATTATTTTATTTATTTTAAATATTTATTATAAAAAGGAGAAAAATAATAGTAAATATTATATTAAGAATTTAAATTAATTTTAATATAAATAGAGATATTAATTACATTTTTTTAACATGGGTGTTATCTTCCTAGACTGATAGAATAAAATAATGGAGTAATAAATTAATGTGTATGGTGTATTTATTTAAAGTTTAATTAAAATATATTTCCAGTATAAAATTTTATATTATTATCTAATTATAAATTATTTATTGATTTTTGTAATTATTATTTTAAAAATTATATAAAGAATTATTTTTATTGATAGGCAGTGAACATCTTTATACAAATACAGTATGAAAATTACGATGACAACTTTTTCTTTATTATTGTCCATTTAAAAACTTACAAAATCAGTTAACAATAATAACTAATAAAATCAATAATAAACCTTTAAAATTATTAAAATAAAATTATTTATATTCGAAACCTACCTATTTAAAATTTTCACTTATATCAAATTACTAATTTTTGTTTTGCATATTGTTTAATAAAAAAATAAGTCGTGCAAACATGTTTCCATAGTCATTCAATTACGAATAATTATATATAATAGGTTTATTAATTTGATGATCACATCAAAATCATACCAACAATAATTTATGATTGAACCATGATAAAATTTATTATCGGAAACTCTTGATTAATATCGATTAAAATTTTGTCATAATTAACTGGTGTATCTTTTGTATGGATGAGAAAGTGTACATATTTGTTTTAAAGTTAATGAGTGAGAATTATGTCATCTCTCTTCATTTGGCAGTTTTTTTTCCCTTCTGTTACCAGTGAGACATAATTTTAATAAGAAAAAACACTCACACATATGTATAGTGAAAATGAGAGAAGAAGAGAGAATTTCTACACTTAATATATATTTAAGTCTCAAAATTGAGACAACTTTCGGTATAAATATTGACCTTTTATAGGCTTTACAAAATAATATAATATTAATTTTATAAAATCCATTTATGAAGGAACGCAAAGATTGGGCGGTGACTTGATTGTGTTCTTTTAAGTTGTGGCTAATTATTAGTCATGCCTTCAATGCAATTTTGACTTCTAGTTTTTACAAGTAATATAATATTACATTGAGGAAAACCCATCATTGAAGAAACCAAAAATGAATTGGTTTAGCATTGGTGCTCACCATGTAGATTTCAATTTCCAATTTCTAGGTGCAACTTTGTAACATATTGGTGTTGTGACAGTGCGGGCGCCTATAATTTGGTTCAATCAATAATTTGCAGTGCATATATACTTGATTTAATTACTTATGACATTGTCTCCCTTAAATCAATTATGCACATTAATTATTTCGAGCATTTTCTTCAACTTAAACTAGTTTTGCTTTTAGTGGTTTTGTAAAAATATGTAGAACTTGTTCTTCAATTGAACAATATTCGATCACAGCTTCTTTTTCAACTACCAATTCTCGGATTTTATGAAATCGAATGTTTTTGTACTTGGACCGCCCATGAAAAACTGAGTTTTTGGAAAGTGCAATTATAGACTTATTATCACAAAAAATCATTGTGGGAGTATTTTGCTTTTGATGCATTGCTTCAAGCATCCTTCTCATCCATATTGCTTGTGTAGCACAACTTGTTACAACTATGTGTTCTACTTCAACTATTGAGAGTGCAATTGTTGGTTGTTTCTTCGAGGACCATGCTACTGCTCTAGTGCCTAGATGAAAGCATACCTTGACGTGATTTTTCTTGTCTCAATATCTCCTACCTAGTCATTGTTTGTGTATCCAACTAGCTTTATATTATAATTATTATCATAAAAAATCCCCTCAGTCAGAGTACCTTTGATATATTTGAGGATTCTTTTTGCTCCCTATAAATGACATGCATGTAGTTCTTCCATGAATCTATTGAGCAATCCTACTCCAAAGACAATATTTGGTCTAGTAGTTGCCAGATATTTGAGACTTCCAATCAAGCTCTTGTAGTATGTTGAATCAATTCTTCTTTCATTGCTATCTCTTTTCAACTTCAACTTTTCTTCAACAAGTGTTGAGATGATTGACTTTGAATTCTCCATTTTGAATTTCTTCAAAATGTCTGCAACATACTTCTTTTGAGAAATGAAAATTTCATCAATCTGTTGAATGACCTCAATGGCAAGAAAATAAGACATCAGGTCCAAACCTATCATTTCAAAGCATCTAATCATGGCCTCTTTGAATTCTGCAATCATCTTTGAATTGTTGCCAGTAAACATTAAATCATCAACATAAAGACACAATAAGAATATCACCAGGATCAACAAATTTAATATATAGAGTATGTTCAAATGAGCATCTTTGAAAACCATTTTGCACAAAGTAAGGATCAATCTTCTTGTACCATGTTTTGGGTGCTTGCTTCAAGCCATACAGTGCTTGACACGGGTGAGTTCTCCTATTTATAGAGGTTGGGTTTGTTTGCACCGGCGGCCCATGTGGTGCAATCCTCGGGACCCGATGCTCGGGGATATCAGCGTGTAACTCGCAGTGCAACGCATTGAGAAAGCCAAGGTATTATCGACTCATGCCACATAAGCCAAGTTGTGCTGACATGTCATCGGCACGACAAGTACACTTGTCCCCTTGAGTCACGAGGACTCGAAGAGGGACATGGTGACTAACTCGTGCCGTCGTCACGGGTGGGGCGTCATGTAGGGGTTCTTCGAGTCTAGCCAACATGTCCTCAACACCAGTTGGCGTGATGGCATCATCAGATTCTTCCTCGTCATCTCTTCATCCTCGTTTTCATCTTCAAGCACACCCAACGTCGAGTCTATTCGAGTAGTGGCCAAGGTTGCATCTTGGCTGACCGCTGCTCCATCATAAGCTACTATGGTAGTGCCCTTGATAAAGGAGGTCATAGCTGCGGATCGGGAGCTGCGTGTTTGTCTACAAAGGAGGGTGTTCCCTCCTATACACCTCCTAGGTTACGGTTGGCTAAGTGAGGAGATGGAGGCATACCCTTCCCGGTTGTGTTTGTGGGAGGCAGTGGTCAAGTTGTCTGAGGCCGCCCTAGTGGGGTTGTCGGGTTATGAACAGGACTTCATATTAAAGCCCTACTCAACTGGTGAGTGGGCATACATGGGGGTGAAGGAAGGGGAGACCGACTTTTTTTACATGTACGAGACCTAACTACGGGACCTTGGCATCAGCCTTTTGTTTGATAGGTTTGAGGCCAACGTTCAACGAACCCTAGACGTCGCCCCCAGCCAATTACACCCCAATGAGTAGGCAACCATGCAGGCGTTTAAGGTGATTTACCATTGTCTTTGGATGAATCCCATTGTAGTCAAGTTTCTCCACTATTACGTGGTTTGCTTGGGTGCGAAGACTAGGAGGATGTCATTGATAGGCCATTCGAAGACTTGTCTCTTCACCGCCTATTTTACTTTGTACAAGGGGTTTAACAACCATTTTGTGATGGTCTAAGCAGTCAGCGAGGTCCCGTTCACCTCTACTACACAAGTTCAATGGCTGATCTCGGGATGGCATGTCAGCCCAGAAAAGGTCGGACATGGCATACTTGGATGAGCTCCTTCGGGGGATGAGTTGTAGAGACCTAGTCAAACTAGTCTTTATTGATGGCCTCGTTAGGGCTTTGTGTGGTAAGACGTTTGTTTTTGGCACATAGTAGGTTGCCCATGCACTAATGTCTCTTGACTATTTTCCTTTTCCTGTACAGATCTTATGGGGAAATTTGATTTTCGCAGCTTGCAGAATAGATACAACACTGAGAAGGATGCAATCGACGAGGACACGACATCGGCTCGCGAGGACATGATAGATGAAGCTCGTGCCCCAATGCCGGTGGACGAGGCTGATAACTCTTGCAGGCTGAAGAGAAAAGAGTCGTCGCGCGAGGCCGAGGGCCTCTCTGCCTACTGGGGTCACAATCCATTATCGTCGCCTTGCGCAAGTGAACGGGCTGAGCGACAAACATTCGTTATGGGGGCCCGACTTCAAGCTGTGAAACATGATTGGTCCTAACTTCTAGTTGTTGTATGATCATGAGATGTTGGTGAAGGAAGGTCCCATCGCGGCCATGGAGTTTGTAGCTATCTATCATGCTCGCTCTTGGGCAATGATGCAATTTTGGTTTGGGGCCTTCAAGCATTCCTTGGAGCAGCTCAAGGAATAAGGTGCCCAGGTTGTGGAGCTCGAGGGGCTTCAGAAGGAGGTCTGCGCCCTAAAGGAAAAATTGACAAGTGTAAGACAAACCTCGAACGAGTTGCTAAAGGATGTCACGGTGGCTCAAGCCTTGTTGGCGAACAAGGATTAAGAGCTCGCCCAAGAGAAGGAAAAGGTTGCGTCCCTAATGGAGAGTTGACGAGTTGTGGTGGCGATGGCAGCTACAGATGAAGCCACTACTGTTGAGGCTTTGGGTGAGGTGGACAGGTTGGCCAAGGACTTGAAGGAGAATGAAGTGGCCATTATGGTCGAGCATGAGGCTAGGTTCGCGAAGACTGTTTGTTAGGTGGCCATGATTGCGTCGAATCTGGACATAATTGCTCTGGGTGTCCATAAGGACGTGATGAATGGGACGATGATGGATCTAGACGAGTTGTTTGAGGGTGAATCTTAATGTAATATGAATGTCGTCTTGTACTTGTCATTTTATGTTAATAAAGAGCGTTATTGTTACCCTGTGTTGATTTATTTTAAGTTAACTTATTTTGCGATGATCTATCTCGAATTAATCACGAGTGCACGAGTAGGGTGTGTGCAAGTGGATCGAGGTGTGGTCAACAAGAGCGCACACTTGGGTGCTTGAGCATTTTCGTGTTTGGATCTGAGTGGACCCAAGGGTGGTCGGCGGGAGCACACATGTGAGTGCTTGAGCGTTTCCACGCTCTGATCTGACTAGATTGAGAGGTGCTCGGCAGGAGCACACACACGGGTGCTTGAGCATTTTCGCACTCAGATACGAGTGGACCGAGTGGTACTTGGCGAGAGCACACACTAGGTGCTTTAGTGTTTTCGTGCTCGGGTCCAAGTGGATTGAGGGGTGCTTGACTGGAGAGCACATGTGGGTGCTTGAGCATTTTCGCACTCGGATTTGAGTGGACTGAGGGGTGCTCGATGAGAGTGTATACTTGGGTGCTTCAGCATTTCTGCACTCAAATTTGAGTGTATCAAGGGGTGCTCGGTGAGAGAATGTGTGATAAAAGTGTAAACGGGAGGGGTGGATTTATTCAAGATGCCTAATTAAAAAACCTTCTTGGTTGGTGATGTTCTCTTACAATGCCTTCCTAAAGAACCCAAGTATGCACTCTCACCGAGCACCCCACGAGGTACGAAAAAGAGTACACCATAGAACCTAACTAAAGTAATGTTTGAGATGGGTGAAATTCCATGTCATTGAGATGATCGTACCGTCCAGCTATTCCAAGTGGTATGCACCATTTCTAAGTGATTCTCGGATCTAGAATGGTCCCTCCTAGTTGGTTGCAAGCTTCCTATCTTCCTTCTTCTTCCTTCTTCTTCCTTGCGTCTCTAGTCCTTCGCCACACTAGGTCGAACTCGTCGAGATCCCAAGGTTAGACCTTTGAGTTGTATCTACAAGTTGCCCACTGTCGACAAGCTTCTTGCCTTATGCACACTTGTTCCTTAACTTCCTCTATTAGGTCGAGGCCTGTATTTAGGGAAGAAGGGTTTTCGAAGGGGTCGAAGGAGGTCCTTCTTAGCAAGGGTTCTCTGAATGTTTTGCCATATGGACTTTTGAACATTCTGAATGGTGATCTTAGCCAAGGGCTTGGCCTCGATCCACTTCATGAAGTAGTTGATGCCAACGAGAAGGAATTTGACCTATCCTTTGGCATCGTGGTTCGCCCACCCGAGTGGAATCCACATTAAGTACGTGTATTAAAGCATCTAAGTAGTGAGTTCAAATCTAATATTAAATATTTTATTTCATATTTAAATTAATTCTTGAGTGCCACATCATTTAGGTCCACGTCCTCTTTAATCCTTAATTAGATATTATTTGGTGACAACATGTTTAAATAAAAATTTATAAATATATAAAATTTCTTAAAAAGTTATAATTCTTACTATATAAATTTATTAAAATTCAAGTTACAAATCTTATAAATCTAAAAAAATAAATTAAAATTCTAAAATTTGTTTATAAGTCATTACATATAATGCTATAAAATTCACAAGATTTTTTTATATTAAAATTGTTTTTTAAAATCTCAATCTAATATATAAATTATATTTTAGATTTATGCTAAATATTTTATAATTTAACACAATGTTATGTTTAATTGTTATTATTTTTATTAAAACAATATATTTAAAAAGATAAAAGTTAAAAAATTCTAAAAATATTAAACAAAAACAATTAAAATTTCTCTCATTAAAAAGCATCTAAGAATACTTTTATTTAAGATAATTATTTTAATATATATATATATATATATTATCATATCATATCATGATATCTAATGCAGTTAAAACACAAAACTAGATAACATGTATTATTTAAAAGATTAATAAATCAAATATTAGATAATACAATGATGTATATTGGATTGAAATTTTAAAAAACTATTTGAATAAAAAAGTTTCATAATCTATATAGGAATGTAATTAACTATAAGACTTGTTTTAGGATTTTAAAAAACCTTTTTAAATTTATAAGATTTGTAGTTTAGATTTTAATAAATTTATATCATAAGAATTTATAAAATTTTAAAATATTTTGTACATTTATATGATTTTAAAAGTTTCTATAGATTTATAAAATTAATCATCCTAACTTAAAGTGTATTTAAGATGAGTGTTCTTTTGTTGACATCTTTGAGAACAAGTTCTCCTTTGGTTTAATATCAAGCAAATCAATGACTATGTAACGAGTTTTGTCAACTAAATTTGGAATCCCTTTTATAACATTTTAAATATTATTATTCTCCTCTTTATCTCTTACTTTTTTCCCTTTTAAATTAGATTTTTTTTTCAAAATTGACAACAATAATCTCGATGTTAACGTAAAGAGCTAGAATCTTTTCATTCTCGTATCTACCTTCCTTTCTTATGATGATTTAACTTTTCAATGTGAGCCTTCTAACTTAAAAAGGAAATGAGATGATAACCTATATGAGGTTGGTAGAGTGGTTTATAGTAATTTAGTGATATAAAAATATCATTATTAGGATAATCAACTCAACAATTGAACAATCACATATAATAACAATTAGCTTAGGTAGTGTAATTGAATCAGGTGAGGAAAAAATATTATACAATATTAAATACATATAATGAATTTAATCAAACAAGTTAATAAAGACAAAAAAATGATAGTAGAAAAAGTATACATGATTGGAAGAAAAATATGATTAAAAAAAAAAAAATTATACATGAGAGATGAAAAATAGTCGGCGATAAAAAAATCTTAAAATTTTACATAAAATGATTGGATTGGCATGATATTTATATAATCCACTTTACAAAATAATTCATTGAAATCTAGATGTTTTTGAATATAAGAAGATTTATATAAATAGTTAAAAATCTTAAACGAATACCACCGAATTTTATTATCTCATAAAAAATTCTAATAATTTTAATTAAATATTATTAATTTTTGTTATTTAAAAAAATAATATTCATAATTGAATATAAACTTGTCTATTTCTAGTCGTAATTGTAATCCAATACAATTGTAAATGTAATCCAATACATTCCCTAGATTTTTTATACTTTTATCTTCCTTTTTTTTTTTTTGAGACTTTGATCTTATTCTATTGATATCCCAACTTTAATATCTTATCACTTGACAAACTCTTAATTTCTATGAAAACAAATATAAAGAAGTCACATTTTTTCCATCATCTTTGTGTTTAATTTAACCAAATAAATCGTCAAAAGAAAACTAACAAAATAAAATATCTTTGTTTTGTTTTATATATTTGCCATCTAAACCGTTACGGATAACAAATCAAATCCTATTTGTTATCTAAATTGTGACTACGCTAATATGGGGGTAATTCAGTTGGCTCGCTTATCAAAATATCTCAGATCTATGAAGAGTACAGACTGTGTTGATTAAAAATTCCAAATGATAAAACACTTTCCTTTACAGAACAGATTGTTTGGCAAAACAAGTTCCCTTTTATTCTAAATAAAACACAGTAATGAACAGCTGTAATTTTTTGGAAAAAAAATATTGCCCTGAATTTGTACACTTAAATTCAACTAATTGGAGCTGAATAAAATTACTTTTATAAAATTTAAATGTAATTATAATAATTTTAAATATTTGAATGCAAAATTCCAAGTAATGGAAACTACAAATTAAGATTAATCACTCGCTAGTCATACCAATTCTTCTGTATTGACAATTTGAAAACAGAATAAAAACAAATATACCGTCGAATAAGAATAAAAAATAATAAAAGCCGCCAACTATAATTATATAACCCCATCACCCACACTCACCAGAAACAAGGCAACTAAGAAACCAATCGCGGTGTTCCAACAAAACTCCCCACCTTCGAAGGCGGCGCTGCCTCTAATCATGTCAAAACACCCCCACGCGCCGCCGCCACGGCCACTATACAAGCAGCAGTCGTGGTCGCCGGACATACTACGGGACGAGGCGTGGCAGAGGCGAAAGGACAACCACGTGAACGGCGACAACCGCTGCCGCCATCGGCTGAGCAAGAGCCTCTCGGAGGATGACCTAGAGGAACTGAAGGCGTGCATCGAGCTCGGATTCGGGTTCGATTCGCCCGAAATCGACCCGAAACTGTCGAATGCCATCCCCGCTTTGGAGTTGTACCATGCTGTTAATAAACAGTACAACATTCACAGCTTATCTAGGTCCTCCTCTTCATCGTCCCTTGTCTCCGATAGCGACATTGCAAGCCCCACCGCTATATTCAATCCAGGTAATTCCTCTTCAAAAATTCATAAACTTAATTTTCGTTGTTAATTCAATAATATTGTGATTACAGTTATAATTTTTTTAGATTAATTAAGGATCTAGAATGAACTTTTATCTTTCTTATGGACGCGGATTCCATTGTCACTAGGCAATTTTTGTCGGTATTCAAAAACTAGTTAAATAATTATAACAGTATAAAACTGTTTGCAATCAGATAAAATTGTTATAAGTTCTTTATTGGCGTCTTGTCTGGTAGGATTAGGATGTTTTCGCTGTTTACTACTTTCTCAGGAAATAAAAATGTGTACAAAATTGATTATATGATTAAATGATTAGATTTATTTTCAGTTGGGTGTTGTCAATTTCAATTTGATTAAATTTTGAGTGAATTTGGGGTTATTCTGTAGGGGATGATTCGGCTGCGAAGAAGACTCGATTGAAGCAATGGGCACAGGTGGTTGCATGTGCGGTGCGGGAGTCTTCTTCACCTTTCCGATCAAGTTAATTCCTAGTTGAATACCTCGGACATGTATATGAAACCCACAGGAACAAGACCAGTGTGAATGTGAATTAAATTGGACTCTAATTTGTTCATGGATAGTCTTCAGCAGTTTCTTCCAGATTTTTTTTTTTCTATTTATTATTTATGTTTCATATTCTTATTACCAATGGGATTTTAATGTGCATGTACATATATTTCCAGATTCAAACATCAGTTGTGTTAATTTGAGTTCTTTTACCATTGGCTAGGTGTCCGAGAGTCTGAGAGTTTAGGTTGGTTGACTGGTTGATGATTCTTTTCCGTATTAATATTGATAATAAACATTGATGTGTTTTTATTGTTTGTCATTTATATTTTGTCTTCAATCTCTGTTTTTATGTTTGGTAGATGTTCACGCAAATCAATAACACATTAATTGGTTGCATAAAAAGGAGAATAAGGAAAAGAAAAATACAAAAAGCTCTTTTCTTTTAACGCCCATTTGGAACAAGAAAAAATTGGATATATATCTTAATTTAAAATCTTTATTTTATGAAAGGAGAAGTAAGAAGGGAAAGAAAAAAAATAGTATTTAGAAAGTATTGAAAGCTTTTAAGGTTTCTAATGCATTAAGTAAGTGTATTATTTTCAATATTTTCTTCGAGAAATAGGAAGATTTGAAGGAGTATATAACATTATTTTTACGCCTAATCTATTCTTTTATTGAATGTAGATATAAAAAGACATTCTGTCGAGTTATAATTGGATGTCATATAAGATTTGTGCTGAGTCATGAATAGATGGAAGTGGTCTTTGGTTAAGTTGTGATAAGAGGTACACATTTTTTAACCTAAAGACTCAATTTGTAATTTAGATTATGTCCATCCTGTCTATGATCAAAATCTTAACCATATAATATTCCATATAAAACAAATTAACAAAATAATGAATGTACCTATATTGGTCAAATACAATTATGAGATGGGTTAATGACAATAAGGACTTGGTCAATTTTTCAATGAATGATGATGTCAAATTGGTCAGAATGTTTCTTAAATTGGTCAATTTTTTTTAGAAAGAGGATGGATAGAAAAATGACTATATTGGTTAAGAATAAGAATAAACAATGCACAAGGTAACGGTACAAAGGTTTTTTATACTTTCATTTACAAATTATTATATATTAATAAATTTGTTAAAATTTTTAATTATTATATTAATAATTGATTTTTATACTTAATTATATAATTTTTTTACATCAATAATATATGTCAATTAAACTCTAAAAATAATTCTAAATTTTTCTACAATATTCTTCTACTTGCTGTGTATAGAAAGTAGTAAATTTTTTCTAAAATTTTCAAGATATTAAACATATTTACTTTTCATTTAATATTTTTTATAAAATTTATTTTAAAAAGTTGTAACGTTTTTCATTAATTCATGATACTATGAAATTGTCAATCAGCTTCTTAAATTGGTCAATTTCTTAATTGGAAGGAGGATGAATAGATAATTGACTGTAGAAAAAATTCAAGTATCTCTATTTGTAAGCATCTAAACGACAATGAAGTAGCAAAATTGAAGCCGCGCTTCTGTGATCGAATGGTATGGCAAAGTTTTCCTTTTTTTTTTTATTCAACCAATGCTAAAATTATTTTGAATTTAAGGTGGCTAGGGGGTATTTAGTTCAAGTTGTGAGTTTAAAGTAGCTTAATTTTGATTTAATATTTTGTTTTAGTGAATTTTATAAATCCCATGACCCAATTAATAATTAAATTTTTATAATATATAAATGTAAATAGGTTGAATTAACATTTTAGTTCTCATAATATAGCTCTTTTAGCTTTAGTCCCTAAATAAAATTCTTGCCAATTTCTTAGTTTTATCGGTTTTTTTTTTGTTAATAATTATTCAAAATACAACATTAACACACCAATACTATTTCGGAAGCAGAATTTTTAAGATTTATTATTTATATTTCATATTTTGTTATTTACTAATGTAATTCTAATATATAGATGTGGCTATATATACATTCCAGACTCAAACATAGTTGTGTTAATTATATTTGAGTTCTTTTGCAAGTGATTAGATGTTCGAGAGGCTGAGAGTTTAGGTTGATTGACTGGTTGGTGATAATTCTTTTCAATATAAATATTGATAATAAATTGCATTGATGTGTTTGTTCATGTAATTCATATTTTTTCTTTGATTTGTGTTTTTATGTTTGGCAGATGTTCACGCAAATCACTAACACATCAATTGGTTTTATAAATATATATAAATTGTTAATTCCTGATTTTGTTTCTCTTTTTTTTTCTCTCTTAAATAATGCATAAAGCGATCTAATTAAAAAATTATAATAAATAATAAATAATATATAAAATAAAATAAGAACTAATCAAGTCTTTTGGACATGCGTGAGTCAAAGTAGTGACTTAAAGACTATGCTATTTCTTGTCCTCTCAAGTCTCTTTGAACGAGCATTCAAAGGAGTTCTTTGGACGAACATCCAAAGAGCCAGTAGAGCCAACACGAAAGCTCGACCTAGTTGCTCCTCCTTCATCCTTTGGACGAGTGTTCAAAGAGCCAATGTGAAAGCTTTGTTCTGCTATCTTGCTCCTCCTAAGGTTTTTTGGATGAGCGTCCAAAGGAGCTCGTTCTATACACACGTCCATAGAGCTAGAGACAAAATAGTTGTTTGACAGCTCTATTGTCAGTAGCTCCAGCTTTACCATCTTGAATTTTTCGATTGACAACTCCTGCTTAGTTTTCCTGATTGACAACTCCTGCTGATTGATAACCCCTACTCAGCTTTCCTATTGACAACTCCTGCTCAGCTTTTCTGTTGACAACTCTTGCTTAGCTTTCCTATTGACAACTCCTGCTTTGTATTACGACTTCACCTAACTGAATTGTTGGTAAATTTTACTAGAGACATGTTGAATTAAACAAATAATTTATGGAAGTCTATAAATACTGAGAGTAAACCAAATTCATGGAGGGAAGAGGAGGAAAGATAACGAAAATGAAAGGAAGAGAGGAGAAAGCTAAAAAAAAGAAATTGAGAGAGGGGGAGATAGAGCACAAGTTTGCAAAAAGATAGGAAGTGAAGGAACTCATTTGCGCAAATTGGTATGACTAATCTTCTCATTTTTAAAACTCTCTGATTTCACCCCATGTAGTTTGATTTCATAGCCTTTGGATGCCTTTTTGGATGGTTCCTTCTCCTTTTCTTTTTGCTGCTTACTGTTATATGCTTTTTCTATTACATTGTTCGTCCATGTCTTCGTCCATGTCTTTGGACACGAAAGCCAAAGGTTGACCCCTTTCCCTTTTTCTGTTATCTATTATTTGTTAATGTTTTCTGCTCATCCATATCTTTGGATGAAGAGCCTTTGATGGTTCTCTTTTTTTTTTTTTGTTATCTGCTATTTATTAAAGTTCCCTACTCGTCCATGCCTTTAGATGAAATGCCTTTGAACGAAGAGCCTTTAACAATTTTCTTTCCTTTTTCCTACTTATTGTTATTGTTGTTACCCTTGTTGTTCGTCCATGCCTTTGGATGTGAAAGCCAAAGCCTAGTCTCTTTTTCTTTTTCTATTATCTACTATTTGTTAACGTTCCTTTCTCGTCCATGCCTTTGGATGCAAAACCTTTGACTATTCTCATTCCTTTTGGTACTTATAGTTTATTGTTATCTTTCTTGCTCGTCCATGTTCTTTGGATACATGAGACTTTGGATGACTCCTTTCTTTTTCCCATTTGTTGTTTATTGTACCTCTACTGCTTGTCCATGCCTTTGGACGTAGGAGCATTTGAATAGCTCCTTTTCCTTTATCCGTTACTGCTATTATCTATTTTTCCTATTCATCAATGTCTTTGGACGCACGAGCATTTGGATGACTTGTTTTCCTTTTTCTATAGCCTATTATTATCTATTTTTTCTGTTCATCCATGCCTTTGGATGCAAGAGTATTTAACAACTATCTTTTTTTTTTTGTTATCTGTTATTCAACCTACTGTGCGTCCATGCCTTGGACACAAAGCCTTTGATGACTCCTTTTCTTTATCCTGTTTGTGGCTCTCTATTGTTACCTATGTTATTCCAACCTTGCTTTGGACACACAGACTCTTTGGATGTCCCTTCGACAGTCCTCTCAATTTCTATTTATTTTCTTAGTATTCTAGCCTTGCTTTGGATGCCCCCTAGGTAGTTCCCTCCATTTCCATTTCTTTTCTTGTTGTTCTAGCCTCCATTTGGACATTGAGCTTCTTTGGATGCCCCTTCAGTAGTCCATTCTATTTTCATTTATTTCCTTAACATTCCAGCCTTACTTTGGATGTTGAGGCTCTTTGGATGCCTCTTGGGCAATCCACTCCATTTTTTTTATTTTCTTGTTGTTCCAGCCTCCTTTTGGACGCCTATATGAGCAATCCCTTTTATTTTCAATATTTTTCTTGTTGATCCAGCCTCCCTTTGAACAACTCCTGTGGTAATTAATGTTTGCTTGCGGAGAACGTCACATGATAAGAGCATAGGAAGAAGTGTACTACTCAAGGCTTGAAAACAAGACTTCACCCACCCTATGGATAGACACTCGAAAGCTAGAGACAGGGAATGGGAAAGGCAGGACTAATGAATCCCATCAAGAAAAACCCACACGGAAGAAAGAGTGACGAGTATAAAGAACAAAGACCGTATAACAAGGAGGAGGCTAGAGGGAGAGATATAAATAGAGAATAAGGAAAAGAGTCATTGAGAACCTAAACTTGTTCACAACGTGAACAACATATATTTACTATTAGTAAACAAATAATATAATAGTATAAAACTAAATAAATAATAATTTATACTTTTTAATATTATATATCTTAATGTTAACTTATTCACTTTTATAATAAATATTGAATTTATAGAATTTTGTGGCTTGCCTTTTTTATTCTTTCAATATTTTAGTGACTTAAACAAGATATTCTTATTGATGTATTTATTTTTTTTATATTTTATAAAAAATTTAAAATCATTTATTAATAATATCTTGAAATTTTATTTGGTATCTCAATGTTTTAATTAAAATTAAAATTAAATTTTTAATAATATCTTGAAAATTAATAATAACTTTTTTTTTGTATTTCACTAAAAAATTATTATATTAATAATAATATCATATTTCAGTCACTAAAAATAACTTTTTTAATCATAATATTATGTAACTTGTTTAGTAATAAATTAAAAAATATTGCATAAAATTAACTAAAGATGTATAATTATATTTAGCTATTGCTTTTAGTAAAATAAAAAAAAAAATATATTATGTCTATAATTAATATCTTATTTTAATTATTAGAGTATCCAAAGAAAATATAAAAAATTAAAATAGCATAACTTATAAAAGAATAAATTATTTAATACAAATAATTAAATTATAATATAATATACTTTAATAAAGTACAAGTTATCTTTTATTTGAATTTTCAATGTTATATTGTTTATTAATTAGTGATAAATATATGCATATTTTTTATTTTTAATATATTTAAGTTATATACTAAATAAATTAAATGACCTAATAGCTTTTATCCATAGTATTAAAGCATAGAATAGTAAGTTAAAGTTATGCATAAAATAATCTTTTAATTATCAAAGATAAATTTTCAGTTTCACGTGAACTAAAATATTTAACAAATTATAATGGCCAACAATATAGTTTTTCCTAATATTTTTTACTAGTTGTGAGACTATATGAAATACAAATTCAAAAGTGAGAACAACAAATAATCAAAATGTACAATAGAGAGAATGGAATCATACTACAAGTATAGTAGTAGATTAAAAATTATTAAGACTACAAAGATCTTAAAAGTTAGTTTATTTAAAAAACAAAAATATATTTAATTTGATACAATATATTAAGATTTAAAATTTAAATTAAATTAAATTTAATATTAAAATAAATGTATATTTGAAAGAAATAAAAGTTTGAAAAAGTAAATGATCAATGTATAGGAGTAGGATAACTCTTAAAAATATTCTAATTTAAAGATGGAGACAAAGATTTATAATATAAAGATAGATTTTTATTTTTATTTTTTCTTCAAATAAATAAATAAGAAAAGGTTAATATTTTTTATTTTTTCTCTCACCAGTTTAAAACTTATAAATTAGTTGAAGCCTATGAGCAATAAGTTAGGCGGTAAAAAATCTAAAAGTATACAAGTTAGCTAATTAAATCGAAAGTATCGATAATATTAGCTAAAAGTTGAAAGTTTACAAGTTAGTTAATTAAATATAAAGTATTGGTAATATTAGCTAATATATATATGTATATACATGTGTAACGAATTTCTATAGCTATTTGACAACTTAACATCGAGATTCGATTTTGTAAAAATTTAAATATAATCTTTAGAAATTAACTTTAACACTTAGAAATGTTTATAGAATTTTTGAAGTTTATTTAAAGTAAATTTACTAATTTACCTTTATATTAATTTAAAATGACTAGAATTATCTTAAAATCATAAAAGTTTATAAAATCCAGTAAAATCGTGATTTTATGAAAATTTCCAGTAAAAATATTATTTATAACATAAAAATAATTTTCTTGAAGTAAAAATTTCATTTTAACCCCTTTGTTAGTATTTTCTCATTAAAATCACTATTATTAGTCATTTCTTTGTCAAAAAATATAATAATAAATAAATTTTAAATATTTATTTTTCTTCATAATTAAATTAAAATAAGTGTATTAATAATTATAAAAATGTTAAATTACAAAATTAACAATCAGATAAATTATTTTGAATTTTTATGCTAAAACTATCACCATTTTGCCTACTACTTGTATACTAATTTTATAAAATTCACTTTAAATTATAAAAAATTATTTAATTATAAAATTAATTTTATTATATCCTAATGAGGTAAAATAAATTTAATTTTCCACCGATTCAATTTTTTATCAATTAATTTAATTTATTCCAAATATTATAATACTTAACTTGTCTTAAACATTTAAGAACGCTTCCTTCTTCTTCAATTACAGTCAATTCTTCATAAAAAATTTCTTTCAATACTTATTGGATATTTGTATTTATGTATTTATTGTCATGTAATTAGTATTAGTTCACAAAACTTATTTCTAATCATTTCTGACAACAAACTCAGATTTTTCCATGACACAAAGGTTTTCTCCAAAAAATTTAGTGATACTTGTGTACCACCAAAATAGGTCATACTTATCAATCATTCCACAAAATACTTCCATTAACTAAAACAAATATTTTTAATAAAATAAAAAATTTAAAAACACAAAATATATTATATTTTCAACAATATATCCACCACATATTAACATAAACTTTCTATGAATCCAACCACAAATAGCAATTAAACAACAATCATAAAATCTATTCAAAGATTTACAACAAATACCAAAGGTAGGTTATTTTCATGACCTACAACTCTAACAAACCAGGAAAATCATATCATACATTTTCTAATACAAAATAGTAGAAAATAGTAGAAGATAATTTTTACTCTATCAAAATAGTAGAGAATAGAAAGATATTCCCTTACCCAAAGAGATGCTAAAATGGGAGTTTATAGGAGGAGAAAATAGAAGAACTTGAGCCTTTTGAACAAGACTTTTGAACCAACACCAAGAACAAGAAACAAGAAAAGAAAAAAGGTAAGAAAAAGAGAAGTTTGACCTTCTCAAAGAAATGAGAAGAAGTTGAAGTTAAACTTACCAAAAGAAAGTTGAGAACTAAGAATAATGTAGAAATGTGAAGCCTTTTTGTTTAGGAACTCACGTAATTTTTTTTTTATCTTAGGTGTTAGAAATGAATTTTAGGAGGTAAGAGGTAAAATAATGTATGTAGTAATAAAAAAAAAGGAGGAGACTCTCAAATAGACGAAAGAGAAAAGGAGTGTGTTACAATGCATTTATAATAGCAACATATTTTTTTAATTAATTCAATTAAAAATTTTTAAAAAAAAATCATGGGTCAAAACATTGAATTTGCATAGAATTGAGGTGGGTGGTTGGAGTTACATGTACTCTTAGCTTGGGTGAAAAAAATTTAACTCAAAGGTTAAAAAATGCTAATTAAGAAAATTAATTGCTATAATAAATTACTAATTTAATGACTCACTGAAATGATCTAGTATATATAAAAAATTTAGAATGAATCAGAGAATTTTTTTTAACTACCAAAAGACTCTCAAAATTGTATTATTTGGAACAGAATTAAAAGATTGCTATTTTAATTATTAGTAATGAGATAAAAAATGCACCTAATTATAATTAGTAGTGACTAATTATAATTAAATCTTTAAATTTTCTTTACTATCCACTCACTTTCATAGTGTATTCTTGCACTATCTGTGTGCAGTGTAGTCTTAGTTTTTAGTAAAATCTTCAACTAAAATTACACATTACAAAAAACTACACATATTTATTATTTTTTTCATGAAATTAAATTTAATTATCTCTTGTGATTATTTTCAATCAATTTATTAATCATAGAAGAAAAAGATAAGTGTTACAACAAGTATATATATCTCTTTATGTGTGTTGAGAATGTTTCAAATGAGAAATTTTTACCATGAGAAAATGAGAACTTTCAATTAAAGTCATTACATCACAATTAAAAAAAAATTGTGGTTGAGACTATAACCCAATTAAATATTTTTTATTATAAAAATATGGATTTCAGCATAGTAATTCAGATCATACTTTATTTTTGAAATATAGATTAGGAAAGATAACATCTCTAATTATATTTATGGATGATATGTTCATTGCAAGAGATGATATGGAAGAGATCTTAAGACTACAAGAATAGTTGGCAACCAAGAATTTGAGATGAAGAATCTTTGAGGAAATAAATATTTTTTGGACATTGAGGTGGCTAGATCAAAACAAGGTATATTTCTTTCTCAAGCGAGTTATGTGCTAGATTTGATATATAAGTTGGATGTTGATGGAGGATTGTAAACCCATAAACTCTCCAATAATTCAAAATCATAATCTTTGAAAGTGTACAACTCAAGTTCCAATTAATAAAAAAAGATATCAAAGACTAGGTTAGTTGATTTCCTTATCAAAGATATAGTTCCAACCCACATAAATATTACTTAAACGGTGAGTATAGTAAATCAATTTATACATTGTACGAGTGAAAGTCACATGATTATAATTATCTATATTTTTTATTATTTATAGTAAATTAATTTTTTTAAATGTGAGACGAGTTCCCTACAAATTCTCCTGGATCCAATAAAATCTTACAAGAATAAGATTGATTGTTTTTTTTTTTTTTTATCACTATTACTCGTAAACATGTCCCCGAACTCACGTTGTCTTTTATGAAAACGAAGCAGAAAAAGTTAAAGTTGTCTCTAATTCACCTCATTCTTATATTTACAACGGAGTAATAAAATTGAGATTATATCTCCTGTCAAGTTATGAATGGATGGTACAATAATGATTTAATTTTTGTTTTTTTCACTATCAACCAATGCTAAAATTATTTTGAGTTTGGGGTATTTATTCAAGTTGGGTTGAGTTTAAGATGGTTTAATTTTTGATTTAATATTTTAATTTAGTGAATTTTATAAATCCCAATTACCCAATTTTATAACATTAGAGTTTAAGGTAGTCTATCACTATGTTTATAGTTATGAATTTAATTGAAATTACTGTAAACATTATTTATACTATTCTTCGATCATAATTTTTATATAATTAAAAAATATTAAACTTAATGATAATTATTTAATATAATTTTAGTTAATTAATAATATAAAAAACTTTACATGTATGTATATGCGTCTTTATTTTTTTTTTCATTTTTCACTGCAAAGTCAAATGTGTCTAAAAAGATTAGAGCACTAAGGCACTTGGTGATTCCTACTTAAAATAAAATTATTGTGCAAAAATTGGATTAGATAGATTAGTTCGATTAGTTCAGACAAGAATGACTCGTTTAATTCTAAAAAATTAATTTATCTGATAATTACTACAGATCATTCAAACTAATAAAAAAAATGCAAAAATTAGTTTGAATCTATATTTTTTTAAATTGGCAAAATAGACTCAACCTACTACATTTGTCTCATGACTTGTTGGACTAGGTTCTAAAATTTAAGGTCTAAAAAGAATTAGGCAAAATTCGACATAGCCTATCAAATCCACTACTAAATCAAACTAGGTTAAATTGATGGTCGGAACTATATTGAACCTATTTCGGCCTTATAATTTTTTTCCTCAAAAACTGTATAAAAAAAAATAAACATTAATGGGTCAATTTGGTTTAGCCCAATGAGCCAATTGGGTAGGTCAGACCATGAAGCACAACCCTATTAAATTTCCAGTTGATTCGCTTTTGTAACTTGGTCCTTCATATCGGATAGCTCATTTTGCCAATCATAATATTTTCAATATTTTTATTTATAAATTTAATTTAAAAGATTTTAAGATAAATACAAATACATATTTAAGAATTACATGTAATTATAAATTATTTTATCAATTATTGTTAATTTTTATCTTATAAAACATATAATTTAGTAATTTATATTAATTTATAATTTTTATATCTTAATTTTTTATAATTTTATATTATTTTGTGATAATGTAGGCTATGTACTAACATTGTAAAAGAGTTTTACACACATTTTCAAGAACAAATTATAATGTATGATAAGTTTGTTGATTTTTACAATAATTACTTTAAAGTTGTACCAATGATATTTTAATTGGATGATAATGTAAAATAACACTTATTTTATTATTTAAATTTATTATTTAAAATAAACTTAAATTTATTTTTAGTTATTATAAAATGAATGTATTTTAATTTTGTTTCTTATAAAAAAATTTAGTTCAATTTTAGTTTCTTTAAAATTGAACTAATTGTTTTTTATTCCTACTATTGTGTGATAGTCATTGATTACTTATGCACTCAACAAAAGGTCTTGTGACCATTACAAATGACACTTACGAATATATATGATACCATGTTAATATGTGATACCTTCAAAAAAAATTTATAAATCTCTATAATAAATGTTATTTACTTGTCTTAAAATAAAAATTAAAAACTAAAAATATATAGTTTAAATTTTGAAAGATAAAAAAAAAAATATTTTACAAAAATCAAAACTAATTTTTGCACGTTTCACATAGACCAAAATCATTGACTTTAAATTTTAGAGATATAAAAATCATACAAAATTTTTTATAAAGACTAAAATCAAAATTCACTTAATTTATAAATATTTAAACATTTTAAAATATTAAGTAACATTAATAAATATAAATTTAATTACAATCTACTTGCAATTTAATCCGGTTGAAAATACTTATACATATTCAATTACTGTCTAATAATCTTTAGAACATTGAGTAAAACAAGTGTTATCATCGTCATAAATTCTTGTTCCAGATCCAACAAGAACATACTTAATTTATCTTCCCAGTCATCCAACTTGCCCTCATCAGTCACAACTCAGAAACCTCCCCAGTCGAAATTCAAATGCTTCTTCTCAAATGTCTCCGCACTTGTAACACTACTTGCGCACCTTCTGGTAAGGTATATCTGCAAGCGCAGCTAGTTTGACTTGAACAACGGGGTATAAAAAGGGAAAAGATAAGGGGATGCAAAACCAAGTGCTCCATTTACGACAGCTTCTAAGTATGGTAATTTGGACAAGTGGGATTCTCTGTTTTGTTTTACTTTACTATGTTAGTTTTCTATGAGTAAATAGATTTAATAATGCAAGCAATATCGTATCATATAAAATCCCCAATAAAAACCTCCTTTTCACCCTCTAATGTCTCACCTCGACTTAAATTCATTATTGCATTTGTAGTGGGGAAGAGGAAGCTGCTGTGGCATTTCCTTATAATTTTGGCAAAATATTAATTACCATAAATAATGAATTCAAAATTGCCAAATGAAAAAAATTAAACCTACTTACAAGTCCTGCAAACTGCTTAGCAATACATTATTTTTATTCTTATTCATTCACTACAGACAGGAACGATGACATATTTAAAACTCATGATTAATCCCAAGGGTTACATAACAAACATAGACTTTTTCGATACATTTTCATCTTGCACACTTTCAAACAAACCCCTTTCCAAAACCCAGTCTTCTATCATTGCTTGAGAATTAACCGCCTGGTCAGCAGGCAAAAGATGCCCAGCTCCCAAAACCACAACATTGGTGAGAGACTTCCAGTTTTGTACATACCCAGCAACCTCTCCATTCAACTTCCATATCTTCCTTTCAGCATTCAGAAACTCCACCATCCCTTCCCATTTCATTGTCTTCACCCAAGCCTCTGTTTGGACCACACCATCCCTCAAATCATTCTGACCTTGATATAACAACACCTTGCTCCTCCTCACCAGGTGCTCCACCATATATTTCACACTTTTCATCACATCAGCATGTAATACAGCCCCAACAGCATCACTACATATCTCATACACAAACGATTCATTGATCCCCAAGGCCTTCTTCACCTCAGCAATGTTCAAGAATTTCTCAACCAGATCATCCTGATAAGGAGCTTTCCTTGTATAGTCATACAAAGTAGCCAACCCTGTCATGTCTTGCAACATTGTCAAGACTTTGTTTCTGGCATCCGTTGCCTCGCTCAAATTCCCCATCTGAGCTAATTGAACTGCTTCCAATTGCGCTTTTTCCAACTCATTCTTTTGCCTCTCGTTGATCAATCCAACATAATAAGCATTCAAAGCATGGGTAGCCACTTGAATTTCAGGATCAGTTAATCCATCCCCAATAGCCACACCAGCCAAGTTCACTCTTTGAGAAACCTGCAACTGTGCATTTTTCTCCAATATGTAATACCCAATAGCAGGCACATACTTGCCAGCGTAGCTTTCCCCAGTAATATAAATAGGGCGATGCTTGAAAACAGGATTAAGTTGAATAAACCCGGTTATAGCAGCAAAAAGGTGTTTGGCAACGGCGTTTTGATCTGTTGGGATATCTTGTGTCGTTGAGGCCATACTGAAGCCAGTTCCAATGGGACTATCAAGAAAAAGAAGGCCAAAAATTCTATTCCAAGCACCAGGGTTGGGTTGAAGAGTGAGAGATTCGGTGACGCGCCAGGGTCCAAGCTCGTACAAGTTGCCAAGCATGGAGGAGCAGCCAGGGCCACCTTGGAGCCATATGAGAAGTGGGGTTTGGGAGAGAGGTAAAGTGGAGTTCTGGGCTTCATAGAAAGCGTAGAAAATGGAAGAAGTGGAAGTGGGGCTGACTGGAAGGTAACCATGCTTGGTGGGGAGGGATTCTTTAGGAAATGAATAGGTTGATGTTGAAGCATAGACTGAAAGAGTGCTTAGAAAGAAGCAGAAGCAGAAGCAGAAGAGGATTGGTGTCTTGATGAAGAGGCATGCGTGGGGTGACTCCATCTAGTGTTCAGCAGTCAGGGATAGAGCTGAATATGGTATAAAAAATGTTAGATTTGAATATGGACGAGAGAAGTCAGAACCATCAACAAGGGGATCTCATCTCCTGCCTGACCGTCAGCAATGTTACATAAGAGTCCAAATAACTTTTGGAGAAATATTTTTATGAAAAAAAATACACCTGAATTAGGTGATTTTTATGATAAATATTTTAAAATTATTTTAATGATTATTTGAGTGGATGAATATTAAATTAATTTTTTTATTATAAAATTATGTAGTTGTATATTCAAAATAGAGTTAAAATAATGCAAACGGTAAACCAATACTTACGTCTATGGAATCAAATTGATGGACAGTCCACTGTAAATGACAATTGAAAACTGAAATACAAAACAATAAAGATAAGGTACAAGTGTAATATGTCGTAGAGAAAGAGACATGAAGATAAATAAAAATGATAGACAGATAAGTTTGCATGGATATTATTTCTTTTTTATATAGTTGATAAACAAATAAAAACTTTAAGTTGAAATTTTTTCTCTTTTTATTTTAGTTTTGTTTAGTTTTTTAAACTAAAAAATTTTATTTTAATTTATTTTAAAGTATTTTGGTTAAATTAAGTTAAGATCGTTTGATGATCACAATATGATAAAATATAAAAATAAGATAGAATAATATAAAATAAAATAAAGATATAATATGATAAAGTTGTTTGATGATCATATAATAAAATATGAAAATAATATAAAAAAATAAGATAAAAATAAAATATGATAAGAATATAATAAGTTTTAATCATATCTAATATTTGATGTAAAACAAATATTAATATATTTGAAATTTATAAGTCAAAATTATTATAAATATATAATATAAAAATTTAAATATAAATTTTATATAATATATATATATATATAATTCTATATATTATATTTATTATATTTTTTCTATATATTATAGTATTATATATTACATATAAATTATTATACAATATATTATTATTATATATTATATAAATTAATATATTATTTTGTATATAAATTATATTATTATATACATTATATAAATTACTATATATATTTTACTATATGTTTTGACAGTACAAAGGTTTTTTATACTTTCATTTAACTGCAATTATTATATAAAATAAATTTGTTAAGATTCTTAATTATTATATTATTAATAAATTTTTATTAATTAATTATATACTTATTTTTACATTAATAATACATATCAATTAAACTCAAAAAATAATTCTAAATTTTTCTACAATATTCTTCTACTTGCTGTGTATAGAAAGAAGTCAATTTTTTTCTTTTAAGTTTTCATGACGTTAAATATATTTACTTTTCATTTAATATTTAATATTTTTTATAACATTTATTTTAAAAAGTTGTAACATTTTTCATTAATTAATGATACTATGAAATTGTCAATTAGCTTCTTAAATTGGTCAATTTCTTAATTGGAAGGAGGATGAATAGATAATTGACCGTAGAAAAAATTCAAGTATCTCTATTTGTAAGCATCTAAACGACAATGGAATAGCAAAATTGAAGCGGCCCTTCTGTGATCGAATGGTATAGCAAATTTTTTTTTTTTTTATTCAACCAACGCTAAAATTATTTTGAATTTAAGGTGGCTAGGGGTATTTAGTTCAAGTTGTGAGTTTAAGGTGGCTTAATTTTGATTTAATATTTGGTTATAGTGAATTTTAATAAATCACATGACCCAATTAATAATTAAATTTTTATAATATATAAATGTAAATAGGTTGAATTAACATTTTAGTTCTCATAATATACACCTCTTTTAGATTTAGTTCCTAAATAAAATTCTTGCTAATTTCTTAGTTTTATCTGTTTTTGTTTTGTTAATAATTATTCAAAATACAACATTAACTTACCAATACTATTTTCCAAGCAGAATTTTTAAGATTTATTATTTATATTTCATATTTTGTTATTTACTAATGTAATTTTAATATATAGATGTGGCTATATACATTCCAGACTCACACATAGTTGTGTTTATTATATTTGAGTTCTTTTGCAAGTGATTAGATGTTCAAGAGGCTGAGAGTTATGGCTGATAATTCTTTTCAATATAAATATTGATAATAAGTTGCATTGATGTGTTTGTTCATGTAATTCATATTTTTTCTTCAATTTTGGTTTTTATGTTTGGTAGATGTTCACGTAAATCACCAACACATCAATTGGTTGCATAAAAAAAAATTAAAAATATGAACACCTCATTTTTTCTCCCATTTTTTTCCTCTCACAAATAATATATAAAGTGACTTAATTAAAAAAATATAAATTAAAAATAATAAATAATAATAAATAATAAATAATATATATATAAAAAATAAAATGAAAAGTGTTGGACGAGCATAAACTTTAGACGTGCATCCAAAGAGGTAGAATAGTGACCTAGAGGCTACACTACTCCTACTCCAGTCTCTTTGGATGAGCGTCTAAAGAACTAGCATGAAGGCCTAACCCAATTGCCTCTCTCCAGTCCTTTGGACAAGCGTCCAAAGAGCTAGTAAAGCCAGTGTGAAAGCTCCGTTCTACTACCTTGCTTCTCCCAAGACTTTTTGGACGAATGTTCAAAGGAGCTCGTTCTATTCGTGTGTCAAGAGAGTTAGAGACAAAATAGTTGTTTTGAGGATCTATTGTGCTCTGCTATCAATAGCTATAGCTTTACCATCTTGAACTTTCTAATTGACAACTCTTGCTCAGCTTTCCTGATTGACAACTCCTACTCAACTTTCCTTATTGACAATCCTTGCTCAGCTTCTGTTGACAACTCTTGCTCAACTTTCTTGTTGACAACTCTTGCTCAACTTTCTTGTTGACAACTTCTGTTTTGCATTACGACTTCACTCAGTTAAATTGTTGGTAAATCTTACCAGAGACCCTGCTGAATTAAACAAATTATTTGGGTGTTGGCACCCAATTTCGTCCCCCTTTTTTCCTATTGACAATAAAATTAAAAAATAGGAACTAGAAAGAAATGAAAAAAGAAAGGAAGAAAAAAGAGGGGGATCTTGGAAAAATAAAAAGGTGGAAGGCCATGGCAGAAAATGGTCTTCCACAACTACTCTTACGGCTCCGGCCATTCTATTCTACAACTTAGTCTTTCACTACTCTATGATGTCAACTCTTGAAGGAACAAGATAGGCTCTCCATCAACAACCCTAGTAGGAGCTTTGTAGAGGAAAGGGGGTCCAGGACTCTCTATATGAGTTGAAGAACAAAGCTGGAGAAGGGGGTCAAAAGAGAGAAAGGAGACTCTGCCAAAAATTAGAAAAAAAAAAGAGAGAAGAAAGGATTCAAAAATTTGGGGTAGAGAAATTTAGTCTAAAAGAGGAACGTTAGAGGTTTACTGAACTTTGAAGGCAGAAAGGATAGAAGAAGGAGCTAAGCGTCCAATAATCACAACAACGAAGAGCACTCCACTCAGGTAACCCTTTAATCCCTTTTGATCTCTTCTACTTGTGATTTTTTAGCTTAGTCAAATTGTTTCAACTTCGGTGTGGAGAGTCATTCGATGAACAACTTCCCCTCCCACGTTCAAGAGCCATGTCAATTGGAAGGCTTTCTAGCACAAAGAATGGAATGGGACCAATACAACATGCTCACAACTTTTAGGCAGGGAATCATGAGTCCTCGTGTGGTGGTCCTTGGAAAGAAATATTAAGAAGACCATTGACGAGCTCAGTTCCCATCTCTTCAAACTGGACAAATTGCCCAAAAACATTACTTCCGTGGTTGATGTTATGTCCACATTCACACACATCATTGGAGGAATTTTTCGATGAATCAAAGCAGGTATGCTAGAAGAAACCAAGTGAGTTGGATTCTCAAACTTCAAGTCATGCGTTGCTCTCCTCATAAAATGAATACAATCTCAAACACACCAATTGAGCTCGTTGATAAGGTGTTGGGGGTTGAAGCACAAGTTACAAGACTTGATGGATGCAGGATTACTAAGCTTTGAAGAAAATAGCCCAAATGACGGAAGTAATATATATATATATATATATATATATATATATATATATGTTGTGCATGTCGCTGGTTTAGAAATATATACCTTCAGGGTCTATGCCAAACATATCTTCAATAGTCCACGCAAAGATGTTGTTGTTTTGTTTGAGAAAGCTCACAAGACAAATTTCTTCCTCCCTGAAGGTATATATTTCTAAACCAGCGACATACACAATATATATATATATATAAATAAATAAGGATTGAGAAGGGGACGGTGCTAAGTTGAGGAGAGAAGAGTTATGGAAGGAATTTTATACTGTTCGAAGAGGCCTGTGTATATGCCGCTGGTTTAGAAATTTTAACCCCCCAAGAAGCAGTATATCATCCAAAGTTTTTTTTTTATTTGTTTGAAAATTATAATTTACATTTACATTACTTGACACGATATTAAACTATCTTTAACGATTTCTAACCATCTTTAAAATGACGTTAATTAATTATGCGTAAGATTTGGACTAATGTGAAATCTTGTAGTCCCCGCCTGATGTATAATACAAACTTTCAACCTAATTGAGTTTTTTAAAAATATTCCAACAAAAAAAAGTTATTCACATGTGTATGATTGGTAAGGATTTACATTGTAGTAAAAAAAATTAAATTTATTATTAAAACAATATAAAAGTATCAATGGAGTTAAATTTAGTGGAAAGAGTTAATATTCTATAATACAGTGAATCAAGGTTCGAATCTCTGATTAAAAAATACTATTCATATTTAGTAACGGAGTGTATCTTCAATATGATTATCTCTAAAAAGAGATACTTGTGAGGAGAAAAAAAATAGTATAAAAATAAAAGTAATTTAATATGAAAAATATTAGGAATAAAAGAATTTTCTCAAAAAATATTGTTTAAGAATTTTGAATTTATTTAAGTTTTGCAATTATAATTATATTTTTGAAGTATAATTTAATGAATAATATAATTTCGTTGGACTTGTTAAAATTAAGTTATAATATTTTAATAAATTAGTTTAATTTTGAACAAGCAATAAGAATAAAAAAAAATAAGAATATTATGATTTTGGAAATAATAATAATAATAATAATAATAATAAATTAATTAATGGGTGACCATCTATTGTATAAGCATAACAATTTTGATGTTGTGGATGATAACTTGACTGAGAGACTTGTCTTATTTTGTACTAAAAGAGCTGTGTAATAGTCTCTGGTCTCGAGTGAGGATATTCCATTTTGATTCTTTTATAGGATATATACAAATATGTTGGAATCAGTGTGGACGAAGAAACGGCTAATGGAAGTGTTGACGATAAAGGAGTTACGGGAAGGGTGGTAAGTGGTGGCGAAAATGTAAGGAGGGAGTTGTTGAGGGAAGGGATTCAGGTGATGGAGTCATCGGAGGAGGGGATGCAAGTGATAAAAAGACTAAGGGAATGAAACTCAATGTTGCTTGGTGGGGGTACGACAACGAATGGTGGAGACTAAACAAGTGGAGATGAAGAGTGACAAAGAAGACCAAACAAGAAGTGGAGAAGGACAAAGAAAGGTGGGAGAAAGTATGAAAAAAGGACAAGACAATTTCTTTAAAAAAATTGTTTCAACAAATGGGTTGAAATAATTTTAAAAATAATTTCAAACCATTTTATACAAACAAGTTTTAATTTCAAATTTAAATTTAAAAATAAAAATAAAATCTAAAAACTTACTACTACTGCATGTTATGTTTTGATAGTCATTTATTAAAATAGTAATATTATTCATATAAATCATTAGTTCTCTTTTTTTTTATATTTCTCTCTTTATTATATACTTTGTTATAAAAAAGCGTGTACAAATATAATTTCTTGTTATAAAAATACAGTGAGTATCCTTATAAACTTTCTTTGAAGTTACATCCATATTTAGCAATTGAATACAGTGAGTGAGTATTCCTTTTCCCTGCGATGGCCATTAACTAAAAAAGTAAGAAAGTGATATTCGATTTTAGATTATACCCGCCCCAAATGGACATATACTTTTTCGTTTCTAACAACAGCAGACCTTTAAGGAGTTAATTTAAGCAATAGCCAGGTGACATTTGAAACCATTTTTGCTTTTATAAGTAATTTTTATGTCATCACATAGAATTCAAAAAAAAATTACTAAACTACTTAGAGGTAAAGTTTGCTAAGCCATTCATCTCTGGACTACGACAGATCACTTATTCACCAAGGAATGTTGTTCTTGCAAGGACATTCTTAAAGTTCATCGTTTAACAATCTCACTCTCACTCACGTTTATTCTAACTAGTTTCACTACAAATACAACAACGAAGTGGAATTCTTTTATATACCTTCCTACTGCATGTTTTTAAACAAACCCCTTTCCAAAACCCAGTCTTCTATCATTGCTTGAGAATTGACAGCCTGGTCAGCAGGCAAAAGATGCCCCGCCCCCAAAACCACAACATTGGTGAGAGACTTCCACTTTTGTACATACCCAGCAAGCCCTCCATTCACCTTCCATATATTCCTTTCAGCATTCAGAAACTCCACAATCCCTTCCCATTTCATTGTCTTCACCCAAGCCTCTGATTGAACCACACCATCCCTCAAATCATGCTGACCTTGATATAGCAACACCCTGCTCCTCCTTACCAAATATTCCACCATATATTTCACACTTTTCATCACATCAGCATGTAATGCATCCCCAACAACATCACTGCACTCCTCGTACACAAACGATTCATTGACCCCCAAGGCCTTCTTCACCTCCGCAATGTTCAAGAATTGTTCAACCAAATCATCCTGATAAGGAGCTTTCCTTGTATAGTCATACAAAGTAGCCAACCCTGTCATGATTTGCAACGTTCCCAAGAGGGCGTTTCTGGCATCCGTTGCTTCACTCCAATTCCCCATCTGGGCTAATCTAACTGCTTCCAGTTGCGCTTTCTCCAACTCATTCTTTTGTTTCTCATTGATCAATCCAATATAATAAGCATTCACAGCATGAGTAACCACTTGAGTTTCAGGGTCAGTTAACCCATCCCCAATAGCCACACCAGCCAAATTCACTCTTTGAGAAACCTGCAACTGTGCATTTTTCTCCAATATGTAGTACCCAATAGCAGGCACATACTTGCCAGCATAGCTTTCCCCAGTAATATAAATAGGGCGATGCTTGAAAACAGGATCAAGTTGAATAAACCTGGTTATAGCAGCAAAAAGGTGTTTGGCAACGGCGTTTTGATCTGTTGGGATTTCTTGTGTCGTTGAGGCCACACTGAAGCCAGTTCCAATGGGACTGTCAAGAAAAAGAAGGCCAAAAATTCTATTCCAAGCACCAGGGTTAGGTTGAAGGGTGAGCGATTCGGTGACGCGCCAGGGTCCAAGTTCGTACAAGTTGCCAATCATAGAGGAACAGCCAGGGCCACCTTGGAGCCAAATGAGAAGTGGTGTTTGGGAGAGAGGTAAAGTGGAGTTCTGGGCTTCATAGAAAGCGTAGAAAATGGAAGAAGTGGAAGTGGGGCTTATTGGAAGGTAACCATGCTTGGTGGGGAGTGCTTCTTTGGGGAATGAATGGGTTGATTTTGAAGCAGATGGTATTGATGAAGAAGCTAAGACAAAGAGAGGACGTAGAAAGAAGCAAAAGCAGAAGAAGACTTGGATTTTGATGATGGGGGACTTGTGGATCGCGGACTCCATCATCTCTTGGTGTATATTTGAGTATGCACTTTGCGCAATAGTTACAAGAGCTAAACTAATAGCTACTTTGGTAAAAACGTTGGGTTTGGAAACGAACAAGAAACAAAACAAAACCGAATGTTGGTGAAGCCGAAGGGCATTATTGAAGAAGCCAACGAAGATAAGTGCCTTCAGGAATACGGAGGTGGAGTTGACTCCATGTGTATGCACTGACCGCAGTGTCTGACCTAAGTGTTGGCTACTTTTCGCTAACGCAATCAACGTTCTTTTAATTAAATAATGATAGTTTGTTTATAAATGGAAATATTTTTTATCATCAGATTTTTATTGAATTATCTTTAAAAAGAACCCACATCGAATTGTTTTTATCTTTTTTATCTTTGTCATGAATTTCTTGTTTAACATTAAATAATTTCAACTAAAAATATATACTTGAATTGAAGAAAACAAATCACGTTAAACTTTCATAGAATATTATAAGAGACTTTAATCTAAACAATAACAAAGCAGATTTGAAACGTCACAATCAGGGATGAAAGCTGGAGAGTGGAGAGCATCCAAATTCATTGGCTATTAAGACATCTCGTGTCTCCGTGTTGACCACGTGACTTGTCTAATAAACAGTGTATCACTTCAAGGAAAGAAAATTTTTTAATACACCTGTCTTGTATATTTGGTGTGAAGGTGTAAGACAACCGCTTCGCTGCTTGCCATCGGAGCGATCATTTACTTTTGAAATTACCAAAAGTGTGTAAATTTTGAAAAATTACTTAAATAGGAGTAAATCTTACGATTTTATTGATTAATATAATGATATTTTTTCATTTTTTAGATAAATAATTTTTTATAGTTTTTATTGCAAAAATAATTATATTTTTAGATAAAATATTTTAATGTCATTTATTTTCTTTTTAATAACATTTTCTTTTATATTTCATTATTACTATTTAAAAGTGTTCTGAGAATGTAGGTAGTCTGTATCTTGATGGCTTGTATCTCAAGGGTATCACTTGATGTTTATACCCCAGAGAAGTGGGCTCATGGACGGTTTTGTGGACAAGTAGCTTCCTAACTATTCTGTAACTAACTGATTGGAGCATTCTTTACGTCGGGAAAATTCTAAAGAGTGAATCACCTTGAGCCTCTCTTTCTTTCCCTAATTCTGGGTCGTTTTAGGTCGGAGGACCTGTTGGGTGAACCTAGGCCAAGATGGCCGACCGGTACACAACCCCCAAGCTTTCAGTCGTAGGCCGAGAGCTTGCTTTGTCTGAGTTATAAGTTTGTGTGTCTCGACCGGTTAGCCCGCGACCTGGTCATTTCTTCGCTTCTCGTGAGTGCGTCTCCTAGGTTACTATGTTTAATCATGGGTAGTGTAATCATTGCGCCGTGTGCACGTCTTGGCCTACGTGTCTGGATTAATTGCACTTTATGGTGTCATTTCAACGGTTTTCCTTGCAGTTTTCCACGTTCTCTTGTGTTGTTTCTTGTCTAAGGCACTTTTCAAAAAAAAATCCCTTGGCTCTCGCAACTTTCTTTCACATCTTTAGAAAGTAACCTTTCTCCTTTCTCTATTTTCTCTTTTCCTTCTATCTCCTCACTTTCGTGTTGCTCCGTGCTTCATCCTTTCAACATTCCTAGGTGTTTTCTGATGTCGAGGCGAGGAGGTATGTCTTCACTTCTCTCCTTAATGCATTTTTGTTTGTATATTTGTTTCCCCTTTCGTGTGGGCTTGTGTTCTGGCTTGGGTCCCTAGTCTGACCCTTGCGCTTGACTTCACAGGAAACCTCTCCAGTGGATCTGCTGAACCCTCCAGTTCCGGTGCTTCTGCGACTCAAGGGAGCAAATCTCAACGCTCTTCCTCCCAGATGGCGAAAGAGGGGTTTCCCTTTGAAGTCATCTATCGCAAGGTTGGTGTGATGCCGGCTAGGGGAACGCCCTCTTGGCTCAACTTGGGGGTGGTAACGCCGCATTCGGCTTATACGAGTGTTGAGAAACTGGTGGGGATGGCTGACGCCATCTATCGAAGAGGGCCATGGTCGGTCATCGTTTCTCCTTGCCGGCTAAGGGAGTGTGTGTGTGTGAGAGGGTGTTATCAACGGGGCAGGACACTATTTTTATTTTTATGAGACACTTTTCTCCAAACTGGGTATTACCTTGCCTTTTACTGCTTTCGAGTAGTCGGTTTTGTGTGCTCTGAATGTATCCTTTACTCAACTTCATCCTAATAATTGGGCCTTCGTTAGGGCCTTCGAGTTGTGAAGTGAGGATTTGGGTTGGGAGCCCTCCTTAGGGGTCCTTTTCTAGTTCTTCTCTACCCGCCGAATGGAGAAGGTAGGTTGGACGTCTCTGAGTAGTCATCATGGGTGTCATTTGATGAAGCCTTTTCGTGAGTTATAAAAGTTCAAAGAGAACTTCTTTCGAGTTTCAGAGAGGGGGAGGTTGGGGAGCGTCCTCTTCGATGCATCTAGCAATTTCTTTTTTCCCTTATATTGGTCTGATCGACTGGTAGTTTTGATCATGGTCGATCATGGTGATTTGGAGGACTGGGAGTACAAGTTTGTGAAGGAGCTTACTGAGATGGCTCCTCTCTCGTGTTCCAAGCTCATTACTGACAAGGGTCATTACCCCTTTCTTCTCCTCTTTTTTTTACTTGGTGTTTTTTTGTGAAGGGTACTCGACTAGGGACATCGCTGGCATAAGGGCACAGGCACAATCTTTACAGTTAACTACTGTCGCAGCTCAGGCCGCCCCAATGTTGATCGCTCAGCCGGTTGATGACATAGACATCCAGGATCGTGCTGAGTCCCCCGACCCAATAGTTGAGCTGGCTGATGAGTCCTCTACCAAACGAGCTGCCGAAACGGGAGGGCTTCAGAGTCAGGAGTGCCCTGCTAAGAAGGCAGTTAGGGACGTGGTGGGGCGTGTAGCAGAGTCACCTACTAAACTCGTGGAGGCCGGTCGGGAGGGGATAGGAAGGAGCTGGGTTGATGTTATGGCTAGCCGCCCTCCTAGTCCTTCCGTGTTCTCGTAGAATTATCCTGTTGGTCAGGTGGTGGATAAACAATTGAGCTGCCCCAGCGATCGACTCAAGGTCAGAGAGATGGGGCTACTGCGGTCTTTGGAGGTGCTATAGAGGTACAATAGCTATGGTCTCGTTCTTGCCAGGGCCGTGGAAATGGAGTTTGGTGAATTATCGGTGCACCGGGATATTTTATCGACAAAGCATCAGAAGGGCGAGGATGCCTGAAAAAGATGAGTGTTGAGTATACCGAGGCCCAAGTTAAGATCAATAGCTTCCGGGAGGCAAACATCGGTCTTCAAGCAGACCTTGACCAGGTTGTTACTCAAACCAAGGAGTTGAGGTTGGCTCAAGGTGAGTTGGAAACTTCCTGCAACTTTTTCCATGCTGAGGCCGATACCTTGAAGAAGGAGAAGGAGGAGTTGGTGTCGGCCAGGGCAGCCATGGAGGAGGAGGTGTCGAGGTTGAAAAAGGAGTTGGAGGTTCGAGACGCGTTGTTGGTAGAGAAGGAGACTGTTATAAACGAACACGACCTTGCCATCGTCAAACAGTATGAAGCTAGATTTGGTTATACCTTGGAGCAAGTAGCCTTCCTACACCCAAACACTGATACCTCTGTCGTCGGGCCCTTCAAGGAAATTGTGGACGGGAAGCTGATTGACATCGTGGTGGAGCCTCCTCCAAAACCTACAATAGGTTGATGTGTGCCTACATACAGTTATTAGGATAGTTTTGTTTATTTGTTATTGTAAGGGTTTTGAATTGTTATGGCGGGATTCTTTGAACAATGATTATATCCTTTAATGCATTGGCTTACTACATATTTTGTTTTTCAATTGTGTTTTAGTCTCCTACCTGTGCGGTGTAGTGCTTTATAGTTTTGACTACTTGTCTTTTTTCAGCGGATGTTTATCTCAGTCTTCCGTTATTGGTATATAGGTGGTTGAGCTTATGTTTGGGTTTTTCATGGAATTATTGCTTCATTTTGCTTTTAATTGCGAGAGTCGTTTGTGCAGCCTTTTGGTCTTTGGTAATGTCTATGGTTTGGACGACCGGATCTTCGTCATTGTTGTTAGTTTCTGCATGGATCCTAATACCTCGGCCTCTGACCTAACACGATCTCTTATGGATAACCTACATCCAGTTGTTCATGCTTTGGAGGTATTTTGGTGTATTTCTTTCCCAATCGTCTTAGGCGACTGTGCCTGTGTGCCAGGATGTTACGCCTTCCTGAAGCATGAGGGGTGTGTTGTGGAACTTTGCATCACTCTGTTTCGTATTGAATGTATTTTTGGGGGTGGAGCCTTGCGTCGGTTCATTTCGTATTAATGTGTTTTGACTTCTTTCCTTCAAATGTATTTTTGGATTTTAATGACGCATAAAGGCGTTGTTCAGACTTCTAAACATGCATTTAAAACACCTTTAAGACGTTGGCTCTGTGGGTACGTCTCCTCGGATATAAATAGGCAAGCCCAGGTTCCTGTTTTTCTCACCCTTCTTTTGCATCCTTCCTCGAATGTTTCTCCAAAAGAGTATGTCCTTTGAGAAACATCCTCGTTTTTTCCTTTCTGAGGTTCTTGCCACCAGTTTTGTGTGGTAAGTGAATGATGAGCGTGTAGTTGTGGATGGGTTATCCTTGTTGGGCGACGCTTTTCGCCCTGGTGCTCAAATTGGGTATGGAAAAAGCCTTTATGAGTTCTGGCATCATCGTTGCTAGGGCCATTGGGGCCCTCGGCTTCCTGGGAAAATGGTCGTACCTACGTAACAAGGGTCCTTTCTGTTCATCTGGAAGGGGAATGGTGTTCATGGTCAAGTCTTGCACTATCCCATTTGATGCCCCAATACAAATCAGACTTGACCATGACAAGCACCCTGGAGATATTTTTTATCTTTGTCATCTTCCTTCACTCGACTGGCCTTGAATTTATCGCTTCGAACCTTCTTCAGCCACGTCTGCTGTTCTCGAAGGAATCAAAGGTTTTCTGTAGGCTGGAGTGGACGGGGCTAGCTCAAAGGAATCGAAGGTTTTCTGTAAGTCAGAGTGGACGAGATAGCTGTAGCTTTGTAAGGCCAGATGTTTCGGCCGAGAGTCCTGTATCAGTTTCTTTTTGGGTGGAAACGCCTCTTTTGTTTCTCTCTTCTTATGTAAATCTTTTCGGTGTAATTTTTCCCTTTTTATGAATAAATACGTTTGCTCATCTTCCTATGTTCATCTTGCTGCTGTTTCATTTGTTTTGCTATTCTTGGCAAGGAAACTTAGTAATTAGAATGATGTTAAAGAATCAGTAAAAAGGTAGGGAAAAAGAAAGGAAAAAGGTGTCAATTTGGAAATAGAGTGCTCCTTATTGATCAGCCTAGCTTCTTTTTTTTAGAGAGAAGATATTAAACTTTGTTACTCCTTTATGATTATAGATAGTGATGGTGTCGTTGGCTAGTGTGTTGATCCCTTCTTTCAGTGATGCTGAGATCAAGGGCTCCAGTCTCTTTCGCCCTACTGTTTCTCCTTTTTTTTTAGTTGTGTTCTCGTGGGTCTTCTGGCTGTGTGCTTTCAGGACTAGATGTATTTTCGGGTCCTTCCTTTCTCGCCTGGAGGGGCCTTCAACCGATTCCAGGTCTTGCTCACCTGGAGGGGACTTTTGGTCGGGTTTACATGTCTTTCTTTTCTCGCCTAGACTAGACCTTTTGGTCGAGTTTGCAAGTCTTTCTTGCTCTTTCCTAACCGGGTATTTTGGCCGACTTCAAGTCTTTTGCTTGCTTGGAGGGGATCTTTTTTCGGTCGTTCTTCGTAGGTCTTTTTCTTCGTGCTTGGAGGGGACCTTTTCGATCGTCCTTCGCAGGTCTTTTTTCTTTATGCTTGGAGGGGACCTTTTTGGCCGCCCTTCGTAGGTCTTTTTTCTTCATGCTTGAAGGAGAGACCTTTTTTCGACCGTCCTTTGTAGGTCTTTTTTCTTCATGCCTAGAGGGGACCTTTCATCGGCCGTCCTTCGCAGGTCTTTTTCTTCATACCTGGAGGGACCTTTTTTCGGCCATCCTTCGCAGGTCTTTTTTCTTCATGTTTGGAAGGGACCCTTGGGGCCGTCCTTTGCAGGTCTTTTTTCTTCGTGTATGTGTGTTGTCAACTGCATTCACATTTTATTGATATAGTAGAAGAAAATTGATACATCAGTGATATACCTGGCTTTAGTTGTGATGTGAGCGAAGATTCATAGCGTTCCAAGTTTGTGGTATCTTCTTGCCTTAGAGGTGCTCCAAGCGATACGCTCCTCTGCCGGCCTCCTCGGTTATTCTGTACGGACCCTCCCATATTGGGGCGAGCTTGTTGTCGTCGACCGTTCTGGTTATCTTTCTCAAGACTAAGTCGTGGGGTTGGAAGTGCTAAGGGGTTAATCTTTGTTGTTGCTGTGAGGTGGCTCGAGCCTTGGCGGCATACTCTTTTACATGTGCTATTTCGTGCACCTCCTGCAACAAGTCCAAATTCACTCTTATTTCGTCCTCGTTCTCGACCGGTCGAAATAGGATGGTCCGCGGTGACGGCTCCCCGATCTCGACCGGAATAACTGCCTCTGTACCGAAGGTGAGGCAAAAAGGTGTTTTGTTGGTGGAGGAGTAAGGAGTTGTGTGATAAGACCAAAGGAATTGGGGGAGTTTTTCGGCCCATCTTCCCTTCGCTTCTTCCAGTCGCCTGCAAATTCCTCTCAAGATGACCTTGTTTGCTGTCTCTGCTTGTTCATTGGTTTGGGGATGCTCGACTGATGTGAAACGTTGCTTATTTTCAGTTGGGTGCAAAAGTCTACCGTCACCCATGATGTGAACTGGGTCCCATTATCCGATACTATTTTGGTTGGCAAACCGAAATGACATATGATCTTTTTCCAGTAGAAGCGCTTGATCCTCTCAGCCGATATTGTGGCGATGGCTTAACATTTTTCTAGATTAGCTTTGATCCCTCTCTTGGTCAACATGAATCCTAAAAATTTTCCCGCTTGCACCTTGAAGGAGCATTTTTCGGGGTTCAGTTTAAGCTGATGCTTCCTCAATATTTAGAACACTCTTCCCAGGGCTTTGTAGTGGTCGGTTGCTGATATGGACTTCACTACCATATTGTCCACGTACACTTCCACATCCGCTCCTATCATACCTTCGAACGTCTGGTCCATCATGCGTTGGTATGTTACCCCTACATTTTTAAGTCCGAAGGGCATCACTTTATAGCAATAGGCTCCCACATCCGTTAGAAGGCGGTTTTGGCCTCATCTTGAGGGTGCATTTTGATTTGATTATAACCTGAGTACGCATCCATGAAACTCAGAAGTGCGGAGCCTGAAGCTCCGTCCATTAGACGGTCTATGCTTGGTATGGGGTATGGATCCTTTAGGCATGCTTTGTTCAAGTCCAAGTAGTCAATACACATGCGCCATTTCCCACTGGCTTTTTTGACCATTACCACATCTACCAACCACGTGGGGTATTGTATTTCACGAATGGAACTGGCGGTGAGGAGCTTCTTGGTTTCTTCACGGGCAACTCTTCTCTTTCTCCTACAAGAAGGAGATGAGGTTGCTCTCCTCTTCTCGCGTTAGGGCGGTTCTTATCTTTGTCTTGTGCACTAGGCTTGTGCCAATATTGATTTCCTTCAAGTCCTCTACTGGTAGGGGCCTTTCACGCTCGTCTTCGCATCTGGGATTGAGGTTGAGGTCCAAAACATTCACATCCAGCCGGTCGGCCCGAGCTGGCTGTGAGCCAATCCTCAAACTATCCTTGTAACAACGCTTTGCCACTCGATGGTCAGCCCACACTCTTCCTACTTCTGTCCCCACTGGATATTTCATGCATAGATGATAGGTGGATACTACTACCCCTAATTTATTTAACGTCGGCCTTCCCATGATTACATTATATGACACCTCCACGTTCACTAACCGTATACAACACCGAATGGTGCGCGCATAACTGGGCTCTCCAAACGTGGTCTCCAACTCTCTTATCTCTACTTGTTCTCCGGTGAAACTGTACAATTTTCCGCGTAGGGCTCCATGTCTGTCGGCTGCAATCCCAATTTTTTGTATGTCAACCAATACAAAATATTAGCCGAACTTCCCTGGTCGATGAGAACTCTCTCGACTTTGTATTCTGCCACCTCTATGGAAATTACCATGGGCTCGTCATGTCTCGAGGGCTCGTACCTCATGTCTTTCTCGTTGAATGAGATCACCGGCAGCGGTTCCTGGCCGGCTCTTTCTCTTATCACCATAATGTCGCTCGCTTTCCTTTTTCATCCTCTCTCTACTCCTAGGACGTCTCCTCCTCCGGAGATGGTTGTTATGACTCCTTGCCTCCGAATATCCCTTCTTTAGGGTGATCGACTCCTCTCTCTTCGTTTTTCCCCTATCAGCTCTTCTTTTATTTCTCTCGGCCTCTCCCTTTTGTTTGCTAAGTCGTTGAAGGTTCAGATGGATCGTGGTGGTAAGGTGGCCAACCAATGCATGGCCACTCCCCACAGGGTTCTCGGGAGGATTTTGCAGCTCAAACGATCATCACCTCCGCTTATGTACATCTGAGTTTGGAAAGCCTGAAGATGAATGTAGGGGTCTTGACTTCCGTCGAAGGGCTCGGTGATCACTTCTCTAAAGTTTTGGGGAATGGGAGTTTGGTCTATTTCTTCACAGAACGGTTGGGCCAAAAAGGTCAGGGTGCCCTCCACCGGCGACGGGGTGGAGATGGTCGGCTTCTCCCCCGTGGCCTTCGCCGCAGCTAGTTGGCGTCGAAGTTCCTCCTCCCACTCTTTCGCTATCTTCAGTGTCTCCTTATATCTCTCCTCGGCCAACTTGTGCTTTTCTTCTACTTCTTTTTGTCATTGCTCCACTTTTGCATTTAGCTGGAACTATTCGTCGCTACAAGCTTGTAGTAATGCCACTGTCTACAGTAATCGCTGTAACGTATCCTCCTCTGCTTCATTAGTGGAGCTGGCCGCCTGATTACGTGTAACAGGCATCGTCACTGATCCTACTCCCTTCTAGCTCCTAGTTGTCCGCGTTGGTCTCGAGATCTTGAGGCGTTGGGGAAAATTTTCACTAAGGTCCCACGATGGGCGCCACTGTTCTTGTCTGAGAATATAGGTAGTCTGTGTCTTTATGGCTTGTAGAATCCAACCCCTCTTAGGGGTATCACCCGATGTTTATACCTAAGAGAAGTGGGCTTATGGAGGGTTTTGTATACAAGTAACTTCCTAACTACCCTATAACTAACTGAATGAAGCATTCTTCACATGGGAAAAATTCTGAGGAGTGAGTAACCTTGGGTCTCTCCTTCCTTCCCTAATTCTGGGTCGTTTTGGGTCGGGACCTATTGGGTGAACCTAGACTAAGATGGTCAGCCAGTACAAAAAGTTATAAATTATTGTATTTATAATCAAATATTTTTATTAGTCTTTTATTTATATTGATTTGAGAATTAAAAGTTATTATAAATTCATGAAAAATTTGTGATACGTGAAATTGATGATTCACCTATGTCAATGACTTTTTATATATATATATATATATATATATATATATATATATATATATATAATATTTAATTTGTCTTATGTATAAAATATATGTATTTTATTATATGTTATTTTATTACAATCACATCGAAATAATGGAAGGAAAGAAAAAAAATTATTCTTCTCTTAAATATAAAAAAAAAAATAGTATATACAGTTTGTTTATTCTTCTCCCGTTAAAATTATAGTTAGCCTATTAAGTGACGCTTGGTATACTATTTTTGTAAAGATAAATATTCATTTTAAGGAGAGAAATATAAAAAGTTTTAGTATAAATTCAATTATAGATAATTTTCATGATAGGCATAAGAGATATTATTTAGATTTTTATGTAATTAATATTTTAAATAAAATAATGAAATTTTTGTATAAAAATATTTTTTGGACGAAAAATTTTGTAGGAAACTTAATACTCATATATTTGTCATAAGAAAATTTTATAGTCAACTGCTCTTTAATTCAGCCCTGGCTCTTTAGATAAATATTCATTTTAAAAAGAGAAATATTGAAAATTGTAGTGTAAATTATAAATAATTTCCACGATAGGAAGAAGAGATATTTTATAGATTATTTATGCAATTAATATTTTAGAATATATAATTATAAAATTTTTGTTTAAAAAAAATTTTTTGACGGAAAATTTTGTATGAAATTTAATACTCATATATTTGTTATAAGAAAATTTTTATAGTTAGCTCTCCTTTAATTCAGCGCTGGCTCCATCCATGTAACTAATCCTGAACTATTTAAATGAAGTAAATTCTCAAGTTGATTTTTCAAGTAGTTTTTAAAATATTAAAAATGTATTCGTCTAAACATAGATATGTTGTAATAACGTTAAGAACTAATTTAAAATATTTTTCAAGAGAGATTGTGTAGCATGATTTTTAATCCTTTAAACGTAAGTCAGTGTTTTTTTATTAATATTTTTGTAGGAGAGACAGGCAGTAGAGACTAATAAATAATTTAGAACTTACAGTAATTAATTCGAAAGCAAATTACATAAACTAAAAATTAAAAAAATGCTAAATTAGCTAGATGAAAAATTTAATTAAACCTTTTATTATTTTAAGAATTATTTAGAAAATAATAATGCTTAAAAGACAAATTAAAAGTTTACTCAGTTAATTAAAAGACAAAACAACCAAATGACAGAAATTATCGTATAGACATTAAGAAGGCGTTGCAGATCTTGCTGTCTGGGAATGAATGGATTACGTAATCAACCAAAACATATGATGACCAATTATATATCATCAACTTTACTATTGAACAAACTGATTCCATTAATTATCCTTCGACAATCCAAATGCATTCAGGATTAGAAATGCAAACACCGAACAAACAACTCTTACCCTTCACTACCCGTACATGACCGGCTTCATTTATTTTATATATACAGATAGATAGACAGAATTCAATAATTAACATGCTTTCAACACACAAACGGACCATCTTGTGTCTGTCCATGTCAGCCATAGATCATAAATACTTTAAAAAAAAATTATCAATAGCAATGGGCAGCAGCTCTTTGTTCCTCCTTGTTTGATAAGATAAAGTTAACTGAATGCTTTTAGGCCGGATGCCCAGACAATAATACATAATACATCAATATAAGAAGAGCTGATGGAATTCCTCCCAGCAATACTAAGAACGTGAATTAATTGCCAGAAAAATAATATAGAGACACTATGTTTTAAAAATAAAAATCAGTTCCACTATTAATACCAAGAGAAAAGCCGCAAAGAGCTATAAGAATTCAATCAAATTGCATCTAACAAAATATACCTACTTAAATTAAGAAGCAGCTAGAGTATCTTTTCCAGACGGTTATCATAAATGTTTTTTAAGCTATTTTGGTTTTTTTATTCTTCCATAAACCTGCAAAGTGAATAGCAACTTCAATCTAGTTTTGATTAAGAGACCATTGTCAGACATTGACATGATTGCAATTGAAGTTGCTGATGACTTGATTCTAGTTCTGATTTTGTTGAGGAAACCTGCATCCAACTCCACCTTGAACTCTACGTGTGACTGGCTGTAGCCGCCAACAGCTCTGATTTGCTTCAACATTAGATTGGGGGACCTCTCCTGACCCACATGTTGATTTTGATCCCAACCTTAATAACCCTGCTGGTGGCTTTGCTTCTCCTGACTCTGACTTGTGATGACACAACTGGTGCCGCTCCAAACTTTGGTTATCATTCCTCCCTGAACTTGGACAGTTCACCAGACTTTGAGCTTCGTCTTGTGATTGTAACTGCTCCTCACATTGGTTTGTATTTTTATTTACCTTACGAGGCCTTCCGCGGCCTCTACCTCGAACATGCTGCTGTTTAGCTTGAACTTCTTGTGGTAATTGTGCCTCACATTTGTTTGTATTTTGAACCAGTTTAGGAGGCCTCCCCCGACCTCTACCTCGACCATGCTGCTGAGCTTGATCTTCTTGTGGTGACTCCTCCTCATATTGGCTTGGATTTTCATTTAGTTTGGGAGGCCTCCCCCGACCTCTACCTCGACCACGCTGCTTATATTGATGTCCTTCTTCTAACTGCTCCTCACATTGTTCAGCATTTTGATTTAGTTTAGGAGGTCCGCCCTGACCTCTACCTCGCCTCAGCCCACCTCTACCCTTGCCATACTGATGCTGCATCTCCATTTTGTTTATATTGGGCTTCTGCTCGTTATGAATGTCATCATCTGAAGGTAACAATGCTCTAGTATCTATCTTAGGAGGCCTTCCTCTGGGACGTTTTGGTGGCTTCTGCTCAGAACCCCTGGACATAGGCTTATCAATTTCATCTAGGTTTCCTTTAGAACTTGCTTGATTGTAATGCTGGGGCTGGTCATCATCAACATTCTCACAAGTTAATGAAGCTTTCCTTTTGGACACTGTACCCAAATCAATATCTGAAGTTGGAGGTAATTTTCCTATAGATACTATGCACTCCGGAGACCCTTCTGAAGTAGGAACCACCAATTGCTGCCCAGAGTTGTGCGTTGGATTAACAGGAGAATTAGGTGCTGCTGGCTGGGATGAAGAACTTGTTTCTTTTTGGTTTGAATAAGAAGAGCACACCAGATCTTCAGCTTGAACCTGTGGATGTAACTTCTTATTAATGCAGTGTGCATTTCTATGTAGCTTTTGATCCCTTCCTCTACTTGTACCTCGACCTTGGAGTTGCAACAGGCATCGTTCATCAATTTTCTTTTCATCTGGTTCTTGTTCAGTAACAGTAGCATCACCTGAGGACAACAATGATTCCCCTTGATTGTCTGCAATTTGCTTACATTTACAAGGCTTCCTCTCTCTGCATCGATGATCAGAACACCCAGTCATCGGGTTCTGATCTTGCTTGCATTCTTGAACGTTCAAAGATAATGAACCTGACATTTTGGCTGCTGCATCCAAACCACTTTTTGAAGACTCATGTATCTTTGCTGACGGTACACACTTTAACGTTGTTGGCCGGGAGAAACAAGTTGTTTTCGAATGCAGCATAGAATCCTGCTTTGACAACAACCCTTAGAGCTTAATTGTATATCCACAATCAAATAGAAGGGAGAAGGGATTTGCATTTACCTTTACATTTCTAGAAATAATTTAATAAATTGGAGAGACCAATGACTCCCATAAGGTAAAAAAGAAGGACAATAAAAGTAATAAATTGGATCTGTAATTGTGAAAGGAATCATAGCATGAAACATGTTTTCGATAATTTTTGTTTTTAATTTGTGTTTATATCATGACAGTTCAGCAAGCTAACTTGTAATATAATATATTGTGTATATAAAATTATATACACATCTATATAGCAAATTATACAATATTATATATCGACATTTCGAAGAGAGCTTGCTCACAGTGATAATGTAAACACAAATCAAAGTAAAACAGAATTTCTTAGTAATCACTGAAAATTGAAAAATATGGAGAGTTTGCAACATGGGTTGAAATTTTGGATTTGTCACAATGTGACCTCCAAGTCACAGAAAGGTCAAGGAACTCAAATCAACACTCTCCTACTCTCCTTAACGTGTCTTTTTCCAGTTCCTCATTTAAAATATAACAACACAGCATAAACAACTAAAAGAAGGTTATTATTTAAAAGAGAGACTCCATAATCCATGATATAAACACAGACAGTGGATCCAACCCTTCCTAGGAAAAAATATGGTAACTACAATTATTTCCATTTTACTACGTCAATGTCATCTATCCATGCCATCAATATTAGACCAAATTTCACATTATCGCCAACAAATTTCAAAAAAAATAAAACTTAGATGCATTTCTTTGATAATTATTGGTTCTGTCTTTCGATCAAAATTATAGTTTTATTTCGGTACCTACCTGGATTAATGTAAATTTTTATTATACAAATCAGTACCAACCTATATTAATGCAAATTTTTATTATACATATCATCAAGCTGAAATTAAAATTCAAATTTTGATAGAAGAATAATACACAATTGAATAATAACAGTGCAAAAGCAGACAAGAAAACTGCATCTAAATTCTATCTTTCCAAAAATTACTGAATTGTGACAGCACCTGATTTCGTGTCTCACTTAATCCACCTTGTGCTTCTGCTTCCCCGTGTTGACTTTGTTTTCCAAACACTTGAACCTGTTTCTCTTCAGATTCTTGTTCAACCCTCGCTCCATCATCACCAGAATTACTTCTCCTTTTGTCCCTCTTCCTCTCCTCGCTACACTGTTCCCTCTCTTCCCCATCAGCCTTCTGCACGTACCTCCCACCCTCAGCACGCGCAATCTCCCCGAACTCGCAAAGCTTCTCCAATTGGAGACTCAGAATCTTCGAGTGGGCCCACGGCAAGTCGTTATACTCCCTTTTAATGAACTCCGATATTGCCTCCTCAGTCGAGCCCGTTCCCTCATCCAACTCCGTTATCGCGCTGCATATCATCTACAAAAAAGAGCGACGTAAATTCACGGCGTTATCAATTTCAATTCCCGAAAATGAAAATAAAAACAAATCATAAATACCAAGGAGTAAGCGGGGTGGGTGGGGGTGTGGAAGGAACGGAAAAGTTGTTGAAGACGGCATTGGATGAGGAAGGAGTGGTGGGGGAGGATGGAGACGGAAGGGTCGAGTTTGGTGAGTTGAGAAATGAAAGAGTCTTTGAGGTGAACCAAGACGCGGGCGGTTCTGGAATCTTCGTCGTCGCGGGGAATATTTGGCTGAGGATGAGGCTGGGGGTTTTGCGTCGTCATCCGTGCAGCCGTCGAGGGTTTTGAGCGGCTGTACAACGTACGCTGCAGAAGGTCGACAAATGCGATGCGTTGCCCTCTAAGTTTTCTCGACGCTTCACGTAAAGTGGCTGCAGTTATTATAGCTGAAAAAGTGCATTTCAACGCGACGTCTTGGATGAAATTACAGAGTAAGTGTCGCAGTGCATGTGGACAACCAGTGCATGACGGCACATGGTATTGGTATTTTTTTTTTTTTTTGTGGAAATAGTTTTATCAGGGTTTGTGGAATATTATTTAAGGAGTGGATTATATCAAAATTTTAAAAGACTATAAAAAAAAAATTGTAAATTTTAAAAATCATAAATAAATGTAATCACCTAAGAGTGTATTGGATTAAGATTAAGATTTTAAAAAAAATCAAGATAATAATTTTTTTATTTAATCAAGATTTTTAAATAATATAAATAAATTTTGTGATATTTAATTAGGATTATTAAGATTTTGTTGAGAAAGTAACAAAATTTAATGGCATTCAATATGATAACAAAATAAGATGGTATTTAATTGAGATTTTCTTATTATTTAAACAAAATTTCCTTATGTTCAAAATAATTTATTTCTGTCGTAACCAGGGTCGCGACAAAGTCAGCAAGTTTCCGAAAAGTGGAATCCGAGTCCCTTTTAGGGAAAGGAACTCATAGACTAGAGTGGCCACCGACATTTTCAAGGTAAATGCTAGGAAATCAATGGATAGATAAGGCTAGTTTGGAAATCAAAGTTTAAGTTTGAGAGTCAGTTATATATAAGAATCGTCAGTCCCTCATCATGTCTATCTGAGGATAGTTACCCTAACTAGATGCATGAAACATAACATGATTCATACACTACAATTTTTTGCCTTTCTAAATGAAGGATATCTATAGGGAATGGATAAAGGATTTTTGGATATTTTGGATTAAATTGACAAAAGTTACCTCTTACTCTTACGTATCTCTTACTATAATAGAGAAGTCAAAATTTACGTAGTTCTGACGCTTAAAGTTAGATGCTGGGAGGAGCCGAGACCGTCTCGGTCAAGTAAAGGTGTCGATTAAGTGTCAACTAGGCTAAAGTGTCGAATGAGACTTGGTGAGTGTGTAATTTGAAAGTGTAGGATGTTTGAGCTAGACCGAAGAGCATCGACTCTTGGTCAGTCTCGATTTCAGTTACATGGGAGGCCGATTCGGAATTGGCCTATAGACTACAATATATTTCTGGGCTAAACAGGGAAGTGTATTGGTTTAGTGCCACTAAATGGATATGCACCATGCGGTATCTTGAATATCTTACCTTATATCCGAGAGTCGTATTTCAATTGCCTACTGAAAGGTGGATAAATGCTTTCCTTCCTTCATGTCCTTTCTCTATAGACTCCTTTAAACATTCACTACCTCATTGTATACCAGATCTCAAGTGCTCCCTCAAGATTCTTAGGATTAAAATTTCAACCACCCTTGAGATTGGAATCCCCCCTCTCCTTGGGAAGTTTGGGGCTTTTTATAGGTTCATTCTCCATCATTCAAAATTTTTAGGGAGATCTTCCACCATTAATGCAATGACTCTTCCCCATGTCCATTTAATGTCGTGGTGCCCTCAAAAGGGGTTTCCATCCATTAATGCAGTAACCTTTGCATTTAATGCGGTGGTGAACACTCCTGGTTCTGATCATCTCGGTGGAAAGTTGCTTTCACGTCCTTGTTTGTCTGTAGGATGGCAATCTTAGGATTGCTTCCCTCAGAAGCCACCAACTGATTCGCATCTGCTTGAGGCAACGTGGGTCCTGCCATCTCACACTTCCCCAACCTGCTTTTTGTATTTTTCTCTTTTTAAGGAGAACAATCAGCATGTCCTCCCTTACACACCTTTTGTCTCTTTCCTTTTTCAAGGCCAAATGAAAATGGGTATCCATAATTTCAATTAGTTAAAGCAATTGAACCTCATGCATACTTGTCTGATCTTATCCCAATTTTGATGGGCAAAATCTACTTTGACTGATAATAGGGTCAAGGTTGAGTTTTTCCTATTAAAATTTTCTATTCTTATAAATTTCATGTCTCTATCACATTATATCAAATCATCAAAGCTTTAAATTTGAATGAATACCTGAATCAATATACGTTGGTTGGAGAATGCAGCAGAATCTTTTAATAGTCACAAACAGTTGGTTTACAATTTTTCTCAACCAAATCACCTCAATTCCTCTTGGGATCTTCGTTTCTTTTTCGGATAGGGAGAATAGAAACTATATTTTGATTTGGTATGTTGATGATCATAACCGTTCTTAATGTGTTAGCCTACATATAAAGTTTCTCATTATCTCCTAATCAGACAACATGAGTATTTATTCATTAAACTCATATCACATCCCTTTTAAGAAGTCTATCTGATTACTTAAATTAGACCAGTTAATCTTATAATAATTAAATAAATAAATAGGCGATATAAGTGTATTTAAAATATAATATCCAAATAATTAATAGAAATTATGAATTTCTAACAATCTCCCACATATGCTTCATATTCTCTTGAAACAATTGTATTAAAAAACTCCTTAAGCACATATTTGTATATTATTTATCTTTAGACTTCTCCTTAATACAATCTGGTACATCTTATACATTAATGGAACCATTGCAACTTTCATCACAAACAAGTATGATTAGATCATGATGATCACAATATTAATATACTTAATGTCAGATCAAATATGGATGAGTGGCATGGAAATTACATGTTATGTGGGGTCTTAAACATGTCTATTTACAATTGGTCTTTCTTTAGTCTTTAGTGAAATCAATCCAAATTATTTGAATGTAACACAATTATTACATATAAAGAAACATAAGCAGGTTTAAAATGTAAACATAAATCATCAACTTTATTCTTTAGAAAATAAAGAACAATGAAATGTCCAAAGTAAAACATAAAACATATAGACTTTCACTAAACTAAGATATCTTAAGGAATAACACTCATATGAGTAGTGTGCTAATGAAAGAGCTTGGGTATCAATCCTTTAGTCAATGTATCAACTAGCATAAAACTTGTTCCTATATATTCTATGGAAATCTATTTATTTTGAACTCTTTCTTTTAACAACCAAAAACTTAATATCGATTAACTTTAACTTTGTAGAATTCATATTATTATTGGAGTAAAGGACTGCCCAATTATTGTCACAATAGATTTTCAGTGGTCTTTCAATACCATCAACCACCTGCAAACTAGTGACAAAGTTTTACAACCATATCTCGTGGTTGGATGCCTCAAAGCAAGTCATAAACTCTGCAGCCATTGTCAAAGGGGCCATAAGAGTCTATTTAACAAACTTCCAAGAGATAGCTCCTCTAGCCGAGCATTTGCTATCTTGGCATCCAGCAAAATCGGAGTTAGAGTACCCGATAATCTCCAATCCTTCAAACTTCTAATAAGTGAGCATGTATCATTTTTTTTTCTTTAAGTAACACATCACACATTTAACTGCCTTTCAATGCTACATTCCAAGATCACTCAAATACCCATCAAAAACTCCCACCACAAAAGCAATGTCAGGATTAGTACAAACTTGAGCATACATTAGACTTCCAACTACTGAGGCATAGGGAATCTTTTGCATCTCATTTCTTTCAAGGTCATTGTTAGGGAATTGCTTAAGACTAAATTTGTTTCCCTTAGCTGTCGGGTTATCTTCTGGTTTACTATTTTTCATGTCGAATCTATCTAAGATTTTGTTGATATAGTTCTCTTGTAACAACCTTAGGATACCTTGAGAGCAATTTCTCAGTATCTGAATACCCAATACAAAAGAAGTTTTCCCAATATCTTTCATCTCAAAAATTTTCATTAGAAATCTCTTGGTTTCGTGCAACAACCCTATGTCACTACTAGCAAGTAGTATGTCATCAATATATAATACCAGGAATATGTATTTACTCCCACTAAACTTATGATATACACAATTATCAACTACATTTGCCTCAAAACCATACAAGGTAATGACTTGATGGAATTTGTGATACCATTGATGGGAAGCTTGTTTGAGACCATAGATGAATTTCTTTAGTTTGGATACCATAGACTTAGGTCATCTGACACAAAGTTTTCAGGTTGTACCAAATAAATCGTTTCGTCAATGTCACCATTTAGAAACGCAGTCTTAACAATCATCTGATGGAGCTCCAAATCAAAATGAGCTACCAGTGTCATTATTGTTCTAAAAGAATCCAAAGATAATAGAAAAAATGTTTTTTTGTAGTCAATGTCTTCCTTTTAAGTAAAGCCTTTAACAACTAGACAATTCTTGTATCTCTCAATATTACCATTAGAATCCTTTTTTATTTTAAATATTCATTTACAACCAATAAGTTTCACACTTTCAGGTAATTCAACAAGATCCCAAACATTGTTGTCTTGCATAAACTTCATCTCATCTTTTATGGCATCATCCATTTTTGAGAGTTAGAATTTTGCATAGCTTAACAAATGTTGATTGGATCATCTTTTATTAAACCAATGTCATCCTCATGTTCTTGGAAAAAGACAATGTAGTTATCTGAAATTGCATCTCTCCTCTCTTTGATGGATCTCCTTAATGACACTTCTTGAGGTTGTTGAGGTTGCTCCATAGGTGTTTGAGGAAGAATCTTATCATAGTCTTGTTCTAGAACAATGTTAGGAACAATAGTTTGAACATTGTCTCCTATTACTAGAGTTGTTTCTTGAATAGTAATAAGCACAAAGACTTGATCAATGTCATTAATAGATTCTTCCTTAAAAACAACATTCTTTATGTTCTCTTCCTTCTCAAACTCAACTTACTTAAGAATTCTTGTATTTCCCGTTTCAAAAAAGAATCTTGAATTGGGATCATAAAACTTATAGTCCCAAGTAATTGTTCTTGAATCCAATTTTCTTTCATACGGCCTATAAGATCATGTTTTAGATGGACAACCCCAAATGTGCAAATGTTTGATGCTTGGCTTTTTGCCAGTCCAAAGTTCATAAGGGGTTTTGTTAACTACTTTAGTTGGCACCATATTAAGGATGTAAACTACAGTCTTTAAAGCTTCTCCCTAGAGTGACTTTGGTAAAGAAGAATGACTAATCATACTTCGCACCATATCCTTAAGAGTCCGGTTTCGTCATTTTGCCACATCGTTCATGCTAGGTTTGCCTGGCATGGTGTATTACGAAACAATTCCACACTCTTTGAGAAAAGGGGCAAAAGGTCCTAGACATTGTTCCCCTAATCCATCATATCCACCATAGTATTCACCATCATGATCAGATTTGACGACTTTAATTTTCTTTTCAAGTTGAAGTTCAACTTCAATTTTGAAAGACTTGAAAACGTCTAGGGATTAGGACTTCTCATGTATCAAAATACAGGTAACTATGCCTAGAGTAATCATTTATGAACGTAATAAAATATTATTGTCCATTCCATGAAGCTATAAGGAAAGGACCACAAATATTTGTATATATTAGTTTTAAATTATCCTTAACTCTTTGAGTACCTAATTTTCTTATGTTTGTTCATTTTTCCTTGATGCACTCAACACAAACTTCAAAGTTTGATAAGTTCAAGGGTTCAAGAATTTCATCCGACACGAGTCTTGGAATTCTCTGTTTAGAGATATCGCCTAAATGGTTGTGTCATAAGATAGTTGAATTCTCAATTAATTTTCACTTTGTTCCTCATGAACCAATTTGCATCAAGCATTTATAAATAATTAATCAAAGAACCAGAACCAGCAATATTTGAATTTTGGTAAAGACTAACTTTATTATTTCCAAAAGAATAAGAAAATTCAATTTTGTCCAAGCTAGAAATAAAAATTAAATTTTTCCTAAAAAACGACACAACAAAAGTCTCAAATAAATTCATATGAAATCCAATTTTCAATTGTAATCTAAAAGTTTCAATAGCCTCTACTACAATTTTATTGTCATCGCCCGCAAAAATGAATCTTTCATCATCACTTAGCGGTCGACTTCATAAGCAACCCTACATAGTCACACTTATGTGAGTAGTAGCACTAGAATCTACCCACCAAGTATTCCTAGACACAAAGGTCAAATTAATTTCAGAACAAAATAAAGCAACAAATTTACTTTTCTTTACACGCTAGGTAGCGTACTTAAGACATTGTTTCTTCATGTGTCCTGACTTCTTACAAAAGAAGCAGGTAAATTCCTCATTCTTCTTTAGTTTCTTTCCTTTAGAAGACCCTTCTGCAGAACCCTTAATGTTCTTCCTTTTCTTATTCTAAGAGATTGAAGCAAAATGAGCACTTTCTATCTTATGTTTCTACAACATTTCTTTCTCTTGCACACAATGAGATATAAGCTCTTTGAGGGATCATTTGTCCTTCTGAGTATTATAGCTCACTTTGAATTGCCCAAGGTATGCAGGAAGGGAGATCAAACCAAGTGCACGACCAAAGTCTTCATCAAGGTCCAATTTGAGTGACTTGAGTTTTGCTACGAGATTAGACATTTCCATTATGTATTCTCTTATATTTCCTCTGCATTTATACTTTGTAGAGATGAGTTTAGCCAAAAGGTTACTTGTCTCCGCCTTTTCATTTTTGACAAAGAATTGCCTAATCTCTTCAAGAAATTTACTTGCACTTTGACCCCTAAGAATAGAGCCCCAAAACGCTTTTGGAATCGAGCACTTTATGATCATAAGACACACTCAGTTAGAACGTTTCTATTTCTCAATTTTAACCTCTTGAAGGTTATCCATAGTAGGAATAGGTTTCTTTACCTGAAGTGCTTGATCCAAATCCATACAGTTAAAAACTATCTCTACGACTTCCTTTCGGACCTTAAAGTTCATCTCATTCAACATTAGGATAGTATTAATTTGAGCAAACACGTTGACCACACTAATAGTAGCAACTGAAAAAAAAAATGAAAGTTAAAATTTATAAAAGATAGAAGGCATTCAAAGTATATAATAAAATATGTGAAGACAAACTACATAATATGGACCCTTTACAAGATACCAACACAACATTAATTCTTAGTCTTTAGACCAAAAATTAATTTGTAAGTGGTTACTCTCAACCAATAATTAAATATTGACAAATTAAATATTGACGATTAGTTCTGTCAAACAATAGTCTTTCTTTAGATCGACTATTATTCACATGAAAAATAAAACTTTATAATTATGACATATTTATTATCACTTTTATGTTATTATTTGGTCGAACTATATCTTCTTTTGAACCGAGCACAATTTGCATAAATAATTTCATACTAATATACATCTTTATAATTCAAATTAAATTAATTTATATAAATAAAGATTATTTTGACAATAAATTGTTTCAATTAATTTAATTTACTTTGATAATATATTGCTTCAATTAATTTAATTTTAAAAATTATCAGACAATCTAAATTAATAATAAGAGTCTAAATTTTCTTAAATAATGTAACATGCTATATACTTTTTATAACAATTTATTTACTGGTTAATAGCCTAATAAATAAAAAATATTACACGTTATAATAACAGTAATTGCATATAATAATTACGCATTATACATAAAACATCGCATCTAATAATTAAATAATTTTCTTAAATAATATAATCTGGTATATAACATAATTTATTTACTTGTTAATAGCCTAATAAATAAAAAATATTACACGTTATAATAACAGTAATTGCATATAATAATTACGCATTATACATAAAACATCGCATCTAGTAATTACACATTATACATAATAAAAGACTAATGTAACCCCTGTACACGTAAGACTTCAGCAGAGAGCTAAAAAAAATTAAACTACTCCGAAAAAATAAATCCTCCCCTCCAGAAGGCTTTACGGAAACCGTCAATTGACGTTGTGCCAACACTGCACACTGCACCATGAACCAACAACAACAACACCTCTTCACATCGCCTTCCCCTCCAACACTGCCCCAAAACCAGCGACAACTCTACTTCTTCATGCGGCTATAGTGATGAGCGCTGCGGTCTTCGACGAGAGGCGCAATGGACAGAGACGACGACAGAGGAGGCTGCCAGGGCTACGATACGGGTCGGTTTCCCCTACGATGTTTCTTGCCCAACTACCGGTAGTAACGTGGAATCCTCTCTGCCATGCCACAACTCGAAGCATTTACGACGACCATGACCGCTGCTGATAAATTGGCCGTGGTGGTGGCGCGGGTTGGATAGTTTTGTCAGAACTCCTCAATTGGTTTTTATTAAAGGTGGACGAGGCTAATAAGCATGCAATTTTTATACAGTATAAAATGTTTCAAAATATAATTATATTTAAATAATGAAAATAAAAGAAGTATATATATTATGGCATATTTATTAAAAAATTTTCAGGCATTTTAGAAGTTAATCATTATAAAGTCCAATAATCTAATATTAATAGAGGTTCTGAGGTTTGTGGTCTTCTTCAACCAAATCATCTTAATTTTTTTGAGGACCTTCGTTTCTCTCTCTGATGGGTAGAACAGAAAATGACTATTGATTTGATATATTAGGGACCATAACCTTTTCTGTTAGTTTATATATAAAATTCTCATTATCCCTTAACAAGGTAACATGGTTATTCACTCATTAAACGAAATTTCGATTACTTAAATTAGATCATTTAGGATTATATCCACCTTAAATAAATAGTTGATACAATTGTATTAAAATATAATATCAAAAAGATTAAAAAAAATTACAAATTTCTAACCATGGATGTTTGGTTCCTTGGTTACAAGTATGTTATTTGTGAAATTGATTGTTTACATGTTCTGAATACTCTCCAAATTTGGCGGGAAGATAAGAATGCAGGAAAACGCAAATGTATTATCCATTTTTATCTTCAATGGCAATGTAAATTCCATGTGAATCACATCCCAGGCAATACTCATAATGTAGTAGAACATTTAGCAATCACAAATGCATACTCACTTTATCTTCTGCATACTTGGCTTACTCCATTTTTAGAGGTTATACAATTTTATTTAAGGGATATGTTTATCTTATCTTAAATTTTTTTTTTTTTTTTTACTTTCTTACTATACCCCTAAAATGCTACATTCCTATTTTTATGTTTGCAACTGTATTCGAGGGGTATTTAGTCAATATTTAAATATTGTATTTTGTTTATGTAATAAATATTAATTTAATCTTGGGTAGTTGATGCTTTGTTCCAACATAATATTTTGTGGTTGTAAAAGACATGGATAGACACAAAAGAGAGTATATTGCTCAAGAAAATAAACAAAAATATGAAAATTGAAAAATAGAATTTTTTTTAGTAGATAGGAAAAAAATTACACTTATACTTCATACAAATGGATAATATGCTACATGAAGCAAGCTACTGTGCGCTAATAGATAATGCAGTGTATGATGAACTACTATAAATTTATTGTCAAATTTATTAATGTAAAATTCAAATGATTGAGATGAGTTTATTGCAATAGTTAGTACCTATTATGAGTCATTGTAATTTTTTTTACCATATTTATTATTTTACACATTTGTCCTCCTAGATTTCAAAGAGTAATTCCAATTATTTGTATTCTTGAATAATGACACTAAATCATGTGCTCCAAGCCAATCTTGTAAAACACATTTCCCTTGTTGAAATCCTAACTCCCCCACAAAAACTTCATTGCGACGTGCCCTTGCATTTTTTTGTGCTCCACACGACGACTTCCTCGTCGAATAACATCTTTGTGATGACACCAATGGTAAGGGAATTCTCCTTCCAACATCAAAACCTTTGAGCAATTCTATTGTTGCCGAAAGCTTGGTTGGTTTACATATAGTCAATTAAGGAGGAAAAGTGAATTTGTTTAAATTTTGCTTAATGGAAAATGAATTTCTAAAGAGATTAAAGTAAATTTTGAGATATTTAGTTCAGATCCTGCAAAAATGTTGTTAGGAAGGGATTTTTTAAATTGTAATTTGACAGCATTTGTGGTTGGAGTGAGCCTAAGCTAATAAGAAGAAGAGACCATGGAGTGCATTTGTCATTGTAAAGAGGAAATTAAGCCTTTGGATCAATGTAACATATAAATTTTGATGCACAATTCAAGCAAATAAATGGAATTGATGTACACAATCACAATCAAATATGAAGCTTTGAAAATTAAGGGGATTCATATGTAATTACAATTATTTGTAATTATTATTTTCTTTATTATGATTAATTGTCACGTAAATATATATATATATATATATATATATATATATATATATATATATATATATATATGACAGTTTAGCTAATTTAGTGGATTGACAATTTACCTAATTTAGTAGGTTGTAAATTAACTTGATATCTTGTAATTGAATGATATTTATATGAAAACTCTCCAATAAGAGGAGACATAGTTTTGAGTTCATTTTTCTTTAAATTTGACATGATATCAGAACCTATAGTTCATTTTGGTCATTACCTATTCTAGTAGGCATCTTAGTCATTGCATATTCTAGTAAGCATTTTAGTCATTACCTATTCTAGTAGGCATCTTAGTCATTACCTGTTCTACCAGGCATCTATAGAGGGAGGATGTTGGAAAAGCTTCACATCGTCTACCTCAATCTTAGTCATTTGGTGAAGGAGGGTGTTGGAAAGTCTTACATTACTTATCTCAATTCTTGGGATGTAGCTTATATATTCATTAGACAATCTCACTTATAACCAATTAATTTTAAGATGAAATATGGCATAATATTCAGAACTTCGTCTTTTTTTTTTCCTTCAAACTCATCCAAGTTTCACAATCTTGTTTCACTTCCCAGACCTATATTAATATCTCCTTTTCTTTGATCTTTTTTTCCTAGCCTCATGTTTGCTAAAAAACATGATGTCTTATTTGTTCGCCTTAATGAGAGAAGTACTTAACTTGGACATTCCAATGCTAGATATTTGACAAAGAGAAAGATTTGTGGAGTCATATTAATGACAACTGCGTTGCATGCTAACAACACTAGTGCTATACAGGTTGAAGCAAATCCAATTTAGCATGAACAAACAAAACACATTGTAGTTAATTGTCACTCGATCCGAGAAACATATGATTGTAGAGTCATTAGCCTACCACATGCCTTAACATATATTCAAACAGTTGATACTTTCACTAAAAGTTTGACATGTCAATGACACAATTTTTTACTTGACAAATGACATACAAACATCAATTTGAGGGGAGATGTCAATGTAATTACAATTATTTATAATTATTATTCTCTTAATTATCACATAAATGTATATATGACAATTTAGCTAATTTACTTATTTAATGGTTGTAAATCAGTTTGATATATTGTAATTAAATGATATATATATATATATGAAAACTTTCTCACAAAAGAAAATATAATTTTGAGTCTAATTCTCATTAAATCAAACAATCACAAATAACACAAATACCAACTTCAATCTCTTTTACAAAGGCAATCGTCTTAGTGTCAATTCATGGTAAAAAAAAAATAGCTTATGTAAAAAGAAAAAAAGGTAACATGACCAAAGAAAACAATCCACCGAAGACCATGTAAACATGGTCCATAAGAGGATCCGTTATTTTACAAAATTATCATATATATTGGACATCAACCATTAATATCTTTTTTTTTAATTTAATTTAAATATGAACTAGTTTTGAATTTTCAACGTGTCTTTTTTTTTTATATATGTTTTATGATTTTTAGTCTGTACATGTAATTTTAACTATTTTTAATTAATTTAGAAAAAAAATACTTTCATACATAATTTACTCAATAAAACTTGATTGACTTATTTTTAAAATTATATAGATTTAAATTTGAGATAATTTTATATTAACTCATTTTTTAAAATATATAATTTTACTATGATTTAAAATATTTTTGAAATTTTTATTTCATTTTATATCGTGTTATTTTCTTTTTTATTTTAAAAATAAAAACAAAAAATAAACAACAAGATTTAAAAAATTAGGTATGAATATAACAAGATAGCGTGGGATAAAAGATAAAAGAGTTTTATACTTTAGCATCACTAGGGTAAAATATTTTGTTATTTATAAGAAAATTATAAATATAAGTAGACTTTTCTTATGTTATGATATTTGGTTTTGTCTTATTAATTATATTGTTTATTTTTATGCAAATAATTAGATATATACATCATATTAGAACATGCATTTTCCACCCAATTTTTTTTAGAACATGCACAAAAACTAACACGATCTATGCAAATTCATGAGTAACCAACTAGTTAATATTTAAGTCACATAATAAATATTTATATCAAAAGATAAAAACGTCACAAGGATATCAGTCTATAAATCATAGGATTTGTGTCTAAAAGTGTGATGTACCATGATAGATATTTACAATGGTATATAATATAAAAGTAAAATTTTAATTTAGTATCTAAAATTAAATTATCAAGGAATCAATAGCCAATTTAGTCCTTAAAATTGTAATGGTACGTTAAATTAGTCCTTAAATAGCAAAATAGTCTTTCAACTTATATATTATTATTCAATTTAGTTCTTAAAATTGTAATGAATGATCAAATTTGAAGAAACATGAAACTCACAAGAATGTAGTTGCATTGTGTGTATGATTTTTATAAATTTTTTCGAAAATGCAAGGATATATAAACCATAAAGCTTTTAAAAAACGCAAGATCTCTCTCTCTCTATATATATATATATATGAGTTTTTAAGTGTTTTCCAAACAGACCATCTAATATGTATACCAGAGAAAACAATACAATAATTTTATCATGGTTCATTTTTCTTCAAGAGTTACGTTTAGTTTCTTCAACTTGAAGATTTATTTACTAAAACCAAACTAACTTACAAACCAAGTATTCTCAAAACCTTCTAAGGTTATACAACACTTGTAATTTACCTTACTTATTACAAGTAATACCAAATATTCTATAACACTTAACATCTTCATGCTATTACGAAAACAAAAGAGTTTTTTTTTTACAAAAGATAATTTACTAGGTGAGCGTATAGTAGTTACAAACAAAAACTTAACTTTTCGTAGCAAAACAAATACAAAAGAGTATTTCACTAAAACTTTTCTAGAACTATAGGCCAAAGATCACTGAAAATTTTGTGAGCTTTTATCTCATTTTTCTCTTCATGTTTAGTAATACTTTTCTTTTCAAATCTACTTCAACTTTTTACTTGAAGACAATATATACACGTGAGGAAGAAAGACATTGTTTTGCATGGAGAAAAATTCTTTTGTATTAAATGCTAAAGAAGTATTTTTTGCAAAGTTGTTGTAATTGTTTGTCTTCTTCTAAGGATAGAGAAAAAAAGTATGCTAGATAAAACTATTTTTCTCTTTCCTTAACCATGTAATCTTATTTGATAAGAGATATTTGTTTTATTTGTTTCTTTAACCATAATGGTTTGATTAGAATTCTCGTGTATCAAGGTTGATTTATTTCTTCAAAGCTGAAAAAGAACCCTTTGCTACTTTGGATAACAAAGTATAGTAGAACAAAACAAGTATATAAAAATGTTATACAAAGCTTTGAACATTGAAATGAGAGTGTATAAGTAAAATAACAAGTTACAAGATATAATAAACACAAAAACAAGAAAAACTTTATGCTAAAAAAACTAAGTCCTTTATTGGATAGAGTTTCATTGTTGGACGGAGTCTTCTATGGACGATGAAATTGTTTGGACATGGATAGGTAAACTTGTAAAGAGAACAAGTTATTCTTATATAGAATATGTTCCAACAAATTGGTCCTTGAAATAAATAAAATATCAAAATGGTCATTGAAATTATAGTTATCTATCAATTTAGTTTTTGAAAATGTAATGGTCGATCAAATTGACCCTAAAATTAAAAATGGTTAATTGCTCATTTTGTCTCATAACATTTAAAATTTTGCGATTTTATCCATAATTTTTGTGTGTGCATATTTTGACCCCTAAAATTATATACTTGTATAATTTTATGAATTTTACATTAAAAAAAAATTTAAGGGCCAATTTCACTTGTTTGAGACAAAAGGTGCAATTAATCATCTTTAACTTTAGAGACCAATGTGACTGACTAGTACAATTTTAAGGATTAAATTGATAGATAATTACAATTTCAAGAATCATGTTGACATTTTATTTATTTCAAGTAGCAATTTCATCGTCGATTATAATTTTAAGGACTAAATTGAATAATAATATACAATTTGAAGGACTATTTTACTAATTTATTAATTTTAGGGATCAACTTGACACACTATTACAATTTCAATGACTAAATTGGTGATTTACTCAATTATCAATTAATTACATTTTGTACATTCAAAAAATATAATTATAAGTAATATAATTATTAATTTTAGTGTATAAACATCAAATTGATTCTTAATATTAAAAATCAAATTAATTAATAATCCTCAGATTCATAAATTAAATTGATTTTTAATATTAAAAATATAAAAATTTATGACTATAATTAATTATCTTAAATAAATATTATATATGAACTAATATAATAATTGTCAACATAATATATTAACATATTTAAAATTCATGAAGCTTTCTTTATTCTAACATTTTAAATTTTTAACAAAAAAATTCATTTTGATTAATGTAATCAAGTTTCAAATCAAAAGTTATTTAATATGTGACATCTGCACGTGAGATTAATTCAAATTATTTTTACTTATAATAAATATACAATTTTGTAATTTAATAAACTCAAAATTATTGCAACTCAAAATTATTGCAAATCAAAATTTACATATATGATAAAATTATAAATAATTATCATTTTAAATTTTCTACATCAAGCTTTACAATGATGGCCGAACATATATATCAATACAATTATTCTTCATAAAATCTTAGAATTTTAAGCATGTAAGAAGTGATAAATATACAATTATTTTAAAAAATAGGGACGATTTATACATATATGCGTTGAATTGAACTTTTAACAACTCTCAACTTGATTACACGAAATATACTTCAAGCCATCTTGTTATAATTTGGTATAAATTTTAAAGAACTTCCCGATTATAACACACAATAGTCTAATTAAATATACATTTTTAGACGGTATCCTAAATCATGTTTTTGTTTTTTCATCCAGATATTTTTACTTAGTCAATTGTTGTAATTTTGTTTTAGAGGTAATTTGATTTTAGAAACTTTTGTTTTTTTTTTTCAAAAAGAAAAGTCGATAAAATAGAAATATATAAATTTGACTAATTTGAATTCTATAAAATTTTAAGTTTTAATTTTAAAATAAATTTTAAACTAATTTTTTCAAGGACAAACATAACCTTAACATAATGAATCTGCTGAGATCATCGCAAACAAAATTTCACACGTCTCAAAGCATGAAACGAAAAAGTAAGAATTTGTTTCATCCGACAACATGAATTTACTTTCAATCACTTAAATTGATAACCAAACTCACTAAAAATATGAATTCACTTTTTTTAAAAAAATAATTAAATTAAACTTATTTAAAATTAATTTTAAAATTTCAATCCGAATGTCCTAAAATATTAAAAAAACAATATATATTTTTTTTCAATACCACGATTTAAAAATAATATAAAATAAAAAGATTCTCTTTGTTTCTTTTTCTTTGTATCCCTTTCTTTTCCAACTTACAACGGAACAGTGCAAGAGAAGAGAAACAGCAGAGAAAAAAAAAAAAAAAGAAAAGAAAGGAAGCGTACACGCCAGTGAGGCAGGAACTAAAACTACAAGTTTCAGAAAATGCAGTGAAAATAAAAAAGCGTACGACTACGAGGGAATAGACGTGCAGTGCGAAGGTGAGAACTTGGTGTAAGGCACGCACACTTTCAGCACACAAAAAACTGAAATTCTAAATAATTGTATATTTTTATTTGTCTGGCACCAACCGAAAAAATAATAACAATAAGAGGCGTTTCCTTTTTGGAGAGATTCCATCGCATTACACTCCACCAAACCGAAGATTGATTCCTCTCTCGCAAGCAAGAAGGTATCGAAAGAGATAGTGTTGTTGATTGATCGAGAAAAAAAAAAATGGATGATGAAGTTGTTCAGCGAGTGTTTCATGAAGGAGGACGCGATTACTTCCAACAACAGCCTTCAACTTCTTCGTCTTCCTCTTCCATCCTCCAATCTCTTCCTCTCCATGTGGTATATATAGCGTTCAGCAACCTCATCTTCGCCTTTTCTTATTCTTGCCTTTTCATTTCTCGCTGATGTTGTAGGCTTTGCTCGCAATTGCTTGCAATTTGGATGAACCGAGTTTGGTGTATATATATATATATCTTGATATTTATGATTTCTTCCCCTTCTTGATTTTTAGGGTTCGAAATTTAATTTTGTAGGTTTTGTCTTTTTTGTCTTTTAAACACTTGATAATTTTACATATCGATAAGCACACGTAATAGCTGAAAAGTATAATTGATATGCTTTTTACTCATCTTATCTTAGATATGTGTGACAGTGTGAGAGAGAATTTTGCTCATTATTATGGCAATATTTATATTTTGCAGTTTGAGTGGTATTGCTGTTAATGTACGTTGAACTTTTACATTTCGATGAGCACACCTAATAACTGAGTAGCAAAGTTGATTTCCATCCTGATAATCAGTTCACTATTATCTTAGAATTGTGTTTTTGTTTGTTTGTGTGTGTGTGTGATTTGTTGCAAAATTAATATTTTGCTGTTTGAATGGTATTGCTATATTGAACTTTTGCATGCTTAATTTTTATGATATTTGTGGTAAGTATTGTATTGCTAATATATGGATGAAATGGTGCAGTCTTTTGATCATGGATATTATTTGTTGGTAAAATCTATTCAAGAACTCCGAGAGAAAAAGGATGGCCTTGTTACGGTTGGCATTGGCGGAGCAAGTGGATCTGGTAAAACAAGGTAAGGTACTGATAGTGTTGTCAAATGCCAATGCATTATTTTGAAGTATGTTTTGCTGAAGTAAGGTGTATGCTGTTGTTGCCTTAGTTTTCCCTTATTTGTTTTTTCAATTTCATGGTTCCTGAAGCTTAGCAGAAAAGGTGGCATCCATTATTGGTTGTACTGTTATATCAATGGAGAATTATCGTGATGGAGCTGATGAAGGGAATGATCTGGATTCTATAGATTTTGGTACCCTGATTAAGAATCTTGAGGTTTGCATTTGCTTCTCTATTACTTTATGTTGGAAAACCACCTTAATTGTGGTCACTTGTAGCTCGTGTTAGTTGTGAGCTCTTTGGGGGCTGCCTTAATTGCAGCCTCAGGGGTGGTGTTTAGTCCCACATCAACTAGAGATATGGTTTAAATAGAACTTATAAAATTTGAGCAGACTGGTTTTGTGGGATTGGGTGAGGCCCTAAGCACAAATTATAAGACTTTATCATGTCTAGAATGCTGATCTTTCCTTTTCTCCTGATGTGTGTGCAAGGCTGATCTTTACTAAGCCCTTATTTTATGCTTTACTTTTTGGCTGTTTCTAGCTTTGTATGTTATATTGGTAAAATGCAGCTTTCCTGAGATCTAATTCTGATCAAAACCAACAACACCAAAAGATAAAAAGCAAAAGAAAAAAAATGAATAGAAAGGCATTAGTAGTCACTTATTTATCATGTTAGACTGTTGGTGAAGTAATTATCTGCTTGTTTTCTTTTGGACTGAAACATTTTGTGTCAATTTAACATGTACTGTTTAAGACTAGCTTATGGTTTTAGTAAGAAATACAAATAAGTCTTATGTGTTACTCTGGGCAATTTTTTTTTTCTTTTTCTATTATACTTTGTTAATGAGCTTCTCTGTTTCAATAGGATTTGACTAAAGGCAATGATACGTTAATCCCAGAGTTTGACTATCAGCAAAAGAGGCGTGTTGGCTATAAAGCAATAAAGAGCACTTCATCTGGGGTGGTAAGCTAAGCTAATTGTAGTTTTGGAGGAGGTCTGTGTTTTTACTTATTTATTTCTTTTTGTACAATTGGTTTCAGGTAATAGTTGATGGCACATATGCATTGCATGCAAAACTGCGGTCTTTACTGGATATTCGAGTTGCTGTGGTAATTTTTTTCTTTTTTAATATTGCAATAATTTTATGCCCTTTATTATGCTATCAAATGCTTATAAGTTTCAGAATAATACAGAGCATATATTTTTGATAAATCAGGTTGGTGGTGTTCATTTTAGCCTGCTTTCTAAAGTTCGCTATGACATTGGAGATTCTTGTTCACTGGATTACCTCATAGATAGCATTTTTCCATTATTTAGGAAACATATTGAGCCAGATCTTCATCATGCACAGGTTGGTCCTGTTCTTATTCTCACCTCTAAATTTCACAGCTAATACTTTTATTTCCTCTGCCCTTTTTTGACAGATCAGAATTAATAACAGCTTTGTCTCATCATTCAGAGAGGCAATCTACAAGGTTAAATGCAGAAGCGAGGTGTGTCTATCACCTATACATTAGTACTAATGATTGTCTTCCTGTATGTGAATTTATTTTTCTGATTAGTTTCTATTAATAAAGGTGCAAACAAGTCTGTCTAGCCAAGTTGAGCACTTGAAGTTCAAGCTTGGCTTGTGAAAAAAGAAAGGTTGCTCATGCTTAATTCATTTATTTAAATGAGCTAAATTAAAAGCTTGAGCTTGGCCTGTTAACAAATGTGAAGTTTAAGCTTGACTCTTTTATGGCTTGAATGTTTTTTCCTTTATCAAATTTCTTCTTGAATTAGTTTTTAAGTTTAACAAATATGAATGGAGATGGTAGATTTTTTTTTTTTTTAAACTTTAGTGGTTGCTCATTTAAAATATACAACAATAACAAAAGCTTTATCTCACTAGGTGAAGTCGGCTAAATGAATCATTCAATGCCATTGGGTTCGATCAAGAACCAAATTCTCTAGAATATTATTTATCATGAGATGCTTTTAATAATTTCCTCCAATGTCCTTATTCTATCATCTCCTTCTATCCTTTTAACAGAACTAGAAACCATGCAATCTACTCTTTTCACTGGTGCCTCTGATGACCGACCTTCTTTGCTTATGTCCAAATCATCTTAACTGATTTCTTGTCATCTTTTCCTTGATAGATGCCACACTAATATTTCCTCAAACACAATCATTTTGTGTCTTGTCCTTTCTTGGATGACCACACATCTTTCTTAACATTCTCATTTATGCTACTCCCACTTTTTTTCTCATGTCCCTTTAAAGCTATAACATTCACAACCATAGAGTATAACTGGATAGTAGTACAATAAAACTTCCCTTTGTGCTTGTCGGTACTTTGTGAGTTTGTGGTCACAAATAACCTTTTATGTCTTTCTCCTTTTTAACTACCCAGTTTGTATCCTGCATGTAACATGTTCATTAATTTTCCCATCATTTTGTATCCTGCATGTAACATGTTCATTAATTTCCCCATCATTTTGTATCCTGCATGTAACATGTTCATTAATTTCCTCATCATTTTCTATCCTGCATGTAACAGTTCGAAAAACCTCCTAAATATTTTCATCTTATTTCTTGCTAAAATTGTAATGCATATATTCTGTCTTGCTCCTACATAAGCGCAAATCTTTGATTCCAAAGTTTGTCTTCAAGTCTCAAGTTTAGAGTTAATCTCTTTCCTTGATTCCTCAATCTGAACTATATCATATGTAAATAACATGTATTTATGGATAATCTTTTGTATGTCCTTGATGAGCACATTCAAATCTGGATTAAACAAGTAAGGACTCAAGGCTAAGTCCTGATGTAAACCTATCCTTTTGGGGAAGTCTTTAGTCTTTCCTCTAGGAGTTCTCGTACTGGTAGTTACCCCGTCATACATGTCCTGTATATCCTAGATATAAGCCATGTGAACACCTCTATTTTCCAAAGCCCATAATGACATTTGAAAATTGAAGTTATGTAAGTTGAAGATATAAGATGATAATAAATAAAACTACAATTCTCAAAGTAAATGTTATAGATCATACAACTCTCTAACCAGTACACACATATGGGTTCAAGAGCTATTAATAAGAAGCTTACTAAGCTTGAGTTTGGTTTAATTAAATAATCAAGTCTGACTTCAAGCTTGAGTTTATTTGTTTAGCTAAACAAATGAGCTTGATCAAATATTTAACAAGCTGAAGAATAATTTACATATAGTTCATCTTATATACACCCTTGTCAATTTGTTAACATTTTTTAATTTGTTAGGTTTCCTTTTTCTCTGGTGCCCATCTGTCTGTCTTTGTACCTTTTCTTCCTTGTCTACTGGAAGCCCATTTATTTTATGATTTTCATATTTGAAGTTATCCTTCTTCCTTAACTTGGGACCCTGAATTTACTGTTGCTTAAAGGTTTATTTTCTGATTGTGGCCCATTTTTTTCTAAAGCTGCTTTAAAGTTAAAGCTCAAAATAAGAGCTCTAAAAATAAAGTAAAAGCTATTTGACAATTTTTAACTTCAAAGTTTCTTTTAAACTAAAAGCTCTGTTTCATTGTCAAACATCGATTAGTTCATGATGAGAGGGAGAGGAGGCTAGGTATGTAGCTTATTTTTGAAAGCTACTTCAGTTAGCTTATTTTTAGAAGCAACAACTTTTTCTATTTAAAAATTAAGCTCCTTCATTTGTTAAGATCTTTTCTTAAATGTGTTTGGCCAAACTTCTCCTTTTAAGGAGAAGAAAAGGCAAAAAAAGTTGGGTCATAGACTAGCTGAACAATTCAGTACACTAAGTTTCATCGCCAAGTTTCTGTAGGCTCAAAACCTTTGGCTTAAATTCTGTACTTTACAACCCAAATAAGAAGAAAGCAATTTGCTGAATAAGAGAAGAGGAGCATTGGTTGCCTGCTTTAAACCCACCAAAGCAAAAAAACCTACCAACATAGAGTGCGTAGCAGTAAGTTTTTTTGAACTTATTATAATTATTCTGTTCTAAGAAAATCATGTGTTTTTCACCTCACACCTAGTGTTGTCAAGATCGCAAGTTTACTCAATTGTAGTCTGAAACCCACAAATTGGGCTTGTTTGGGCCTTCATTTGAAATACCTCTCACAGATATTTGGCTTCGCATTCCTGTTCTCTCTCTGCTCCTTTTTTTCCTCCACAATCCCTATCAAATGTAAAATAGACATTGAGTGATTAATAATACAATAACTATAAAATAAATATTTACATTCTCACTTGAATTTTATTGTTATTGTTACTTGTATTAGTTAATTATATTACCATATTTTTTTATGTTAAAATACACTTATATGTTTTTGGTAGGATCTTATGATGCGAGTTATGATTACACAATTTACAATTGTTCACCCCTCAATGTTGACAACCTCGCTCATATACATACACCTGATATATCTTAGGATGGTGGGAACCTCATAAAGTAGACTGCCTTTTTTCTTTATTCTTTATCTAGCTGGATAACAGATTGGGCTAGTGTTTTCCATTTGAATATTTAATGATTTAATAGGGTTGTGTATGGTCATGTGATGTCTGTTAAATCAAGACTATTCATTGTTTGCCTGTCTATTGTCTATGTTATTAGATCATCTGCTATGCTTTTCTGGCCTTTCACCATTTATTTTATCACAAACTCAGTTATATTATGCCTTAATGGGTCATTAGAGATTGGTAGAGAAAGGAAGGTTTAACATAGACTTCCTTGATAGTGGTTAATACAAAGCGAGCATGGATGTATCTGCATGCCCTTTTATTGTTTTCTTCTTAAACAGTCTAGATTAGTCTTTTAGTTATATTATTCTTATATCTCAATTCAGAATAACTTTTGCAAATATTTTTATCTTATTTTTCAGGTATATATATATATATATATTTGTGTTATGGTGTATGAACCCTGAATTTTTAACCTTTAAATTTTGTGGCAGTCATCAGATGGACATTCAGGTTCTGCTTTTCAAGGAAATGAAGCCCAAACAGATAAGTTAGTATTTTGGATGTGGAAACTGGAAAGAATGAGTTTGGTGGTGACTAGTGTATTTTATCTTTAGACGTTTCTTACTACAGTTCTTGTACGTAGAATTTTTAAAATATTTTTCACTGAAAATTTGTCTTGCTTTCAGTTTTATCGAAATGTACCTTAGACCACCATCAGCTTGTGAAGAAGCAAGGATAAATGATTGGATCAAAGTGAGGCAGTCTGGAATTAGATATTATTTATCACTTGGTGACCAGAGGATTGTTGACAAGCATTTCATTATCAGGCCTAAAGCTGAATTTGAGGTATGGATATTTTCCATTTCTTTTTCATCTTATTCTTTTCCTTTCTTCTGATACAAAATTATAATATGCAGCATGAGTGGGATGTACCTCATGCACAACATTAGGTAAAGGATATATCACTGAAACACTGTATCTTTCTCTAGTTTAAACCTGCTGAATACAACAAAAGTTTGTATTAACAAGAAGGCCTGGATTTTATCCTCTGCTGTGCTTAAAAAAATTTGGGGTCTGTGGAAATTGTAAATGTGCCCCCTTCAAGCTTAGTAGGCTTCATTAAAATAGTTAGCAGTTGACTTGCTAAACGTCTTCCCTATGCCTATCCCATCACTTAGATGCTGTCCCTTTCAATAATGCTAAACTTTAAGGCATAAGTTAGCATCCTTCATAGATAGCGCTATTCAGTATGTAAATTTTGGATAGCTTCATCATTGGATGGAAATTAGAACTACAGACTGTAGAAGTTATATATTGTGCTTTTTTCTATCTTAATTGTAATTATAATTATAATATTGGACATTTGGGGAATGGTTTCTATATTTTTGATTTCTGTATAAACTGGAGGCTACAGCATAATTTTTTGTGGGTTTGAAATTTCTTCCCTTTTTCTTTTTTAAAAAAGTTCATGTCTTAATTTTTGGGTTAGGAAGGTAGCCTGCAAGAGATGTGACTGGTATTGCAGAATAGGAATTAGATCTGACCTTGTCAACATATCAATGTTTATATTTTGCGAACAACTACAGTTTGAATGATGAGTACTCATTGTATACCATTGAAGTATTACAAGATATAATTTTTTGTTGGGATGAAGCATACAGGAATTCTGAAAGTGGAGATTCGGAATTAAAGTGTTTTCCTTTTGTCTTTATTTACATTTTTTTGTTATTAAGCTTGATTAGAATATTTTAATTAGTTTTGGTTCCTCTTCCTTGTACTCTGTCTCTTCGAACATGTTTAATGTACCCTGGTTATGCCTCTTTGAGCATTTTTTTTTTCTGTTGAACTTGTTATCCATCAAGAAAAAATAAACCTACTTTTCTTAGCAGATTTTTGTTTGCTTTTTATGATTTTAATGTTGGAACAGGTTGGTCGAATGACATTGGGTGGATTGTTGGCTCTTGGGTACACTGTTGTGGTTAGTTATAAACGTGCATCCACAACTGTCAATAATGGCAAGGTTTCAATGTCTTTTGAAACCATTGATGTTCTTGGTGAGACATTCATGGTGATGAGAGGAACTAATAGAAAGGTATGTACTTTTTTCTTATAACACTAGATTATGTTCCATTTAAAATCCAATCTTCTTGACTGCATTTACTCTTTGCTTTTAGGGTTCTCATCAGTCATCATGTTGATTTTATGCAAATATTCTTATTGTAAATTTCATTATATTTCCTGTTGTTTCGTTGTTTGATCAAGAGTCTAGTAATAGTTAGTAACTTAGTATAAATAAGGGTTAATGCTCTGTATCACATAATTCACATTTAAAATTCCTTGTTTTCTTAGTTTTTGGAGGGTTTCTGATCCTCATACACTGAACTCTTTATTTCTTTTTAACAATTTCTTTTATGAAAAGCTTTCTTGGTCCTCCCAGAGCAGGATTGTTTTATTTTCTTCCATTTTTTATTAAATAGCATTTTTTGTTTTCTATGTTCTTTGCTTTCTGCTCACTCTGATTAAGCCTTTCTGGTTGATAATATGCTGAGTTATTACTTATCTGAAAGATGGGAATTTTTTTTCTGCAGACTGTTGGAACGGAAGCATTAAGGATGGGTATCAATGGACCATGGATTACTAAATCATATCTGGAAATGATTCTTGAGAGAAAAGGTAGGGATTTGGATGCTCTCTCCCTTTAATATAGTTTAATTAATTCAGTTATTTTTCTTACATGTGATAATGACTGCTGCAATAGGAAAATTTGTTTGATTTGAGGAGTGAGGACAACATTTGGTGATTTAGCTTCACGAAGACTTGAATTGTCTATCAGTAGATTATCTTAATTATCAAGATAAAAACAAAATTAATTTCCTTATGTTGCAATGACTTGTATTTAACAATGAATAGTGCGATTGCTATTTCTCCTTTTCACTTTCAAATGCAGGTGTACCTCGCCTCAGTACACCACCACTTGTGTCTAATACAACTGAGGCTGGTAGTCAAGAAACAATGATAATTGCACCAAAGCCAATTCGTGTTACTCCTACCCTTGTTACTGGGCTTGAGGATTTATCTCAGCCATGGACTCGATCCCCAACAAAATCTAAAATGGAACCTGTTGTGGCTACATGGCATTTCATATCTTCAGATTCGTCCCAGCCTGACAACTCAGTCCTAGGTATTTTTCCTTGAATTGGAGGATGTAACTAATTTTGGAGATAATTTCCTGCATGCTTACTTAAGATTTCCATTATATCAAGACTTCTCTCATGAAGCAACCACAGATCCTTCATCTTTCAGGGATAGTATTAGGCTTGCTCCAATGCTTGATTCATATGACTTGGATAGGGGATTGCTTTTGGCAGTTCAAGCAATACAAGTAAGGAGCAGAAGCTTGGAAATTTCTACTGTGCCTCGTGTTTGAAGATTAAAATTCCATAAGAAATTCATATATATATGTTTGATGGAATCTTCTTATCTGCTTATTTATCTTTGTTCCAGGCATTGTTGGAGAATAAGGGTGTCCCAGTCATAGTTGGAATTGGTAATATGGACATTTCTTGATACCTTATCCTCCTTTGTGTGTGGTTGTGTCTCTCCATTTACCCAGATTGATTTCACCTGTCTCTGTTTCTTGTTGGAATGGAACTCCCTGTAGTCAAAAAAACATGTGCACAAAATCTCCACCCTTAATTTTATTTTTCATACATTAAAAAGTTAATAGAATATTAGCACAAAAATATTTAAACCCTTGAATCTTGAATGTTTCCTGTAGTCACTTTGCTGACTGCAGGGAATCGGAATCCTTCCCTGTCCCTTTGGTTAGAAAATGACATGTGGTTAAAAATTAATACTCTCTCCTGGTTTTAAGTATTTTTTTTGCTAAAGTATCTTTTTCTGTTTGGGGAGATAGGCTAAGAGCACAAAATGGGGACAGGTGAATCAGTTCCCATTTACGCATGCAGACATGCTCCCTGCACATTCCTGTCTTTCTTTTCCACATGAAACCAAGTATACAACTAGCTCTATCACAGAAACAAATCTAACAGCTGGAATGACATTTAATTATAAATTTATGAAAAAAAAAAAGTCTATATAAGGAGGCATTTCAACACAAATGGAATATTATTTTGAGGTGAAGACCTTGTAAATAGCTAGTGAACTGTATAAGGTCAATTTAGGTACCATCGTGTTAGAGATACCAGGTTGGCTCTTCACATGCTTGCTGATAAAGCTGAAGCTAATTGAGCTGAAACAAGCTTGGCCTATCTCAAAAGTTAGCTTAATTAAAAATTGAATTTTTGGGTCAAGCTTGGCTCACCTTAAGCTCATGAGCTACTCAACATTAATAAGCCAATATTGAGCCTTTTATTAATCAAATATTTTAGGCCCAATGATTTCAGCTTGAATTTGTATATAAAACTCATATCGAGCCTCTTTTTCTTCTGCCTTTTCTTTTGTTTACTGATTTACTGAATGTTGCTGAATCAATTTTCCTTCATCTCAAAGGTTCAAAGCATGCATGTAACAGCTGTAGTTGTGAAAAAATCACTGATCCTGAGGAAGTTGTGCTTTTCAGGAGGTCCAAGTGGGTCTGGAAAGACTAGTTTGGCTCATAAAATGGCAAATATAATTGGTTGTGAAGTAGTTTCCCTGGAAAGCTATTATAAACAAGTAAAGGATTTTAAATATGATGACTTCAGCGCACTTGATTTATCTTTGCTGTCAAAGGTAAGGTAATTGAATAGTTTAGATGCAGTTGATCGGGTTATTATGCATGATAATTGATTGATGTTGCACCTTCATAAGTTCATATGCATAAAATATAACTTCTTCTGTACTGATTTCTCTATATAAATGGATTTATTTCTTCTGAGAAATGAACCTTTTTATAATACATTTTTTAACATGATCATGCCAATTCAGTGTTACTACCACTGGTTCCCATCAATTCCTCCCCTTCATGGTTTGAAGTAATGAACAAAATAACTTAATATGAAGCGTTTGCTTTTAGAAGATGTAAACTTTTGCAAGGTTGGGAATGGCCTTGGTCAGACTTGATCTAGTGAAGAGCTTAGAAAGTTTGACAGAGAGAGTCTACACGTTCTGTCAATTGCTCCAAAATTCTTATCTCCTCATTCCAAATGATGTGGCAATCCAACTCAGTACCACAAATGCCATCAATTAAATCTATAAAGCTGTAGTTAAGAATTTGAGGCCAACGAAAGTTTTTTTTTTTTTTTTTTTAAATTTGCTTTTTTTGAATAATTTTCTCCTTATTTATTTTATAATTGTAAATTTGTAACTTATAAACATTTGATTTTTAACTAGGCAGTGCTGATTTCGAGTACCACATCATTTGGGATAAGCATTTTAATAATGACTTTTGGGATGGTTGCATTACACTGATAAAAAATTATGCCACTGGAAGGGACCACCTAGTTGCATGGATAAAAATTATGGTCCCTATTTGCTATCCTCATTCTTCAACCATAACTACAACAATGAAGTCTTATCCCACTATAAGGGACCAGCTATATGGATAAAGAATTTACGCTGTTTTAGCAAGAATCAAAATTCTAATAAATCTCTTTTAGAAAGCACAAGTATGACATGGGGCAAGGATACAATGCAACACAGACTCAAGGATGTGATAAATGTGAAAATTATATGATGCAACACAGTTGTTGTACAATATATAAAATTAAGATAAAAACAAATCTTAAATTAAAAGAGAGAATTGATGTTTTAAAAGTTAGCCCGGTTCATTGTAGACACGATAAAATGCTATCCAATTATCTAATTATTGTGGTATTCCAATCTTTCTTGGTTAAAGTTAAAAATAGAAGTTAAAGATTAAAAAATGAAGCTGAGTGTCTGAAGTGTTTAACATGGATACACTGACATGGGTATGTATGACTGTTATTTTGAAGTGTATGTGACTCTGCTTTCTTGTTTGCCATACGTTGATAAAAAAATGTATATAGGCTATTCGCTATCTATCTTGTCAAAAGTAACTACAAAGAGGTTTTATCCCAAAACGGTCTTGTTTAGATAAATTTCTTTATAAACACTTATAAGAAAAAAATATAAAAAGATAAAATGAATTGAACTTTTCTTATAAGTTAAAATCAACTTACTCACCAGCCCTTCTATCTAACTTCTCTAAAAGCTGAGGTGATAAGTTGATTTTAACTTATGAGAGAAGCTCAATTCATTTTATCTTATTTTCTTCTTCTATAAATGCTTGCATAGAAGTTTATCTAAATAGTGTCTAAGTGAGGCTAGTACATGGATCAAAAAGTAACAAGGGGCTCTATCAAAAACCAAAATTACAATAAATTAATTTAGAGTTTAAAAATGTCCTGGTCCAAAGGCTCTATTTGCCATGGTCCAAAAACTTTATGGACGACCCTTTAATTCATTTCCAACTGCAAAGTTTGTTGGTAATGACTTCTTTTCTAATTGTGTCTTGAAACAGTTAAAATAGAAATTGTTTTGCAGTGTTGTAAAATTCTTTTATTTCTTTGTTTTCTTCATTTTCTTGCGCAAATAAGATGATGGTAGTATCTCTATTCACCAAAAAAAGGATGATGGTAATATATCCCTTTGCTTTAAATGCTTGGTTAGTCAAAGCGTCTGGATATTTTCAGCCATATTACTAATGATTATTTAACATTCTCATTCTTGAGTCCCTTGCAGAATATTGATGACATAAGAAATGGTCGAAGAACAAAAGTACCTATATTTGACTTGGAAAGTGGTGCTCGGAGTGGTTTCAAGGAACTTGAAGTTTCTGAAGATTGTGGAGTGGTTAGTTATTAAATTAGTGCCCCTAACACCTGAAATTTGTTGCTTCCATTATAATTTTGCTTGTGAGATTTAATAAAATAGCCTGAAGTTGAAAAGATAATTTCTTCATTGCTTTTTATTTTTTACAAACCCTGTGAGAACATATCTTAGTAGATTTTAAATTCAGTGCTGATCTAAATATTAAAATGGTAATGGATTAATGCTGAACTTGAGATAGCCATTTTAGCTGTCAATAGTCAACCTTTCCAAATGCAACTATTTTTAGGTGCCAATGTAGGAATATTTTATTTTTATTTCTAAAAGCTCCCCAAGCTTAAAATTTGAACAAAATGCAAACTTGCTTAGGCCTTTTGCTGATATTATATTTTAACTAGAATGTGAAGCAAGAATTGAACTCTTGATCACTTGGTCGGAGAAGTTTGATATCATGTCATTAGATAACTTTCCCAAAGGATTAAGCTATTAGGTGTAGGCCTTGGAATGATCTTAGCTCTAGCATTTATTTGATAGTATACTATGTTTGACCTGCCTATTTCTTTGAAGTTACAATGCCAATATTTGCTCAGTAGTTTCCAAATGGTGTTAGAGCTTAACCAGTTCACAGCTTGCAGGCTATGATGCTATGCAAAAGTGCCTCAGGATCAAATCAATATTGATCTGTAAAGGGAGTCATTGATACTGATAAGAACCTTAGGTGAATCACACCACAAAAGCTAACTATTGTAGTGGGAAAGCCCAAAGTCTTATAAACCCCATATTAGACTCTCATTCTTTTAATGTAGGACTCAAGTCCCATACCTTGCAATTGGATCCTAACATCCAACCACAATTTGCAGCCCTGGCCCCACGCTGGCTAGTTGTGTAGTAGTCCTTTGACTAGTCCTAGGCAAACACTGCAATGATAGCATTACCACCTATGTCGCTCGTTTGCAGCTAAGAGATATGATGGGAGGTTTTGATACCAATTGATAAGATCCTTAGGAGAACTATACCACAAAAGCTAGCTACTATAATGGGAGATTCCAAAGTCTTATAAACTCCACACTAGAATTTCATTCTTTCAATGTGGAGCTCAAGTCCTATACCTTGCAATTAGATCCTATCAAATCCACCAAGTTGCTAACTGCAGTACGGTGTGCTTGCTGCATCCTTGAAATCCCACGTCATGCTGGGGTAGGGGATATAGCAATTGATTTTGTCCCAGAAAAGAACTGTATACACCATTTACACTTCACATCTAAAAAGTTGTCTGTATCCACTTTTTACTTGTTTCCTGTTTTCACACAAATCATGGACACCAGAAAATCAAGTACAGATATGCATGATAACTTGACACTATATATAGTTTTTTTGCATGCAGAATTCCAGATATAGTTGCTAGTCATGTTATGCCAGTTCTTTTTTCTATTTCTTCAATGTGGTTCTTGAGAGTCTCTGTTAATTTTGAGTTTTTGACCAGATTATATTTGAAGGCATCTATGCTTTGCATCCTGATATTCGAATATCACTTGACTTGTGGATTGCTGTTGTAAGAATGAGTCTCCATCTTTGAAGGCCCTTTTCTGTTTCATTTCTTTTTTATTTGTTCTTGTGGGAGTTAAGAAAGCCTCACTCTGATTTTCTTATTTGAAACAGGTTGGAGGTGTTCATTCACATTTGATTTCACGAGTTCAAAGGGATAAGAGTAGAGTGGGATGTTTTATTTCCCAAAATGAGATCATGATGACAGTGTTTCCTATGTTCCAGCAGCTTATTGAACCTCATCTTGTTCATGCACATGTTAGTGGATAGTGTGCTAATCCCCCATATTTTAGAACTGCTTAGAAATTTATGATTAAAGCCTTGATGATTTTAGATTTCAGTTTCAGTTGAACCATTAATGATTCCATGTAAACAAGAACTACAGTTCCTTACCTTTTATAATGCTCTCTAACTATGCATACTTTACATTAATATGTAATTCTGTTAATCTTGAGAAATAGTATTACTTTGGCTTCATCCGTGATTATTGACACTATAATAACAATATAAAACTTGGTTTTGTTAGCTGATATTTATAGTCCACCCTTTCTATTTGCTGTGCAGTATTGTCTCAGTTTTCTTTTTATTGTAGATAGTGAATTGTTGCTTTTGGAGAATCAATGGATTTATGACACATCATCATTTATTGTTGACTTGCAGCTTAAAATTCGAAATGACTTTGACCCTGTGCTTTCTCCTGAGAGTTCATTATTTGTATTAAAGAGTAACAAAAAAGTAAGAGGTTTATCTGTATTATATATATATATATATTATGTGACAAGGTTTTGTTCAACATGTTTACTGAAGATAGCAATAAATAACAGGTAGCATATCAAGATATTGTTGCAATTCTTGATCCAGCAAAATTTTGCAGTTCGGTGCAGAAATTCATTGATATTTATATAAGGCTTCCTGGGATCCCTTCTAATGGGCAGTTGAGGGATAGTGATTGTATTCGAGTCAGAATATGTGAAGGCAGATTTGCATTGCTGATACGAGAGGTTGGAAATACTTTTCTCTTCCCATTATTTTCTTGCTGATACCTTGACAAAATTATACACATCAACATATAGTTACTGTGTCATTTTGATGATTTATTTTATTTGAAAATTTTCTTGTTATCTTGTACATGTCAGCCTATCAAAGAAGGGAACTTTATCATTCAGCCCAAAGTGGATTTTGATATTGGCATTAGTACTGTTGCTGGTCTTCTTAATCTTGGGTAAGTCACAATCAATGCAAAAATATATTCTTACCCATTTATAGATCTTCTGTAAAAGTACAACTACTGTGTTTGATGGATTGAGTTGTAATGTTCATTAATAGTGTAAAAATTGTGAGTAGAATAACGTCTCGATTCTTATTGATGTTGTCCAGATTCTATCATCGATGTTAATCACTTAGTTGTCTACCATCAAATAAAATTCCCTATGTTGCCATCAAATTAAGTAGGCAGAGGGAAAAAACAATTTGATGTTATAAAAAGGGGAGAAAACAGTCAATGATATCTCTACTGCTGGAGGCTGGTTCTTTATTTTCTTTTACATTCTAAATCACTATCCAATATATATTTCTTGTCCTGCTATGGGGGATGGTGTTTGTTGTTATCCATTATGCTTTTATGCTTTGAGCTTGGAAGAATGCGAAATATGTGAAGTTGGGTGAAAAGTGAAGATGAAATTAAGAAGTAATGGTAGCTATGAGAATTAAGAACAAACTAACTTAACCCAATCCCAAGTGGGAAGGGTTATGCAAGTCATTATATGCTGTATTCCTAACTGATGTGAGATTGTAGTACACTCCTTTCATGCCTAATATAGGACATTCAGAGTATGAATTTTGTAGAATTAGACATCTATAAGTGGCTTGACACCAACACTAAGATGGACTCTAATACCATATTAGACTAGGATAGACTTTGATAACATATTAGAATTAATAACAAACTTGGCCCAGCTCAAGTCCAAAAGTTAATTCAATAGGAGGATTGCCCAAGTCATTTTGAGGAATAAGGAATACTTTGTGCTTATGAACCAATGTAGAATCTTAATAGTAACCACTACCTAGAATAAGATATGGTGTTCATGTAAGTCTCTAAATAATCTAGATAGACAGACTTTTACTATGGTTATTAAATCTATTCAAATCCATATTTGGTATGAGTGTAAATTGGTAGGATGTTCTATATTTGATAAAACGATATATACCTCTGCAGATTTTATTTTATTTTTTCTTTTAGAATTGAGAATGGACTAGACTTAACTCCAACCCAAAAGCTAACTACAGAGGATGGGATGCCAAAGTCATTATGACTTATGAGGAGCACTATGGTCATATACCAAGCCAAAGACATTTGAAGTAAGTTTGCAGGATTGAATATTTGTAGGTAGCTCAACAATAAGATTGGATAGCCTTTTGTACCATGATAAAGTGAAGAAGAATTTAAAGACTGGATAGGCTTTGATTTTTCATATATTCTAACATCTCATATCTTGATATACATATACTCTTAGTGTCACTTTAACTTTAGGCAATGGATCCCGATGTCAAACTGCTATTGGTCCTGGAGGAGCCACTAATAGACTTTGTATATGTAGACATCTTGTTGGTAAACTCAACTAGAGAAAGAGAGAGCAGCAGCAGAAGAAGAATTTGTAACAGAAGTTTTATTAAGTGAATCTGAATAACAGATACAGAGAGCAGACTATTTATACTGTAAATACAAACCTACTGACTTCCCAGCTCAGCATAACTGAGTCTGATACCTGATTCACTATTACAGATGCAAGATATTAGTACCATTTATACTCACTATCTTACTCTAACTAGACCAGATATTACTTTTGTTCTAATTCGTAAATCAGTTTCTGAATGCTCCTTGTGATAATCATTGGGATGTCATGGTTTGTATTCTAAGTTACACTAAGAGTGCAGTAGGAAAGGGTTACTTTATGAGAATAAAGGCAATGCTGAAGTTGTTAGTTACTTTGATGCTGATTTGAGCAGGTTCACCATTAGCTAGAAGAAGAATTGTTTGGGGAAAAGGTGGGTTTGTTGGGGAAAACTTGTCTCATGGAGAAGAAAGAAGCAAACATTGCTGCTAGATCAAGTGCAGAGGCAGAGTACCACACTTAGATAGCATCAACCTGTTAACTTGTGTGGCTAAAGTTGCTTTAGGAGCTTCAATTGAGAGATGTCAAGAAGATGAAATTAATTTGTGACAATCATACTTTTCATTTTGCTTCCAACATAATTTTTCACGAAAGGACCAAAGATGTATAGATTGACTGTTATTTTATTAAAGAAAATGTTCTTCCAGGCGACATGTGATTGGCTTTGTCAATTTTGACTATCAGTTACCAAACATGTTTACAAAATCCCTAAGAGGACTTGAAGTTGACTTTATTTGTAACAAGCTTTATGCATGATATATATGCTCCACCTTGAGGGAGAGTGTTAGGATGAGCACATGCTCTGAATGCTTATCATGTACATTGTATTATTTCTTCAAGTTACTAGATATTGTAATCTATAGCACATAGGAAATAGTGCCTATAAATAGTTATAACTATTGCACTCATGTACTATTCTTGTATATAGATTTGATTAGATGTGTGGTAGCACACAATTCTTGAAAACCATTTTTCACTCTATCACTTCCTCTTTTCTTTATTTGTTTGATAGTTAGTGTATTTATGAATCATCATTGTTTTATTGATTGGTAGCACTTTTTGTCAGGTATCAAGCAGTTGCTTATATTGAAGCGTCTGCATTCATCTATCAAGATGGAAAGGTCACATGATTTATCTTATGACTTTAATTTTAATGAAAATACATGTTTCCCTTAATTAGTTGATAGAATTTACAAGGCTAGGATGAACATGTTCCCAATTTTCTTTTCTCCTAGTTCCCCACTTCCCTAAACCGAAACTTGGCTGATCTTTGCACTATGGGGATTCAAATCGTTTTTAACTGAATTTTATAATGGATTATCTTTCGTAGAACTCAAGATCGGATTATATTATGATAATGAATTGTTGAATTGTTAACCATATATTGATAGCTCTATTTTGTGTATGTATTGTGAATGTTAACGAGGCAATTGAAGATTATAGTACTACGAAGCCCTTTAGTAAAGACTTCTACCACTTGGAGCCTTGTAGGTATATGTGTTGTAATAATAAGGTTGCCACCCAACTTCTCTTTGATGAAGTGTCTGTTGATTTTTGTGTTGAAATGGGTTATGGGCAATGTTGATAGTCAAATTGTTGTTACATAACTTTCATTCATAATCCTTCACATATGTCATGTGCCATGGTTCGAAACTTAGATTCTGCACTAGACTGAGGAACAACCTTTTGCTTCTTGCTTCTCCATATCACTCCAAGAAACAAGCAAAAACTGAGGGTGGATCTCTTATCCGTGACTGTAGTCACTATCAACGTATATTTTTAGGCATAGTGGATCCTCTCTCCTAAATAATAGTCCCTTTCTTGGGCTTGCCTTCAAATAATGGAGGATCTTCTTAACTGCCTGAAGGACTTTCACGAGGTCATGCATAAATTGGTTGACCACACTAAAAACTTAAGCAATATTTGGTCTAGTGTGAGGTAGATATATTAGCTTTCCCACTATCAAAATGGGACTATGGGCCTAATACAATCCTACAAAATTGACTTGTAAGGTAAGGACTGCCCAAACTTTGTAAGTTTTATTTAAGCTATATCTTTTGTCGATGTGCGACTAAACCATCACCCTCTAGGTTGCAATTAAGGTAGTCCTTAAGAGTCAGCAACTAAGGCAGGTTAAGGGTACCATAATTAAGGTGGCTTTCCAACACTCACCAATCTTGGGTATTGAGACTTTTCAATAGGTGGACCTTTTCCACTTCCAATCTTATGGTTTTGTTCAATGAGCACTTTTGTGGTCTTACTTCCTGGTTTTCCTATCTTCTTAAGAAGATCATGTACATGTTTCTTTTGGGAGATAAACATGCTCTTTCTGGAATAGGCAACCACTATTCCAAGGAAATACTTTAGCTTTCCCAACTCCATCTCAAAATGAGTTTCCAGCCTTTCTTTTACAGTTTGTCTCATCATTATCTGCAATGATAATATTGTCTACACACCAAAAGAAGAGTGAGTTTGCCATCATCAAGGGAATGCTTTATCAATAGAGTATGATCACATTGACTTTGCATTTATCCCAAGGAGATCATAACCTAAGTAAATCTTCCAAACCATGCTCGGGGGCCATACAAAGTTTTCTTAAACTTACACATTTGCCATCGTGAAATTCAAATCCTGGGAAAATCTTCATATAAACTTCCTCTTCTAGGTCTCCATGTAGGAAGACATTTTTAACATCAAATTGTTGTAGGTTCCAACCAAAGTGGGCAGCAAGGGAGGATGATCCTTACGGTATTCATTTTTTCCATGGGAGAAAATGTCTCATAGTCAATGCCATAGGTGTGTGTATCTCTTTGCAACCAGTCTTGCTTTGTATTAGTCAAAGGTCCCATTAGATTTACACTTTACAATGTATATCTATTAGCAACCTACAACTCTCTTGTCTTTGGGTTTATCACCAATATCCAATTTGAGTTCTTTTTTAATGCCTTGATATTTTTTCTCATGACTTGAACTTAATTTCTATCTTTCATAGCTTCCTGGACTAATGCTAGTATTTTGATTACATCAATAGCTGGAATAAAGCTTCAATGCTAAAGAGAGATGGTTAGTACAAACAAATTGTGATATGAGATAAATGGAATACTTGACACATGATTTCTTGCCTTTCCTTAAGGCAATAAGCATATTGTCAGTAACTTCCTCAAAATCATTATCATCCTCAAGGATATTTATCTCTGGTTTAGATAACTTAATTTGCTAGTGGGACTAGAGTGAGTTTCTCTTGTCTTTGATATTTTATTCCAAAGAACAAATCCTCCTCTTTTGTTTCATTATTTTCCTTTTTTGCTTAATTGTGATTTAGGGTTTTCATGATTGTTGTCTTGGACATCTTGCAAAGACAGAATTGTGACAAAGAATACTCTCCTCTTAAAGTTGAGGGTTGACAAAGAAGAATTGTGTTTCGTGAAAAGTGACATTCTTTGACACAATGAATCGACAATTCTGAAGGGGATAACACTTATACCCTTTTTTATTTGAAGGGTAACCAATAAAAGATACACTTGACAGCTCTTGGGTCTAACTTACTATGAAGGAGACTATGAGGATGGACAAAAGTAACACACCCAAACACACAACATTCTTTGACACAATGAATCGACAACTCTGAGGGTGATAACACTTGTACCTTTTTTATTTGAAGGGTAACCAATAAAGATATGCTTGACAGCTCTTGGGTCTAACTTACCACAATGGAGACTATGAGGATGGACAAAAGTAACACACCCAAACACACAACATGAAAGTTTCAACAATAAGGGAGAAGGTGTTAGAATACACTCAAAAACAGAAAGAAAAGAGAGATAGGGAACAAGATAAGAAATATGGATATTGAATAGAAAAATTTATTTCTCACTTCTATTTATCACATATACAGAAGCACTATTTATAGTACACAATTAGAAAGTAGTTAGCTAACAATTCACTAACTAACAAACATATAACCACTAATTGAATTATCTACAACACTTCCCTTTAATTCATATTAGCAATAAACTGCACTCTTACCGTATATCTAATCATCTTGAATCAATCACCCTTAAGAGACTTTGTTAAAATATTAGCTACCTGTTCATTAGTACTGCAATATTTCAACTCTCGCTTCCCTTTACCGACTTAATCTATATGATGAGAAAGTGGAATCTTGTCTCACTATGCTTACTTCTTCCATGAGTAACAGGGTGTTTAGCCAAGCTTATAGCTGACTTGTTGTCTATTAGTATCTTCATAGACTCTTCTCTCCTAATCTTCATTTCTGACATCAAGTTCTCAAGTCATAAGGCTTGACAAGCTCCCACTAAAGTTGCAATGTATTCAACCTCACATGAGGACAATGCCACCACTGACTGCTTCTTAGAATACCATAAAATAGGTGCTCCACACATCATAAATACATACTCTGTTGTACTTTTTCTATCACTTTTATCACCACACCAATCAGAGTCATAATAGCCAAATATTTCATTAGAAATATTTCTACCATGTTTTGCGAGCAACAACCCATAGTCTAAAGTGCCCTTCACATATCTTAGTATCCTCTTTCCTGTAAGCAAATGAGAAAGTCTCAGATAATCCATAAATCTACTAATCTGCCCCAGTTCATAAGCTATGTCAGGTTTGCTGCTACACAGAAATCTCAATGAGCCAACAATTTGTTTGTACAAGGTTGCATCAATTGACTAGTCACTTCTTTCTCCAACTTTGTACCACAATCAATTGGTGTTTGGATAGAATTACAATCCAGCATGTGAAATCTTTTCAATATGTCAGTTGCATACCTCTTGATGCATGAAAATACCATCACTTGCAGCGACAAATTCCATCCTCCAAAAATAGGACAACAATCCCAAATTTGTCATCTCAAACTCCAGCATTATTCTCCTTTTAAACTCATCAATGTTTGTTGCATCGCTCCGAGTAACCTGTAGGTCATATGCATACAAACATACAATCATTAAATCACTTGCAGTAGCTCTCACATAAACTTCATATTCTGTTGTACGCTTGTTGAAATCCAATTGCAAAAAGAAGTAATCTATTCTATTCCAAGCCCGAGGGGCTTGTTTTTAGCCCATATAAAGCCTTCTTCAATTTGTATACCTTGTTTTTATGTCCTATCACTTCAAAACCAGGAGGTTGACAAACATAAACCTCTTCCTTTAGTGGCCCATTTAGAAAGGTTGACTTTACATCAAGTTGATATAATGACCAACCTCTAAAAATGGCTACAGCAACCACTAGTTTGATGGTTTCAACTTTGGCTACAAATGCAAACACTTCATTATAATCCAAACTAGCTTTTTGCAAAAACCCTTTTGCAACCAGCCTAGCCTTGTATTTGCAACTTCTCTAGTTGGTTTTACCTTCACTTTATAGACCCATTTCACTCCAATAGACCTTTTGTTGTGAGGTAATGTGACCAACTCCCATGTGTGACTCTTCTCTATAGCCCTCAACTCTTCTTCCGTTACTACCTTCCATTCAGGTTCTTTGAGTTCTTGCTCAAAAGACATTGTTTTTATTTCAACTAGTAGAGCCAAATGCATCATGACCCCTTCTTTAGTCACTACAAAGTCAAGAATAGATGTATAATCTCCAAACTTCTCGGGTGGTTGTCTAGTTCTCTGAGGTTTATGTGGTTGAATCTGAACTTTTTTTGCACAATTTTCAGATTGCATATCAAGCTAAATTGGTATAGTTACTTTATCATTTTCAGTTATAGTCTCCCAACTCCAACCTTTACTCTCATCTACGACAACATCCTTGCTCAACACTATCTTTTTACTAATAGGGTTATACAGTTTGTATGCACATTTGAATCATGCCTAAGAAACATAATTGGCTGTACCTAATCATCCAACTCGACGATGGCTTACTACAGGTTTTCTTCCTGACCATGCTTCCTCAGGAGTCACATCATGTAGGCTCTTAGTTGGACTTCTATTTAAAATATAAGCTGTTGTGGATACAACTTTTTCCAAAATTGCCTTGGCATATTCTTACCTTTAAGCATACATCGAGTCATGTTCATCAAGGTTCTATTCCTTCTTTCAGCCTTTCCATTATGTTGAGGGGTACATGGAGTAGTAACTTTATGAATTATTCATTCCTTATCATAATAGGAGTGAAAATCATGTGAAGTGTATTCACCACCACCATCTGTTCTAAGGATTTTGATGAACCAGCCACATTACTTCACCATTGCCTTGAACCTTAAACACCTCAAATGCCTCTCTTTTTCTTTTAATCAAATAGACTCACATCTTTGAAAAGTCATCAACAAGGAAATGAAGTAGTGATTACCTCCAAGTGAAACTGACCCCATTAGACCACACACATTTGAATAGACAACTTCTAGTAGTGCCTTTGTTGTTGGAATGTTGGACTTGAAAGAATTTCTAGTCTGTTTGTTTATAAGGCACCCTTCATATAACTCCTTTAGTGGTTCTATAGCGGGCAAACCATGTACCATCCCTTTCTTTTTTAGTAGACTCAGGCTCCTAAAATTTAGATGTCTAAATATTAGACGTCAAAGCTAATTTTGATCTTCTATAGTAGTTGCAAGATAATGGCTTTCACCAATTTGAATTCCAATTTTAAACATTTTGTTGTTTGATAATAGAGCCTTCAAAATCAGTTTTCTCTTGCTGTCATACACTTTCATTATATTATGCTTCATATGACATCCTTTCTCCAATAGTTGGCCAAGGCTTAATAGATTTGTCTTCATTTGTGGCACAAAGAACATTTGTTATGAATGACCATAGTAGTCAATCCCGGATAGTGGAGTGGAGCGGCCGACCCCGGAATTGGGATAGCGGGATAGCGGATAGCCGCTATTCTAATATTATATATATATATATTAAAAAATTATTAATATATTTATATTATATATATACAGTAAAATACAGAACAGTAAAATACAGCAGAAAGCCAGAAACAAACAAAATTTCAGAAAAAAAAAAAAAACAGAAAAAATTTCAGAAACAAACAAAATTTCAGAAAGTAAAAACAGCAGAAAAAACAACAGAAAAAAAAAAGCAGAAAAAAAAAGCAGAAAAAAACAGAAAACAAAACTGAAAAAAATGCAACAGAAAAAATAGAAAACAAAAAAAACAGAAAACAGAAAAAAACAGTAAAATACAGCGGAAAGTAAAAACAGAACAGAAAAAATTTCAGAAACAAACAAAATTTCAGAAAGTAAAAACAGCAGAAAAAACAACAGAAAAAAAAAGCAGAAAAAATAGAAAACAAGCAGGAGGGAATGTCACCGGAAAACGTCGTCGGTCGCCGGAAACTAAAGAAACGCAGCAGAACGGTCGCCGGAAACTGAAGAAATGGAGCAGAACGGTCACCGGTCGCCGGAAACTAAAGAAACGCAGCAGAACGCAGAGGAAAACCGAAACGCAGAGGGAAAACGAAAACAGAGAATGAAACGCAACCTAGCAGATTTTTAAATATTAAAAACCCTAAAATGCGAAAAGTCCAAAAGGCCCTCACTAACGTTTTAAACGGAGGGGCATTTTAGACTTTTCACCATGCGAAAGATACAGGAACAGCGTAGCGGCCAGCGATTTGGCGCTGCTCCGCCGCTCTCCGCCGCCGATCGCTCCGCCCCGCGACGGCCGACTTCGATCTGCGACCTTAGCGTCGCCTCCGTCATGACCGCCCCGCTTTCCTCCGTTATGATGGCGGCCGCTCCGGCCGCTATTGACTACTATGTGAATGACTACTATGAATTAGAACTTTGTCCCTCCCATCAACTGTAATAGTGCTATTATCAACAAACTTCACCTTTCTTTTAACTCTTTCATCAAGATTGACAAACCACCCTTTATTCCCAATCATGTGGTTTGAACACCCAGTGTCCAAATACCAGAAATTAGATTTGGCACAATCTAATGTTGTCACTAGGAGAAGAACATGATTTGAATTAGAATCATCACTATCACCTTGTGCCATTTGAGCTTCATCCTCCTTCTTTTGATTTCCTTTATTGTTGTAGCACTCATGCAAAGTGACCCCATTTTTTACATGCATAGCACTAATATGCATGTTGCCGTGAAAGTCATCATTGGCGAGCATAGACAACTAGATAACTAGGTGGTTGGTGGAGTTAGGGGCTGTTTGAGGTGACCGAAGATAGAGGAAAGAGTAAACCGGATGGAGAACATAGTTTTACAACACATCCAAACAAAGGTGACTAGTTGGAGTTCTGGATTTTTTTGTTTTGGGGAACTCAACAACAGAATAGTGACAAAACAAGTTACGAAAGATGGTAGCACTCCGTAGTATTGAAAAAGAGAAAACAAATGCAAGGGATGCTAAAATCATGTGTCTTAACTACACAACAAAATTCATTTTATATAGACTTATTGCAATAAATACAAACAAATATAGGAGATAATGTTCCTATTTACATGATACAATATGCCTATAATTACAAAGATTCTAATTAAATAAGGAAACAAATTATAAAATATAAAAAAAGAATAAATTCTAAGAGATCATTTAACATACTCTAAAACATCATTAGATATAAAAATGATATCATCAAATATCTTTCTAATTTTCTAACAATGGATATCTTTTGCTTTAGACAAAAGTCCATAAGTTATTGATTTAGGGCTTGTTTTGAAGTGGTTAAGACCGACCGTAAGCCCTAAATGAATGTGATTGTATATAATTATTGATTATTGATTTGTACTTGTGGCACTGATGGTAATGTTAAAGATATTTATTTATTCTATGTAAATAGGGGAATATGAAAAAATTTCATAGCTAAAAATTAAAAATTTCTATCATTATTTGTATTATAATTTTAACCTTATTTGATTATAAATACAACATCATATATGTGGGCACTAAACACCCAACATATTTAGTAAATAATTTTACATAGTATCAAGAGCATAAGAATTTTTTTTCCGCCCCAAACCATCGTTGCACCACCTTTTTCCTAGCTCGACCATGTGATCAAAACTGCTTGACTTTGGCGATCCTTTCGTTGCACTCCCTTATCTTCAATGATCCCTCTGTTGTGCTCCCATAACTCAAGTGACCCTTTGTCGTGCACTCATGAATCTGAATGCCCCTTTACTGTGCTTGCATGACTTCAACGTCGCGGCACACTCATGACTTCGGTGACCCCTCCACTACATTCCCTTGAATTTGAAGACCTTTTCGCCGCACTCTCTTAACTCTAGCAATCCCTCTGCCGCACTTCCATAACTCCGACGATCCCTTCGCTGCACTCCTTTGACTTCTGACCCTTCGTTGTGCTCTCCTATCTCCAATAGCCCTTCCATTGCACTCCCTTGATTCTGGTGACCCCATAGTTGTGCTCTCCTGTCTCCAACATCCCTCTACCGTATGCCTTTGACTTTGTGACTCCGTCCTTCCTTGACTTAGGCAACCCCTATGCCATGCTCTTATGATTCTAGTGACTCCTTCCCTATGCTCCTATGACTTTGGTGACCTTTTTCCCACGCTTCTATGATTTCGGTGACTCCTCCACCGTCTTCCTATGATTGTATGACCCCTTCGCCATGCTCTCCTAACTACGACCACCTCTCTGTCGCACGTCTATAACTCCAACCCTTTCACCGGGCTCCCTTGACATTGGCGACTCCTTTGCCATGCTCTTCTATCTCTAACAATCCTTTCATCATACTCCTTTGACTCTTGTGACTCCTTCGCTGCCTCGCAATGATTCTCTCAGAGGCTTAAACTGTGTCTTTTAAGGTTGTAACAAACTTGGTTCATATTATATATATGCTCCAACTTGAGGAAGAGTGTCGGAAGATATTCATTTATTCTATGTAAATAAGAAAATATGAAAAGATTCCATAGCTAGAAATTATGAATTTTTATCATTATTTATATTATTAATTTTAGTCTTATTTGATTATAAATAAAGTATCAAATGTGGGGGCACTACACACAGAATATTCAGTAAATACTTTTATAGGTTAAATGTCTCACAAGTGGTTAATAGTGTCATGATGTTATTGAAATGTGTAATGATGGTTATCTTTGCTTCACAAGTGGTTAAGAGTAAAAAATATGTGTATACAGTTATCTATACGTACTTGGGGCACTAATGGTTAAATATGTCTCACAAGTGGTTAATAGTGTTTGATGTTGTTAAAATGTCTAGTGGTCATTAATTGTGCCTTAAAACTGGTTAACTGTTTATGTGGACAATTGCCAACTAGGCAATTATAACTTTTTGTTGAAATAATTTATTTATGGTTGCTTCTAACTTGCATTAAAGTTTTTATTTTCTTTTCTGGGGTAGATTCTAATTGAGGTTGATCATCTACAAGATGTCCCTGGTCCATACATTCAGATAAAGGGTGTTAATAAAGATGCAGTGGCAGCAGCAGGTTCAATGCTTAAATTGGATGGTTCATATACTACTAAGGTATTGATTTTCTTGCTTTATGTAGTTCACCTTTTGTCTCTTGTGCGTATTGCATGTTCAGGATCAATTATGTATGTCATGGATGTCTAGATGGCGGTTACTTTACTTACTATCGTTTTTTGTTTATTATTTTGTAGAGTTATCTTGAATTAATTTTGGAAAGACTACCAGCAATAGAAAGAAATTCTGGTGGGATTCATTCTCAGCAATCAGCGAGGCTGCAAGAGATTGTTGAATTTATTCAATCTCAGGTAGCCTTTACTCTCTGGACAGATTTTAGTCTATTTATTTATGGCTCCATCAACTACTAGCCTTTTAGTTTTAGTATTTAACTGTTGAAATTATAGGGATATAGATAAATAGATTGTGAATAATATTCTCATGTATTTTGTTGTTATGCAAAAGATCTACTAACTCTTCTTTATACTTATCCTGGATTAAAGAAGAAACAAATCATGAAATATAAAGAAATAGAAACTATTCCCAAGAGATCGATACTCTAAATATACTCATGATATTATGAAATATCCTCTAGATATTCTAACACCTCCCTCAAGCTTAATCTTCTTCAGCTGTGACCTTGTTATTAATGAATTGAGTTGGGCCTTAAATCTAAATTCTAAGATGCTATCAAAGTTTATTCTAGATCTATTGTTGGCCACTTGCATTGCTATGTTCCATGCCCATAGCCCTAGGTGTAGGTGTTGGAAAGTCACCTCAATTGTGATCACCATCTTGATTGCTGTCCTTTTTGGAGCACCTTCATTGTGTCGGGTGAGGGGGAGAGAGTGTTTAGTTCCCCACATAGATTAGAGATATAACTCCTTATAAAGTTTGAACAATCCTTACCTTACAAGTCGGTTTTGTGGAATTGCATTAGATCCTAAGTCTAAATTCTAAAAATAACATGTAGAATCTTCAAATGGAATAGTACTAGATTAAATTTGGGATAGGCATATCCAGATTGCATTGGGACGGACAGGACTAGATTGCATCCGGGATAGAGAAAGAACTGAACATTTTGAAATACAATTCTTGTTGAATATATGCTAGTTGTTGGAAGTATATACATCTTTGAGGAACTTTGCATTGTGCCTAGGATAATGTTAGTAGTCTGCACATGTGTATTTTAAATTTAGAATAAGTCTAATTCAAATTCAAAAGATAGCTCGTTGAGGATTGTCCAGGTCTTCATAAACTATACTTTGGTAATATTTATAACCAATGTGGTATCTGAACACCTACCATCATGCGTAGGATTGCAGATTTTGATTATGGAGATTGTAAAACTGATTTTTTTTTATATTCCACTGGGAAACCATGAGGTCTAGTATATTGTGCTTGGCAAGGCAGGACTGGGTCGATTTGGATTTTTTGATAGCTAAAGGTGACCCAATATTAAATCTATGATAGACTTTGATATCATCTTAAATTTGAGTTTGACTTAATCCTAGAAGCTAGTTCATGGGGTAATGATTGACCAAACTTTTATAAACTCTACTTTAGCCATATCTATAGTTGATGTGAGATTTCAACTATGGACTTATTTAGATAAATTTTTTCATAAGTACTTCTAGGATAAAAAAAAAATAAGAAAAATGAAATAAGCTTCTTCATAAGCTAAAATTAACTTATGCATATGTTAAAAATTAGATTTTAGAGAAGCTAATGTGAAAGAATTTCTACAAATTAGCTTATGCATAAATTAATTTTAGCACATGAAGAAATGTAATTCATTTTTTTTTTCTTTTCTTACAAGTACTTATGAAAAAGTTTATCCAAATAAATCCTATATAGACATAGAGAGGGGACGAATATGCTCATAACTCTTGATAAAGTTACATTCTTCAATAACTCTTTGCACATTAAATTTTATTAGTCCAACCATTAAATATTTTGCATTGACCAATGATTATACAACCAAGTTTTAAAAATATATTATACTTTAAATTAAATTTATTTAATGAAGTATCAAACATAGTAGTCAATAGTAGTCGGATACAGCGGAGCAAGGTGGAGTGGCAACGAGCCTCCACGGAACAGACGTAGTGGTGCGGTTCGGCGTCACAAGTGTTGTAGTTGCGATCATGACAGTGCGGAGTGGGGCACAATCCCGGAATTGCGCCTGTTGCAGCCGCTACAAGTTTTTGGCTTCAGGATGGAAAATAGTCGAAAATACCCTCACTTTTAAACATTAGTGAGGGTATTTTTGGGTTTTCAAAATGTAGGGGTTTAGGGTTTTCAAAACTACGTTTTCCGCTTTGTTCTTTTTTCGCTTGAGTTCTTTGTTGCTGTTCTGTCTTCTTTGTCTCGGTTCTCCTTTCGTTTGAGTTTTAAAATGCGACATCCAACAACGCTGTTCTGTCTTCTCTAGCAATGTTTGCCTTCTCCGATGACACTGTTCTGTTTTGTTTTCATTTGCCTTCTTTGTCTCAGCGACATTTGTCTTCTTCGACGATGCTATTACGTGGCTTTCAAGTAATATTTTCCTTTTAATTTATTTATTTTTATTTTTGCCTGTCCCTTTTCTTTGTCTGATTCCTCTATTCTGTAGCAATATTTTTTTTTTCCCTTTTCCTAACGCTATTCTGTTTTGTACCTTTTTTATTATGGCCAACAAAATCTTCAAGGCATCAACTAATGGGAGTGACGAAGACAATGACATGAAACTTGAAGAGGATGAAGAAGATTACTAATTTAAGAAGTTATTGTATTTGACTATTTGTTTACTATTTGATTTTAAGGCTTTTATGAATTTTTATTATTAATAATAGTTGTTAGTTGATGAATTTTGAGTAATATTTATGTTTTTTAGCTTATATATATATTAATAATTTTTTAATATATATATATATATAATATTAGAATAATGGTCATCCTGCTATAGTAGTTAATGCTAGACAGCGGAACGAAGCGGCCGACCCCTAAACTAGGATAGCGTATAGCGGGATAGTCACTATTCTAATATTATGTATATATATTAAAAAATATTAATATATATATGTTCAAAAACATAATTATTACTCAAAATTCATAAACTAACAAGTATTATTAATAATAAAAATTCATAAAAAACTTAAAATTCAAATAGTAAAAACAAATAGTCAAAATATCAAATACAATAACATCTTAAATTAGTAATTTTCTTCATCCTCTTCAAGTTCTATGTCATTGTCTTCATTACTTCGATTACAACTAGAATTGTACTCTTTCTCTTCTTCATCTTGACTTAATTCATCTGCATCCTCTTCTTCAACCACTCCTTTTCCTTTTTCCTTGTTAGATGTAGATGCAACCACAGTCCTTTGCATTTGTGTTTGCCTCCTAGTATACTTCAAAGGTTTAGCGGCCTCAATTGCACTAGCAACATCTCTCCAAGTCAAAATATCATCATCAAAAACCAATTCATCTTTGGCATCTTCACTCTCTCCATTCAATTCTCCCACTATCCACTCATTGTTATCATCAATGTCGTTTAAAGCAATAGGATCAATAAGATTATGACAATCGTAGCGTTCATGAAGAGCTTGGTTATATTTAACATAAACCAAGTCTTGAAGCTTTTGGTGCTCGAGTCTGCTTCTCTTCTTTGAATGAATATAATAATTTAACAAACTTTGTTACATTATGATTATATAAAATTTTCAACTCAAATTTAAAATTTTCACTTTCACATTAACTTACATACTCAAAGGTATTCCAGTTACGCTCGCATCCCGACGAGCTACAAGTCAAACTTACAACTTTAATGGTAATATTTTGCATGTGTGGTGTATGTGCTCCATACATCTTCCACCACTCGGCTGTAATGCAATTCATATGCATTAATATCAAAATGATTACTCAAATTTGTAATTTAAAATGTAATTAAAATAAATATGCAAATTATAAGGGAACTTTCTCACTTACCAGGAGCTATTGTTGTTTTTTTCCTCATTGCTACAGGAAAACCAAACATCCCTCCAGCTCTTTTATGTATTTGCAACTCATTGTGGATGTGGTCTACAAACTTGTCATTTTCACTATGTCTATCAATACATTTGTAAAGGCCTTCCAACACTTCACAATCCATTTCAATGTTTGGATTGCTATAAAAAACTCAGAATTTAAAAAATAACCAGCTACGTGCGAAGGATGGTGAAGTTGACAATTCTATTTCTATCAATGATTGCAAAAATATCCTTATACTTCTCTTCCTTGCCATTAAAAGCTTTTTGAATTGCCTCTTTGGCCCTATCCATTGCTTCATAAATATAAACCATTGTGGGTCTTTTTTCATTATCCACCAACCTCAATACATGAACAATAGGGTCTATAGCCTTCAAGACATAAACGACATCATTCCAAAATGAGGGTATAAGAACAATGTCACTTGCTTTCTTCTCTTTGGGATCCTTAGCTGCCCTGGACTCCATCCATTCATCCAAAGTAAACATTCTTCTATGATTGGCCTTTTGCTTGTGCAATCTTTGCAACGCTAAGAAAGGTAGCTGCAAATCTTGTAACTCCATGCCTCACTAATTTGGACTTATTAGTAAACTTCCGCATGGTGTTCAAAGCCATTGAATGGGTGTAAATGTAGCCTACTAGCTTGATGCCTCTTTGTATAACCTTTTTTACTTTGACAATCTTCCCAATATCTTCTAGCATCAAATCTAGACAATGGGCAGCACATGGAGTCCAAGATAATTTTGTTCTTGTGGCTTGTAAAAGTTTACCTAAAAATTTCAATTGCAATTTAAATGAGTAACAATTAAAAGTTATACTTTTAAAACAAAATTTAAATAAGAATTATACTTAGCTGCCATAACATAATTACTTCCGTTGTCTGTCACCACTTGAATTACATCTTTTTCTCCAATCTCCTCGACCAAGCTATTTAAAAGTTGATAAACTTTGTCTCCAGTCTTCATGAATTCGAATGCATCAATACTTTTGATAAACATTGTTCCTAATGAACAATTTACCAAAAAATTTATTAATGTCATATTCTTCCTATCGGTCTAGCCATCTAACATGATTAAGCATCCATATTTATTTTGTTCCTCCTTGTGACCCTTCAACATGTCTTTTGTATATTGCAATTCTTTTTTAAGAAGTGGAACTCTTAATTCATGGTAGCTTAGAGACTTTAGATGAGGACCATAGTTTCCAACTGCCTCAATCATCAATTTAAAACTATTTGATTGGGCCATATTAAAAGAAACGAACAATGTATTTGTCCTTGCTCTTGCATCCTTCTAACAAGCATCATTTATGCTTGTTTGTCTCTTGTTCTTTCCCAATTGGATGGTTTGTTCAAGTCTTTTGAAGATGTGCAGATCAAGGGAGGGCTTAACATTCGCATTTTTTTTTTCTTCGTAGGAATTAAAGTAACTTCTATTGATGATGTTGTAGGCCTTTTTCCACTTTTATGCCTTACAATCTCTTTCACTTTGTCTTCTTCATCTCCTTCCTCTTGCACTCCCTCCATGTATGTTTCATTTTCTGCTTTTTTTTTGTTCAAAAGCTGCCTTTAATTCCAACATAATATCTTCCAGTATTTTCCTACAAGCACCCACATTTCCTCTTCTTATTCTAAGTTGATGTCTTTTGGCTCTAGTGATTCCTACTGTAGACGTTTTTAGGCAAAAGTCACACGTGACGCTCTTCCTATTATTTTTGTCCTTTAAGTTGTTCCACTTTCATGTCAATATTTTGACCAGTGGGCTTGAACATTGCATTTGAAGATCCCATTGATTATGTAGGTGTACCACTGCCACCAACAGCAGCAGTAGTAGCGGTGATTTTTTTTCTATTGATTGTTTTTTGTGGGGAACCAAATGCCATGATTGAATTTAACAATAGAAGGTTCTGTACTAGTGTTGGCCAAAAAAAAAAAAACAAACAAAATATCAGGAACAGAAACAGAGTCACTGAAAACAAAGAAGAAAAATGGGTACTGGTGTAGGCAGAAACAGAAAAAAAAAAAAAAACTAAAGAAAAAAATTACTTCAAAGTTGGAAAATTGGTCACCAGAGAATTGGTCAGAGAACAAATGAGGACTAGTCGGAGACACGTCGGAGAAAGCAAGTCGCCAGAGAAGAAGAATGAAGGGGCATCGCCGGAGAAGGTAAGTCGTTGAAAAACAGTGAAAACACAAGGGAACAAGAAGAACAGAGAAGGAAGGAGGGAAAATATGCTGAAAACGTATTTATATTGAAACCCTAAAAAGCAAAAAGTCAAAAATGCCCTCACTAACGTTTTAAACAAGAGGTATTTTCAACTTTTTCCCATCATGCGAATAGTAGCGTCCCGCTCTGCCGCGATTTTTCGCATCACATCCGCTCCGCTACAATCGCCATGACAATGAACTGCGCCGCTACAACTTTTCCCCGCTCCGCCACTATAGCGGCCACTCCGACCGCTATTAACCACTGATCCCGCTATCCGTCATCTGTTATCCTGTTATCCTTTGTCTGGGATTAACTACTATAATATCAAATAGTTCTAAAATTTGTAGACTTGATCTACCCAATAACAACATTTAATTAAATGGTTGAATTAATAAAATTTAATATGTACAAAGAAACAAAGAATTATCGAAGAGAGTACCCTAACTTGGAGTTACTTTTGTAATAACTTGACACACCCAGTGTTACAAACATTACATTCATCCGCACGTGCACACACAATTAATTTTATACATACATGGTTTTTTTTATGGGGATAAGGAATAAAATATTAACTATGAAATCTTATCAGGAATTCTCTGATTAAATCAATTGAGTTGTTTTAAGAGTGACATAACTTTTTTAAACGATCATGAGATTAGATTCACATACACATGCATGTGAACACATGTGCGTGCACAAAGTGGATGTTTGATATTTGATTCCTGGAAGGCAGTACAGCCTGATACAAATAAAGTGGATGCTTGATATTTTGATGTATGAAATCTTTACATAAAATGCAACATTTTGATATTTTGATGTATGAAATCTTTACATAAAATGCAACATTTGTGGTAAAGGAAAGCCTCTTCACTTGACCTGATTCGTCCTAAACTAGTAGCACCAGGTATATACCATTTTCTATTCGACACATCCATGCCATGCTAAAGCTATGCACACCTACACAGCACCAGTTGACTCCATCTGTCCAAAGCTATTGCATTCTTGAATGTATTGAACCTTTTTTGCATTCTTGAAACATGTAATATCATTTTTTAGGCATTATCATTTACTAGTATTATGTTGAAACAAACAGGGATGTAGCTCTACTTCAGAATCTTCGTCAAGTAGGGTAGTCTCTCCAATTGAAGGGATTATTGAGGAGATGCAATTAAGGATTAGAAGGCTCGAAAGGTGGCTAGCAATAAATACGGTACTTCCAAAGCTCTATTCCAAAGTGCTTACTGATGTTTTATTCTTTGGATTCACTGCACTTATCGTGTTTATTTCGATGCTGTGAGCAGGTTCTATGGACATTTTTTATGTCTGCCCTTGTTGGTTATTCACTGTATCAAAGGAGGCGTCAATAATGAAAATTTTCAGGATCATGCATTGGCGTTCTTGTTTAGTTACCTCCTTATATCAGGCCCAGTTTTTAAGTGGCGAGTCCATAAACTAACTACAGCCACTAATCCCTCAAGTGTAGGTTCCATTTAGGATACATTGTGGGTAATCAATTTCAAAGATTAATTGTTGATTAAAGCATATGTAAATAATTTGGTGAGGA